>CM060110.1:11240793-11355793 GCA_030522415.1 Channallabes apus | reverse complement strand
TCACCATCAATTTAGGCAAATCAAGGATCTAATATTTTATGATATTAATAATGAATGTTGCTTCTTACCCTTAAATAACAGAGCTCATTTTTTAATGAAGATGTGCAGTGTAGCACCTACAAGCGATCCGATGGAGACGGACACGACAGCGTAACCAATCGCACGACAGCGTAACCAATCGCACGACAGCGTAACCAATCGCACGACAGGGTAACCAATCGCACGACAGGGTAACCAATCGCACGACAGCGTAACCAATCGCACGACAGGGTAACCAATCGCACGACAGCGTAACCAATCGCACGACAGGGTAACCAATCGCACGACAGCGTAACCAATCGCACGACAGCGTAACCAATCGCACGACAGCGTAACCAATCGCACGACAGGGTAACCAATCGCACGACAGGGTAACCAATCGCACGACAGGGTAACCAATCGCACGACAGCGTAACCAATCGCACGACAGCGTAACCAATCGCACGACAGCGTAAACAATCGCACGACAGGGTAACCAATCGCACGACAGCGTAACCAATCGCACGACAGCGTAACCAATCGCACGACAGCGTAACCAATCGCACGACAGCGTAAACAATCGCACGACAGCGTAAACAATCGCACGACAGCGTAAACAATCGCACGACAGCGTAAACAATCGAACGACAGCGTAACCAATCACACGACAGAGTAAAGAATCACACGACAGAGTAACCAATCACAGACCACAGTTCCCACCTTCAACAACAAAGTAACCGATCACCTGACAGAGTAACAAAATCACACCCACACACACACACCCACACACACACCCACACACACACACACACACACACACACACACACACACACACACACACACCAGTCCCCGTCTACAATAAGAAACGAACCAATCACACACCACACTGCTCCGTTCCTGAAAGGATTTTTTTGTTTGTACTTCAACTGATCGGATTAGAAAAATTTATGTAATAAATACAAATGCTGTGATTATCAGCCTTCGATTTCACTTGCGGGTTCTTCAAGCGATCGCTAATGGGGGCAAGTAAAATGTCACCAAATGTGGCAAATAGGTCAGGTTGTTATGTATCATCACTGTACATAACGACGGGCATCAAAGTGGAACAGGAAGTCCACAGATAAGCAGAAGTGAGCGTGGTGTCACACTGAGTATATTCCATCAGTTTATTATCAGCGTTATACAAAAATGGAAGTCTGCATCACATACACACTTTCTCACATACACACTCTCTCTCCCTCACACACACACACACACACACAAGTCACAACCACACAGGTTTTACAACATTTTGCTGAGCTCCATTTCAGAAAAGTCTAGTTGTGAAATATTTTGTACATTCCTACGTATACTGTATACGATTTACAACACAATGTACAGTTTTTGGTAATTTAGTATGATGTCACCATGACTGGGAATGCAAATACACTCACAAATGTGTTTAATTAGGCCAAAAGTAGTTTATATACACATATACCCCTCTGTGTGTGTGTGTGTGTGTGTGTGTGTGTGTGTGTGTGTGTGTGTGTGTGTGTGTGTGTGTGTGTGTGCGCACAGAAGGAGAAAATGATCAGGCCTGGTTGACAGACAGCTCACACAGCTGGTCCCTTGCTGCTGATTACACCGGCAACAGTGTGTAAGATGTGTGTGTTCCAGACATCAAAACAACCGTCGTCAGCTTTTTGACATTTCCATGTGAAATTTCATCCTTTTTGTACATAATTCATAAGAACATCACTGCTACTCAGTTTGCACTTTTGCATTATTCAGAATCTTAGGGTGCATTTGTAGGTTTAATATGCAATACTATTTAGTATGCACTTTCATACTAATCGATATTGTAGGGTGCATCTGTAAGCTTCTTAATATGCAATTCAACACTACAGTGGTGTGAAAAACTATTTGCCCCCTTCCTGATTTCTTATTCTTTTGCATGTTTGTCACACTTAAATGTTTCTGCTCATCAAAAACCGTTAACTATTAGTCAAAGACAACATAATTGAACACAAAATGCAGTTTTTAAATGAAGGTTTACGTTATTAAGGGAGAAAAAAAACTCCAAATCTACATGGCCCTGTGTGAAAAAGTAATTGCCCCCTGAACCTAATAACTGGTTGGGCCACCCTTAGCAGCAATAACTGCAATCAAGCGTTTGCGATAACTTGCAACGAGTCTTTTACAGCGCTCTGGAGGAATTTTGGCCCACTCATCTTTGCAGAATTGTTGTAATTCAGCTTTATTTGAGGGTTTTCTAGCATGAACCGCCTTTTTAAGGTCATGCCACAACATCTCAATAGGATTCAGGTCAGGACTTTGACTAGGCCACTCCAAAGTCTTCATTTTGTTTTTCTTCAGCCATTCAGATGTGGATTTGCTGGTGTGTTTTGGGTCATTGTCCTGCTGCAGCACCCAAGATCGCTTCAGCTTGAGTTGACGAACAGATGGCCGGACATTCTCCTTCAGGATTTTTTGGTAGACAGTAGAATTCATGGTTCCATCTATCACAGCAAGCCTTCCAGGTCCTGAAGCAGCAAAACAACCCCAGACCATCACACTACCACCACCATATTTTACTGTTGGTATGATGTTCTTTTTCTGAAATGCTGTGTTACTTTTACGCCAGATGTAATGGGACTCGCACCTTCCAAAAAGTTCAACTTTTGTCTCGTCGGTCCACAAGGTATTTTCCCAAAAGTCTTGGCAATCATTGAGATGCTTTTTAGCAAAATTGAGACGAGCCTTAATGTTCTTTTTGCTTACAAGTAGTTTGCGCCTTGGAAATCTGCCATGCAGGCCGTTTTTGCCCAGTCTCTTTCTTATGGTGGAGTCGTGAACACTGACCTTAATTGAGGCAAGTGAGGCCTGCAGTTCTTTAGATGTTGTCCTGGGGTCTTTTGTGGCCTCTTGGATGAGTTGTCTCTGCGCTCTTGGGGTAATTTTGGTCGGCCGGCCACTCCTGGGAAGGTTCACCACTGTTCCATGTTTTTGCCATTTGTGGATAATGGCTCTCACTGTGGTTCACTGGAGTCCCAAAGTTTTAGAAATGGCTTTATAACCTTTACCAGACTGATAGATCTCAATTACTTTTGTTCTCATTTGTTCCTGAATTTCTTTGGATCTTGGCATGATGTCTAGCTTTTGAGGTGCTTTTGGTCTACTTCTCTGTGTCAGGTAGCTCCTATTTAAGTGATTTCTTGATTGAAACAGGTGTGGCAGTAATCAGGCCTGGGGGTGACTACAGAAATTGAACTCAGGTGTGATAAACCACAGTTAAGTTATTTTTTAACAAGGGGGGCAATCACTTTTTCACACAGGGCCATGTAGATTTGGAGGTTTTTTTTCTCCCTTAATAACGTAAACCTTCATTTAAAAACTGCATTTTGTGTTCAATTATGATATCTTTGACTAATAGTTAACAGTTTTTGATGAGCAGAAACATTTAAGTGTGACAAACATGTAAAAGAATAAGAAATCAGTAAGGGGGCAAATAGTTTTTCACACCACTGTATTTAGTCAGCTAGTATGCACTTTCATACTAATCGATATTGTAGGGAGCATTTGTAGACTTCTTAATATGACCTTCGACACTATTTAGCCGCTAGCATGCACATTTGTAATAATCAATACTTTAGGGTGCATTTGTGGACTCTAATATGCACTTCAACAGTATTTAGTATGCAGTTACACTAATCGGTATTTTAGGGCGCATTTGTAGACTTATTAATGTGCAATTCAACAACATTCAGTATGCTAGTGCGCACTTTTTGTACTAATCACTATTTTAGGGGGCTGTAAGTTGATTACTATGCAATTCAGCACTATTAAGTATTTTAGCATGCATCTTAGGATTACTTATTAAATTACCCACTAGTTGTTTTCTGCCAGGACAAAAGTGGTCAACTACATACTAACTAACAACTAATTAATAGATGTAACAACATTGCAAATAATGAATGCTTAATGCTGATCAAACCAAATTAGAATTAGTTGATCTAAACTAAATATAATGTTTTTATTCGGGTACAATAATAGCACGCTTAATATGCGTAAATAGCCTTAAAATGTTTCTAAGAATGGGTCAGAAAGTACAGATTCATACGATCACATGTTTTTATTGTTGTTTTTTTGGTTGTTTCTGTGACCAACAACTACCACCCAGGTACACTGTATGTGTGGGTAAACACTGAATTACAGTAGGCTGTGTTTTGGGACTGTTTAGTAATGATAAGCTAGGCATTATGCACTTTTATACTATTTAGTAGGCTAGTATATATTTTGAGGCCTCACCATGTTGTGCTATTGAGTCTGATCATTGGGACTTGTATGGTAAAGTGCAGTGCAGTTCTAGTATGTACTTTAATGTTACTAAGTATGCGAAAAGGGAACACATTTAGGCTACTAGGTATGTCCCTTTAGACTTAGTATGGCTAGTTCATTAAGAGTGCATACTACTATTGATTAGTTACGATATTCTGTACTATTTATTCTTCTATTCTGCTCAGCTGGGCCTGTATGGTAGTATTGTAGTATTAATACTTTGCATAATAGTATACATTTATATAGTTAATTATAACAGTATGAATCTCCTTTTAGAGTGTAAACATAATAGTATAAACTTATAGATTGTTTACAACGACAGTGGAGTTCTTACGACTAAAGCGTCTTCTGACTATTTAGTAGAGAATTGTGCCTCTGGAGTATTTAGCGAGTTACTACGCAGGTTGGAGTTATTTAACAAGCTGATTATGTAGACGCTTTTACAGACAAATGCGTGATGTAAATTCTAAATGAAAATTGAGCTATTAACGATGATCTTTTGATGTTTTTCATTGTTTCCAGTGTAGGGCTGGGCGATAAAACGTGTATCCAATATGTATCGCAATAGACACGTGATCAATATCAATAAAACAATGTGCTCGATAAAACGCTCGATAATTTTTATTCTTTGTAAGAAAGCAGAGGTCTCTATTCACGAAAATGTCTGGTTTTTCATAGGACCATTACGCGTGTACGTAAATTGACTGGCGTTTTGCACACAATACTAGGGTACTACTTTTTTGCGCGACGTAATTACCAGGAGGCTGCCTTGTGGGCAGGTCTGCGCCGCGCGCAAACACACACACAGACACAGACAGAGAGCAGGTGCAGTACAGCAGAGAGCGGAGCAGTATAGCAGGGGAAATGCCGAAGCGTAAGTGCAGCTTCACCGATGAACTGCAAAGAAAATTTCCCACATACCGTCCCGGTCGGGACAAGTGGGAGGCGGAGTGCACCGTGTGCAAAGCCGGTACATATGTCTCAGTATCCAATAAAGGTGCTGGGGACCTGAAAGCCCACATGGACACCGAGAAACATAAAAGCGGTGCGAGATGAGAGTTCAACTGCAAAGTTGACGGAGTTTTTGTCAGTCCAGGAAAAACGGAGGATGATGTAAATGCAGCAGAAGGTGCAATAGCTTTTCATACAGTGAAACATCACAACAGTTAAAGGTCCACGGATTACACCAGTACTTCGCTTAAAAAGGCATTTCCTGACTCTGACACTGCAAAAAAGGTTTAGTCTTGTCTTTGTGAGACTCTTCTGTTATTTATTTTATTACATTTAAGAGATAAATTGTTGAAGCTGGACCAGAATAGTTCATATTTAGAATAATAATTCATTATTTATTTGAAGAGTCTAAGAGAGTTTTTACAGATTTCATCGTATTACAGAGGTTAATTCTGCACCACTGAAGTACTGTATAATAAATAATGTTCATCATCCACCAAGAAGCTTGTCTGAATTCGTCTGGAGGCCGTGCCGATCGTCCTCTTTTTTGGAAATCAAAATATGGTCACCCTAGTTTACCGTCCACGCTACAAGGGCTAACTACTAGTCTTCTGGTTCGCCCCCGGTTGCCTATGACGGTTGCATTAACACTCGCTCTCTGGTAACCTAGCAACGTAGGGAGTGATACACTAACAGCATTATTTTATTACACTTTATTAAGCGTTTCTTACATATTCTTTCATTTTGCACCTTAAACGTTAAGAGATCATTGTTAAGTGTTCATTGTGACTTTAGACTTATGTTTACATTTTAATTATTTGAGTTTTCCACGGTTGTTGACATTTCTGTCTTAATAACTAAGGGGACTATGATCAGAGGAAGGTTAAGTTTAAAATAAAAATGTTTAAATGGAATATATTTTTCTCCTGGTCCTTATTTTAAATGTGTCACAAATAATATCAATAATTATGGATATCGACCGATATGAAACACTTTATCGTGATAGTTTTCAGCCATATCGCCCAGCCCTCTTCCAGTGGCACTGAAGGCAACGTGCAAGCATGTCAGACGATCGTGCCAGTGCAGCACAAAGCTGTCATACAACGTAACAACATTCACTGCTAGATCGACAGGATACTGCAGTACATTGAACACAACATGTCAAGGAAAAATGAAGACACCAGCCAGACTGGAAGAACGTCTTTTCAGCCCATCAACAACTCGATTTTTGATCAAGGCTTTGCAGGAAAACGTTTAATCATTTCAAGGAGATAACTTATCTCGTCACTCAGACCTTTAGAAACAGCACTTCCTTAGATGTTAAGGTTTTATTCCAGTGATCAGAATCACACTTTCTCAAACCACGGTGTTGACAATCTCTGCATTGTAACGTGTTCGTAGGAGTGTTTGGGTTTTCATGAGCACAGTGTGTGTGTGAGGGTGTGTTTAAAAGTGTGAGCGTACTCAAGTCCCTGCTCCGACATGTCTGGGATGGGCTGAAATAGTTCGGGGGCAGAAATCAAGCTGCGCGAAGCAAAACAGAAGATGAATATCCAAGTTACAGGAAAGACTGGGAACTATACCAAAAATATAGAAATGAAATAACCAAGCAGTGAACACGTGTACTCTTGGAGAAATGTTACAAAAAGCATCCTTGATTAATTTGAACTGTCCTGGATTCCGCTACCAATAGTGTAAAGCTTCCCCGGAGGTACATATATAATAAAAACATGTAGTTCCTGGAATGACCACTCAAAAAGTGAGTAAATTTTGGTCGCCGTTTCGCCAATCGTATGGGGTGTGAATTTTTATGCAACTCATCAGTTAAAATGATATCAGGCCAAGAATGCTGCATAATTAGAGGTGAGGCAGATTTGCCTGCAGTGCGAGTGTCAAACCGAAGCGCATCACTTTAGCTAACTGGAATCGTTGTAGTTTAACTTACCATAAAAAACCGTAGGAGTTGATAGGGAACGGGGTGTAGAGTACGGAGAACGGAATTCAAGCAAACGCAAAGTAACATTAGGATATAAATTAGCGTTAACCACCTTAGCATTTAGTAAAAAGTTGAGCTAGCTAGCTTGAGGCAACTGAAGTAAGTAAACGTGTTCCACTAAACAGCGAGGATCCGTTTGATGTACTAATCTGGAGTTTAGTCGGAGTCAGCTCCTGCCACGATGGCGACGACTAGAGCTCCTACGCATGAGCTTCAAAACCGCTCTTTAGAAAACCTGCACAGAGAATGTATTATACAGTCTGTGGTTTTCTCTGAGTTATTTGACATTTCTGTTTGTTTTTTTAAAGGCTTGGTAAGAGAGCATTAACGTAGTAGAAAATTTTAACATCCGACATGGCACATCGGCTCCCCCTGCTGGTGAGATACCTTCCGTTTTTCATCCTGGTAGCGTTGCGGCGATTCAACGTCGTTCTGTTTTATCTACAATCCTGATCGTAATCCTTGTCACTTGTGAGAAATCTGTCCATCCATCCCCACCAAATACAATCGAGACACAATCTTTCAACGATCTGCGATGATGACAGTTTTCCCAGCGGTAACTTTCCTGTAACTGCTAAAGCGACATGTTGACCCCAAACTCGTGCAAATAAATAAAGGAACTGCAGGCAGAAACTCTAGTGCAGAAATGATAACGCGCATCTGAAGTTGTGGGTAAACAGTAGTTTGTGTGTGTGTGTGTGTGTGTGTGTGTGTAGCTGCTATTTGCAGGCCTGGCACTGAACACAGGCATGAGAGAACATAGCTGAGCAGGAGGTGTGAAACTTTGCACCAACACATATAAACACACTAACCAGTTCTGACCACTTCAAATGACGGAGAAACACACACACACACACACACACACACACACACACACACACACACACACACACACACACACCAAAAATCTGACCACTTCAAATGACGGAGAAACACACACACACACACACACACACACACACACCAAATTCCTCAAAACAGGTTTCGCCATGTAGTGTGCACGAACACACACATCCTTGCTTCATCAAAATGCTCTACAACCTTTTCTCATTATTTTGTTAACCAGGAAATTAACAAAGAGCAATGCTTTAAACCTTTTTTTTTTTTTTTTTTCGCCCACAAAACTAGAAAACATTTCATAGAATCATAATGTCCCAGAACACACACACACTGCAAATTAAAAAGACGATATCACGACGCACATAGTAGATTACAGAGTACAACTATTAACTCTGCGGTAAGAAGTTCACACAACGTTCCCTTGAGAAATCATCAGAACGTCCCCGGCTTCCTCTGTGACATCATTTCCTGGAGACCAAAGGCTAACCTTAGCACGAGAGTGACATGCAGAACGAAACCCCCCTCCCCGTTACAGTAAGAGCAGGGGTTACAGGAAAGCGTTCAAACAGAGTTCATTTCGGAAAAAAAAGCGGAACGATGTCTTATTGTTTTTATGATCTATTACAGAATTAGATTTAGGAAACGTGAGTGCGGACCTCTCAGTGTATTTAAAGCGCAACTCTGGAGTAAGGATATTACGTTCTAGTGGTGAACTCAAAGGCTGCGGGTGACATAACACCACACACACACCGAGATCTATGCAGACAATACATACACGTGCCATGTGAGATTTCAAAGTTAAGCATCAATCAGGCGTAACTAAGACAAGGACAACTTGTAACGAACATCTTGTTCTCATTTTTTGTTCTCTTTTTTTCCCTCTCAACAGTGTATCTGATTTCACTCCTACACTCAGGATGGAGAAAAAAAAGCAACAAAATACAGTCATTTCTTTTCATCGTCCAAAGTGAGCTCAAATATATAACGGAGCTTCAACATAGCCAGATGTTTAGCCATTACAGCATTCTTTTAAATAATTATTCCTCGACAGGGCTCCCGAGTGGTGCAACAGTAAAGATTACATTTGCATTATGATGCAGAGATCCGCAGCGGGAGTCAAAAGGGAAAATTGGTCATGCGGAAGGGGCGGATAGCGCTTTCCTCTTGAGTGCGTTAGGCCATCCCACATAGCCCTTGCCCTGCTTGGTTAGAAGTTCTCGGCTTGATGCAAGTCTGCTTTACTATGAAGATGGAGGGGAATTGGCTATGAAAAATTTTTAAATAAACCTTTTTTTTTTTTCTGAAACAGAATTAAAAAATTTCTATGCAAATTGAAACGACCTGGTAAATTCTAAACATTTAAAAGCTTGCTTTTACCTCAAGTTCAACCACAAATATGTCAAGTAAGAAAATCCTAGCAGAGAGGGAAAAAAATAAAACATACGTAACAAAGTCGACCAAAGATAATAACCAAAGACTGCTTTTAAACTGTTCAACCAAGCAACAATAAGAACAAGTAGCTAGTAATAAATAAGCAGCTGTTTTAATCAATTCTTGCTTTCTATTGGCTCTCAAAACAGACCCATAAAGTCACTAATCAAATTTCACAAAAATAATGTCAACGTTATGTGAAAATAACAGTCTTGAAAAAAAAAAAAAAAAAAAAAAAACGTTCACATGAACTGCCCTTTCCCGTTCAGTGAAATAATTCATTTTATTCATGTTTTTTTTCTGACCACTTCTTTAGGTTAAAAAGCAGAAAGTGTTTGGTGTGTGTGTGTGTTAATTTTTTATTTTTTTTAATCATCTTTGTAACAAAAGTCATAAATTCTATAGTTAAACCATAAATGTTGGCACCCCTGTCACAGTAGTTAACATTTAAAACAGCCAGAAATAAGAGCTACATGAATTTAGAGTAACTGTAATTTTATACAGCCTTTTGTGCCAGATCACAAAAAAAAAAAAATTCTATTAAATTACATTAAAAAAAAGGCCAGCACGCCACACAACATAAACCACAAGTGATATAAGCGACTTGCTTGTGTGAATGCAGAGTAAAGCAGGCAATGCATTTTCCAACCACAAGTGGCCAAATCCATGGCTGTAATTTGAGAGTCAAAGCAAATTTAAATCATCACAAGTGAGGTAAAGAGTGTGTTTAGCCTCAACCTATGTATATCACACAGTAAGTCACCTCCTTTCACCCGAAACTCAAAACTCAACAGACCTTATGAAGCTATTAAAATGTATATGTTTTAAACTTTATAAGACATTACAATTTTATGGATCTCAAAATGTTGCAAATTGGTGAAGTTTTAGAATTTCAACCACTAATCCATGATCAAACTTAATTAGGACTTTAAACTTGTAAGTCTTAAGTAAAATTGTAAGGAAGATCTTTAAGTTAATTTGAAACTTTCAAGTTACAAGACTATGGAGTTTCAAAAAGTTCAAAATATATACATCAACATAATATTCAAATTTAGAACTCGGATGTAGAATTTTTCTCTACAAAAGTCTTTAGAACTTCAATTTACAAACTCAAATTTTACTCAAACTTATTCCAACTTACTTAAATTACAATTTTAGAAATATAATAAAAAATATATTTTACAAGTTTAAAATTTTAAATTATGAACTCTACAAAGTCTAAAGACCTTTATACCTCAAGCACTTTTTACCTCGAGAATTTAAAATGTCTAAACCAAACCTGGAAACAGTACTAACTACAAGGCAGTAGACTTTATACCTTAAAACATTAAATCTCTTAACCTTGAGAAGTTTGTACCTTAATTTAAAAAATTATTTCATTCGAGAACTCCAAAAACTGTAAAGCAAAACAACTTAAAAGGCCCCAAAACAAAATAAAAGTCCAAAGCAAATTTAAATCATCACACGTGAGGTAAAGAGTGCGTTTAGCATCGACCTAAAATTATATCCATTTTAAACTCTATAGAATAGTAACATTTTTTAGGACTTTAAAATAAGAAGATTTAGGACTTTTAAAATAATAAAAATTTAGGACTTAAATTATTTATTAAAATAATAAAACTCCGGAATTAATTTGTAGAATTAAGGGGAAAAAAACTTTTGAAACTTAGAAAGTTTTGGTTTAATTAAAAAAATCTAAAACGTATGTCCATGTTCGTGTGTGTGTGTGTGTGTGTGTGTGAGAGAGAGATTCACACACAGTTGTGTGAAGGTGCTTCATCGTCGTGAATCTGCATGTTCACCGCCTGACCCTCTGCTATAAGAACTCTGTAGCTGGCGCGTGTCGTTAATGTGTCTATTAAAAGCAGTGAATTCTCAGAGCGAAGCCTGAACAAGCACACCTCTCTGTGTGTGTGTGTGTGTGTGTGTGTGTGTGTGTGTGTGTGTGTGTGTGAGTGAGAGTAATTTGCAGGCCAAGCTTTGGCTAAAACAGTTCTTCCTCTCTGTATGAGACTAACCTGATTGTGTGTAAAGGTTAAAGTAAGGCAGGTGCAGACACGAGAGGAAACCAGGGACCGCGTTCAACATCAACATGTGACTGTGTGTGTGTGTGTGTGTGTATATACGCACTTAAAGCCAGCATACGTGTATATAAACATTTAGCACCACTATGTTTGTTTGCTTGTTTGTGTACACAAAAATGTTTAAAGCCTGTGTGTGTGTGTGTGTGTGTGTGTGTGAATATATAGGTTTAGCACTAGTATGTTGTGTGCGTGTATACAAAAATGTGTAAAACCACCGTGTGTGTGTGTGTGTGTGTGTGTGTGTGTGTGTGTGTGTGTGTGTGTGTGTGCATAAGAATGTGCACATGTTTAAAAATAGAGTTTGTGCACTTGCCTGTGCACAAGAAAGTTTAAAACCAGTGTGTGTGTGTTTTTGTGTGTATTGACAAATGTATAAAATAAGTTTGTGTGTGTGTGTGTGTGTGTGTGTGTGTGTGTCTCTATAAATGAACATTTAAAACCAGTTCGTTTGTGTGTGTGTGTGTGTGTGTGTGTGTGTGTGTATGTATACTCCAAACATGCTGAAAACCAATTTGTGTGTGTGCACACTTGTGTATGCACGCATGTTGGAAACCCAGTGTGTGTGTGTGTGTGTGTGTGTGTGTGTGCGCGTGCGTATGTGGGCAGTGTCTGCTTTGTGCTGTCATTTCATGTATCAGATGTGTACCTTTATACGAGTGTGTGTGTAGGCGTGCGCTAAAACAACAGCCACTGTTCTGAGCCTGAACGTTTAAAATATTTTTTTGTGTCCGTGTGTGTGTCTCTGTGTGTGTGTGTGTGTGCGAGAAAGCCAACTATTGTGTGTACTAAACCAGTGTATTCTGCTGCTTTATCCATGAGATTAATTAACCTCCCTCTCTCTCTCTCTCTCACACACATATATATATATATATATATATATATATATATATATATATATATATATATATACAGATATCTGTGTGTGTGTGTGTGTGTGTGTGTGTGTTGCTGTATGTCCCTGTCTGCACAGGAAGTGGGGACACTTAGAAAAGTGAAAGTAACTCTTTTGGTTGCACAAAAGCGCACACACACACACACCATTCACTATATAGTGCCCTACTCTTTACAATGCACTCTTACTGCCACACACACACAGACACACACACACACATTTACCCACAATGTGACTTCTATAGTGAAAAGGTTCAGAACCCTTATGATATGGGTTTAGGACACACCCATAGTGGACAAGCAACGCAGACCTATGCAGTGAATTTCGTCTGAATTTGGGACGCGTCCAAAACTGACTGCTGATGTTTATGTGGCCTGTCTAGTGTACAGGATGTGTGGTTTGTAACAAGTGTTTATGTGGTGTTTATTACAGTGAATGTAGCTTGTGTGGTTTGGAGAACAGGTTGTTTAGCCTTTGTAGTGAAGAGTGTGTGGTTTGAGACACGACCCACAATGAAGTAATGATGGGGGTTTATATAGAGTGTATTGTGAACTGGGTGTGTTTTTTAAGACACGCTCACAGTGGACTACAGACAGTGTATAGTGAACAACAGGGTGTGTTTGATTTGAGACACGCCCACAGTGGACTACAGACTGAGTGTATAGTGAATAGGATGTGTTTGGTTTGAGACACGCCCACAGTGGACTACAGACAGAGTGTATAGTGAACAACAGGGTGTGTTTGATTTGAAACACACCAACAGTGGACTACAGACTGAGTGTATAGTGAACAACAGGGTGTGTTTGATTTGAGACACGCCCACAGTGGACTACAGACTGAGTGTATAGTGAACAACAGGGTGTGTTTGGTTTGAGACACGCCCACGGTGGACTACAGACTGAGTGTATAGTGAACAACAGGGTGTGTTTGGTTTGAGACACGCCCACAGTGGACTACAGCCTGAGTGTATAGTGAATAGGATGTGTTTGGTTTGAGACACGCCCACGGTGGACTACAGACTGAGTGTATAGTGAACAACAGGATGTGTTTGGTTTGAGACACACCCACGGTGGACTACAGACTGAGTGTATAGTGAACAGGGTCGTGTTTGATTTGAGACACACCCACAGTGGACTACAGACAGTGTATAGTGAACAACAGGGTGTGTTTGATTTGAGACACACCCACGGTGGACTACAGACAGTGTATAGTGAACAACAGGGTGTGTTTGGTTTGAGACACGCCCACAGTGGACTACAGACTGAGTGTATAGTGAACAACAGGGTGTGTTTGGTTTGAGACACGCCCACAGTGGACTACAGACTGAGTGTATAGTGAATAGGATGTGTTTGGTTTGAGACACGCCCACAGTGGACTACAGACTGAGTGTATAGTGAATAGGATGTGTTTGGTTTGAGACACGCCCACAGTGGACTACAGACTGAGTGTATAGTGAATAGGATGTGTTTGGTTTGAGACACGCCCACAGTGGACTACAGACAGAGTGTATAGTGAACAACAGGGTGTGTTTGATTTGAGACACACCAACAGTGGACTACAGACTGAGTGTATAGTGAACAACAGGGTGTGTTTGATTTGAGACACGCCCACAGTGGACTACAGACTGAGTGTATAGTGAATAGGATGTGTTTGATTTGAGACACGCCCACGGTGGACTACAGACTGAGTGTATAGTGAACAACAGGGTGTGTTTGATTTGAGACACGCCCACAGTGGACTACAGCCTGAGTGTATAGTGAACAGGGTCGTGTTTGATTTGAGACACGCTCACAGTGGACTACAGACTGAGTGTATAGTGAACAACAGGGTGTGTTTGATTTGAGACACGCCCACAGTGGACTACAGACTGAGTGTATAGTGAACAACAGGGTGTGTTTGATTTGAGACACGCCCACAGTGGACTACAGACTGAGTGTATAGTGAATAGGATGTGTTTGATTTGAGACACGCCCACGGTGGACTACAGACTGAGTGTATAGTGAACAGGGTCGTGTTTGATTTGAGACACGCCCACAGTGGACTACAGACTGAGTGTATAGTGAACAACAGGGTGTGTTTGGTTTGAGACACGCCCACAGTGGACTACAGACTGAGTGTATAGTGAATAGGATGTGTTTGGTTTGAGACACGCCCACAGTGGACTACAGACTGAGTGTATAGTGAACAACAGGGTGTGTTTGGTTTGAGACACGCCCACGGTGGACTACAGACTGAGTGTATAGTGAACAACAGGGTGTGTTTGGTTTGAGACACGCCCACGGTGGACTACAGACTGAGTGTATAGTGAACAACAGGGTGTGTTTGGTTTGAGACACGCCCACAGTGGACTATAGACTGAGTGTATAGTGAACAACAGGGTGTGTTTGGTTTGAGACACGCCCACAGTGGACTACAGACTGAGTGTATAGTGAACAACAGGGTGTGTTTGATTTGAGACACGCCCACGGTGGACTACAGACAGTATATAGTGAACAACAGGGTGTGTTTGATTTGAGACACGCCCACAGTGGACTACAGACTGAGTGTATAGTGAACAACAGGGTGTGTTTGGTTTGAGACACGCCCACGGTGGACTACAGACTGAGTGTATAGTGAACAACAGGGTGTGTTTGGTTTGAGACACGCCCACAGTGGACTACAGACTGAGTATATAGTGAACAGGGTGTGTTTGGTTTGAGACACACCCACGGTGGACTACAGACAGTATATAGTGAACAACAGGGTGTGTTTGATTTGAGACACGCCCATGCCAGACAAACGCCCAGACAAACGTTTATGGTGAAGTGTTACTGAAGTACATTTATTCTGTTCCCTAGATTAGTGTGCTACATAGTGCACATGACTCATCACACAGATATGAAATACAGTGACACCAGTCTCCTCCCACACACACGCGCACACACACAGGCGCGCACACACACACAGGGCACGCATGTCCATTTAAGGCAGGAGCGTATCTCAGTGTGAGGATACACACAGCGTTCAACACTTTTCCATTAATTGATGCTAACCAGCAGCAGCGGTGACAAAGAAATGTGAAACGCTAAACACTGCAGAAGGAACACGAACACACACGCACACACACACTTCTGAGAGAACACACACCCGTAAACTGTCGAACTTGTTTCCTGCCGTTTATTTTTTTCCATAGGCTTCATCACCTGCACTCGTCTGTTTCTGCATTCCTCTCTTTCTCTCTTTATTTAAACTCAGAAGACGACACATGGTGTCTATTTCAACCACACGTTCGCTTCTCCTCTATTCTTTTCCCGCCTCTCCTGTTTCTCTTCTGCGTTTCTCATCATCATCATCATCATCATCATCTTGTCTCCCTCACTTTTGCTCTCTCTCTCTTTGTTCTTCCCTCTTCTCATCTTTCACCTCGTCTATTGGCTTTTCTCCTCCATTCCTCGTCTTGTACAAAATCCTTCCGCTCCTCCTCTTCCGCTTCTTTCCCTCCTTGCCTGAAGCCCGCTTTCTTTATCCCTTCCATCTTCTCCTGTCTGTTCCTTCCCACCACGTCTTTTCCACTTCTTCTATTCTTTTCTCCGTTTCTTCACTCCTCTTTCTGCCCTCATCCTCTGTCCTGTACATCTCCTCTACTGTACATCTCAGCTGTGGTCGCTTACGTTCCGTTTGTGCACTCTAGAATTCCCTCGTTCCTAAACTGTCGTCTCCGTCTGCCGCGTCCCAACATGGAGGACAAAACCTTAATCTGACTCGGAAACATTTAAAACAACATGATATTAAACCGTTAATGCGATAGACAGCCTTAATAAAGTGCAATAATGTGACAGTGTACACTTATTGTGTGTGTGTGTGTGTGATGTAATCTGGTGCAAGTGTGTCAGGTAAGTTTCCTGTGTGTGTGTGTGTGTGTGTGTGTGTGTGTGTGTGTGTGTGTGTGTGTGTGTGTGTGTGTGTGTGTGTGTGCTGTGACACACTCACCTGTCCTCCTGAGGGAGATTCTCGGGACTCCGCTCTTCCGCTGCCTACAAAACACACACACACACACACACACACACTTTATTCACACCCTGCACAGGTACACACATCCATATACTGTACACACACTGCAACTTGCACGATTTAGTAATGATGAAACCGTTTCCATGGAAACACCATGAAGTCACTTTTGTGTTGCGTTTGAAGAACCTTCATAAAACCATAATAGAAATAACATCAACAATGAGAAGAAGATTAACATTATTCAGGTTTATATGGTTATTAGGAAGTGCGATTAGGTTACAACAAAAGAAAAACACGACTGACAGATAAACAGCACATATGACATGTATTTTAAAATAAATTATATACTGTATATATATATTTTTTTTTATATATAATATATTTCAGATTTACTATATTTTAAGTATAAAAGGTATATTTATGATATTTTTATATATTTTGTATTTTAGATTTACTATATTTTAAGTATTAAATAATTTTTATAAAAATAATTATAGTTATTGGCTAAAATAAATATAATTTAATTATATACATTTTTTTCTGTAAATAAACAGGTGCGACTCCATCAAATTACAATTTAACATTAATTATAGTTATACACATTGGTTCCAAATATATATAAATAAATAAATAAATTATAATAATGACAATTATTATTATTATTATTATTATTATAATAAGTGAATATAAAAATAAATAAATAAATAAATAAATATGCACTATTAGAAAATAGTTAATTAATCAAAAAATATAAATGAAAAAACTCTAATTTAAAAATAAATACGGACACTCCAAAATAATTAATTCATCGCCAACTAATAGAAAAAATATATATATATATTTTTTAAATGGCCAAAGTCAGTGAGTCATAATCAGTCAGAACTGATGATAAAAAAAAACATAATCATAAAACACTATGATAAACACTGAACTTATTAAAAAACGAATATGAACGAGCACAGAAACATTTCCACACAACACTGATAAAAGTGTTTCCCCTCTTAAAAGACGTAAATAATAAACGCACCACAGCAGTGTGTGAACCGGTTAATTAGAAGTAAAACTCAACTCTGCGCTTTGCCACAACAGAACAATGCGTTCGGGTTAAACTGGAAAAACAACTACTACTAAAAACAAAACATAAAAAAGGCACCGCAAACGACAGTCAAATAAAAAAAAAAAGGGGAAATTTCCATCACGGCTCGGTGTGGTCGTCCCCGAGGCCACAACGCAAACAGAGCAGCCGAGCCAACATCACACACACACACACACGGCCTGAAACAACACTGACTGCTGTCACATGTACGGTTCGCTCAGCTGGGGCTCATCCACACGATAAATCAACACAGATATATTCATCAGATGCTCATCTGAATATCTCGCTAATTCTACGACACACGGATGCTACACGGACACCAAACTCCTGCTAGGACGTGTCGACTTGACGTTTATGGAAGGAGTCTCCAGTTCCAGTGCTTTCTAGCAGTCGGAACCAAAGCTTAAAAATGTGTCTGTCTTTGTAACATGACCTATTAGTTATTAAGTTGTTACTGGGCGACAAAACTGTTGTTTCATAAAAAGAAAACAACTGTAAACACTGGAATTGTTGTATTTATATATAGTCAAACGTTTGGACGTACCTTCCAATTTAAAGTTCTGTATTTCGTGATTAATTTTCCACATTCTAGACCAGTACAGCAAGTCCGCGACTTAGGAACATCCGAGTTACTAATTTCCGCATATCATACAAACAACCCGCGGATCAACGAACAATTGTAGATGCAACCAAATTGCGGAACCTGTGCGTTTGTTTTTTTTATGCTTGACGCACTGTATACTCGTGGCAAAGGTGTGTAAGACTCACTTTGTCGGACTTACGAACGAATCCGACTTACAAGCGTGCTCACAGAATGGAACTCGTTCGTAATTCGGGGACTTACTGTACTGGACTTTTTTTTTCCCCCTCAAAACTATAAAATACAACATTTGGAATTTAGGTAAATAAGTAAATAACTAAGTTGTTATTGTAAGACATCGAGGTCAGCTGTTCTTGCAACAACAGTATCGTCAAGTACGTTTGCAAAACCCATCTGGCTCCATGATGAAACTGTCTCTCGTGAAGAACTTCCCAGGAAAGCGAGACCAAAACGTACCTCTGCTGCAGAGGAGACGTTCATTTAGAGTCACCGGCCTCAGAAATCACCAATTAACAAGCAGCACCTCAGATTAGAGGCGTTATGAAGCTTTAGAGAACATAAGTAGCAGAAACTGTACCTCACAATATCAACTGTTTAAATATGTGAGAGATTAATGGATATTTTGGACGCCTTCAGCATTGTAGAAAGAAATAACTATCAGGAAAAACCATGGAATTAGCCGAAAACAGCTATGTGTGCAAATTTGTGACCACTTCAGGACATGCATAAGTACGCTTGTAATATGGTTTTAATAATATGTTTTTACTGCATATATGAATCACTGAGCCGCTTGTTGTGACGGATGTGGCGCAAAAACATGATCCAACTTAACACTGTTATCTTTGGGTTTGTTCACATTTGGGGCAAAAGTATAGTTTCTTTATCGGTGTATCTCAGGGGATAAGAACATAGTTCTGAGATGATGTCACCATGAACGAGGGGGCGTGGCGTTTTTTTATTGACATGCTGTCAAAACGTAATGCTGTTCCTCTACAGTACATTGGAAACAAAAATCTTGGGGGAAAAAAATGATCTTGTGCATCGTTTGTGTGTGTGTGTGTGTGTGTGTGTGTGTGTATGTGTGTGTGTGTGTGTGTGTAACAAACCTGTGATGGTAGTAGTAAATCTGCATCTTCGGCTTGCCAGACTTCCACAACGCTGGACATGTGACTCAATGCTTCAGGATTTAACGAGAGAAAGAATTATTAATAATAAAAATAATAATATTTATCCTTATTATAATAATGATAAGGTTTGATCAGATGAAAACAAAACAAACATATACCACATTTCTCACACACACACTTTCTCTCTCTTTAACACACACTCATCTTTGCTGAGTGGTATTATTAGGCAGGACAGCAGTACTGTACTTGGACACATTTCTGGATGCGCTGGGACACATCATCAGTGATGTTTCCTGAGATCATCAGGCGTTTCGGGTCCCACAACATCAGACACCCTCTTCCAGCCGGGGTTGATCAAGCCCCAACTTGTGTCCCAGCAGCTGTCCCACTTTGCAGACCTCTTGATCCAAATTCACCTCGAGGTTCTTTCTGGAGCTTCTGTGATGGACTTGATGGCTCTCCTCTTTGCAGCTCCAAAAGATCGAGCAGCAAACCCTATGCACCCTACTTCTATGAGGTCCTGGTACGCGAGCCGCTTGGTTCCAACTACTTGAGCCCGTCAGTTCCAACTAAAGAACTTGCTTGGAAGATGCAGATGTTAAAACCATATCGGGTCTCAACGAGGTTGATATTATAAATTCTCTTAATAAATCAGGAACTTAATACGCTGTGGCTCTGCCTTCCAGATGTCGTTCCAGGTGATCTTCCTCTCCAGCGCACCTTCCCACCTAGTCCATGCCACCTGCGGCCGCGTGCTCACCGCCCCACTGGTCCTCACCTCCTCGGACCTCCGCTAGGACCAAGTCGCGTCTCGCCTTGCCGTGAGCCTTGTTGTACTGTGGCTTTGGGATTGCTTCCAGTCCTGCTCGTCCTGTTGCCACATTCGCTGTTCGCATTTTAATGCCTGCTGCTGTTATCTCCAGAGCCTTGGTAGACTATTGCCTCTCTTATACGAGAAATCCGGAACTCCTCCTCCTCCAGGTTCCTGATGGGAAGCTGAAGCTTATTGCTCCTGCCATACTAGTTAGACTGCAAGGCAGGCCAAGCCATCTTCAGAGATGATGCTGATCTTCCTCTCCTGGGTCTCTACTGTAGACATAGACACTTCGTACACCAACAGCGGCCAAAGGATCCGTGGCGAGATGCCGTGCTGGTACAGTATATCCATGCCTTCAATCTGCCAGGTAAACCAGACTCGTCTATTGCCGATAACCAAGCTTCAATGCTTCAGTGTCTCTGAGGCTGCAGTCAAAAACCTTACCTAGGCTAGTGACTGGTTTCTCATTGAAGCGAAACTTGTCCACCACTTGTCCACTCCTTCTCTTCAGTACTATAGACCTGGGTTTTTTTTTTTGGGTTGAAGCTCATTCTAGCCCAAGAAATGAGCTTAACCAAGATGCATGAAACAAACAGTGCAAATGATGCTATTTATTTCTAAATAATCATAAGAACATCACTCGCACACACACACACACACACTTTCTCTCTGTTTAACACACACTTCTCTTTGCTGAGTCTCATTATTCGGGAAGAGAGCATTATGATCTTACATACTGCACACACAAACAGGACAAATAATTTCTAAATGAGCATAAACACAGTGCGCGTGCACGCACACACACACACACACACACACACACACACACTATTTGGCAAGAAAGCATTATGATCCTATACACTGTACAACAAACATTATTTTTAAATTATCATAAAACAGCACACACACACACTTTCTCGATCTTTGCTGAGTCTCACTATTTGGCAAATGATTTATGATCTTACATACTGCAAAAACAAACAATGTATATTTATTTCTAAATAATCATAAAAACAGCACACACTCATCTTTGTCTCACTCACTATTTGGCAAGAAAGCATTACGATCTTATATACTGTAAACACAGACAGTGTAAATAATTTCGAAATGATCATAAAAACAAAACACACACACGCACACACTCTCTCACACAAACACACCTTCGCTGAGTCTCACTATTTGGCAAGAAAGCCTTACAATCTTATATACTGTAAAGACAAACAATGCAAATCATTTCTAAATAATCGTAAAAACAGAACACACACACAGACTTTCTCTCTCTTCTTAACACACACTCATCTCTGCTGAGTCTCACTATTTGGCAAGAAAGCATTATGATCTCGCATACTGTAAAGACAAACAATGCAAATTATTTCTAAATGATCAGCGCACACACACACACACACACACACACACACACACACCCTTTGCTCTCTTAAACACACATTTATCTTTGCAGAGGTGTTCTATTTGGAAATGATGTATAATCTTACATACTGTAAAAACAAGCAGTGCATATAAGAGGTTATTTCTCTCTAAATGATCATAAAAACAGCACACACACACACACACACACACACTTCTCTTTGTTGAGTCTCACTATTTGGCAAGAGAGCATTATGCTCTTACATACTACAAAAACAAACAAAATAATGCTATTTATTTCTAAATGATCATCAAAACAGCACACACACACTCTCTCTCCCTCTCTCACACACACTCTCTCTCACACACACACACTATGATGTGACTCTGCAGTTCTCACTATTTTCCAATAGCTCAGTTGTTTAATATCACATCAAAACACAGACTTCAATCACAAAACCCCAAACACTCATCATAACTGTCAATCATAACTGTCAATCATTGTCCTACAATACTGCAGTGAAATGATGATTCTGGTGTGAATGAAGCTGTAAATCTGCCCTGCACGTTCAACTTTCTGTTGCATGTTGACACACAGGAAATGGTGCCAAAAACAGGAGCACCTTAAAAACACACACACACACACACACTGAGCAGATCCTCAACCTATAATGCTATGCTTTTAAGAAATGAATGTTGTACATTGTAGAAGATAATTAAATAAAAGAGATGAAGCTCTTTGGCTGCTTGTCAGATGAAGCTCTGTATTTCTCTCTCTCTCTCTCTCTGTCTGTCCTTCTCTTCCGACATAATTCTTCTCAAAATTACAAAATGGTGTGTAAATCATCTCCGGACCTGTTAGCTGAGCATCTCCACGCTGTAAAAACCTCAACAAGATGTGGAACACTCCGAGCAGGACGTTAATTCCCGACGCTCCGTGCTGGGACTCCCTCTGCGCCGCCATGCTAACTAAGCTAATCAGGCTAACAGCGCTAGCACGGCTAACACTGTTTCCTACAGCCACACGGCTTCTCTCTCTCTCTCTCTCACACACACACACACACACACACACACTTTCCTTTCATGGTTGCCAGATGAGTGATAAACCATAATATCGTTTTATTTTAGGTTTAAACTTTCCACAAGCAGATTTAACACATGCTAATGCTAAAAACAAGTTGCTGGATCAAAATCAGATTAAATGCACTAATCCTACTCTAATACACTTCAAATCTTGTTTCAAGACTACATAGGTCAAATTTCAGCCATTATATGCTCATAGTGTTAGTTTAGTTTGTTTTTTTTAAAGCCATTTTACATCAATAAAGGATTAGATCAGATTATATAATAATAATAATAATCCAAGAAATGCTAATCTGGCTAATCTTGTTAATCTGGGGTTGAGTTTGGTGTTTAATCTCTTAAACATTGGTGTAAATCTTTAGCTTTACAGCAGTTAAATGTGTCAATAAACC
The DNA here is from genome assembly GCA_030522415.1 of Channallabes apus. NCBI lineage: Eukaryota > Metazoa > Chordata > Actinopteri > Siluriformes > Clariidae > Channallabes > Channallabes apus. The sequence continues at coordinate 11,332,792 of CM060110.1, read as the reverse complement.
ATTGAGGTAAATTATAATTCACTTCTACCAGGATTAAATTCTAATTTATGCATTAACCCCGCCCTGCAAAACATCATCAAGACTATTTTCATTTAATCCTCGTTTTAGTTTGCATTTTACAAATGAGATTCCATCGCGAATAATCCAGCATTAGTTAATCCGGGATTGATTTTTGATTGTAAAACTCTTGCTAAATGTTTAGCTTGCAGAAGTGTTACAATAAATTGATTAACATAAACCACTGAGGTAAAATATAATTTTACCAGTTTTACCAGGATTAAATTCGAATGTATGCAACAACCCTGCCCTGTCAAACTTTAAACTTGGCTTAAAAAAATTTGTACCGTACTCCGGCTATAATCTAATCCTAGTTTTAGTTTACGTTAGCCATTTTACACCAATAAGGCTTAGACCAGATTAGATTACTGATAATTGCGGATTTGTTAACCTGGGATTAATATTTGATTGTGAAACTCTTGCCAAATATTTAGCTTTACAGAGGTTAAAATGTGTCAAGTAGCATAAGACATACCTTTGAAGTAAATTATAATAAATTTTAACTTTTACCAGGATTAAATCAAAATGTATGCATTATCCTTGCTCTGACAGACTTTCAACCTTGTATTAAAACAATGGCAATTCCACTCTGCGCATAATTTAATCCAAGTTTTAGTTTACATTAGCCATTTTAAACCAATAAGGATTACACCGCGTTCCAAATTATTATGCAAATTGGATGTAAGTGTCATAAACATTAAATGTTTAGTATTTTATTTAATGTTTAGTGGTAGACTCATGGATGGTATTGTGTCTCAGGGCTCTTTGGATCACTGAAATGAATCTCAGACACCTGTGATAATTAGTTTGCCAGATGAGCCCAATTAAAGGAAAAGTACTGAAGAAGGTTGTTCCACATTATTAAGCAGGCCACAGATTTCAAGCAATATGGGAAAGAAACAGGATCTCTGCTGCCGAAAAGCGTCAAATAGTGCAATGCCTTGGACAAGGTATAAAAACATTAGATATTTCATGAAAACTTAAGCGTGATCATCGTACTGTGAAGACATTTGTGGCTGATTCAGCGCACAGACAGGTTCGTGCAGATAAAGGCAGAATGAAGAAGGTTTCTGCAAGACAAATTCATCGGATTAAGAGAGCAGCTGCTGAAATGCCATTACAAAGCAGCAAACAGGTATTTGAAGCTGCTGGTGCCTCTGGAGTCTCGCGAACCTCAAGGTGTAGGATCCTTTAAAGACTTACAGTTGTGCATAAACCTACTATTCGGCCCCTAATCAATGCTCACTAGCAGAAACGGTTGCAGTGGGCCCAGGCATACATGAAGACTAATTTCATGTCAAAACAGTCTTGTTTACTGATGAGTGTCGTGCAACCCTTGATGGTCCAGATGAATGGAGTAGTGGATGGCCAACATGTCCCAACAAGGCTGCGATGTCAACAAGGAGGTGCCGGAGTCATGTTTTGGGCCAGAATCATGGGGAGAGAGCTCGTAGGCCGCTTTAGGGTCCCTGAAGGTGTGAAAATGACCTCTGCAAAGTATATTGACCGATTGACAAAACGAAGAACCGTGGCTTCCGTAGCAAAATCATCTTCATGCACAACAATGCACCATCTCATGCTGCAAAGAATACCTCTGTGTCATTGGCTGCAATGGGAATAAAAGATGAGAGAACTTTTTTTTTTTTAATGTACCATTTTACTCATCATTAAATTCTAAACAAGGTTTTAGTTTTACATACATCAAACATACTGTGAGTTGCACGAACAACAATTTGTTTTATGTAAGATTTGTTAATAAGCACTTTATTTTTACTTACATACTGTATATTGATTTGTCAGAAAGCACTGATTTTTTTTTTCTTTTAGCTTTTGTTAGGTATCAAAAATCATTTCAATAGTAGTAGTTCACACAGGGACTTGTACAATGGAAACTCCACATAATCTATGATTCATTTTAAAAATGCATCAGAAATGTGCTGCTATTTAGTGGAACGCATGTATAATCATTTGTATTCATATGTTTTCTGTATTATGGCCTTAATGTTTGATTAATGTTCATGGAAGGAGTCTCTAGTGTCAGTGCTTTCTATTAGTATCAGTAAGTTCTCAGTCACAGGAATTTGTGGTTTGTCCATAAGAAATTACATGGTGCATGTTTTTTTCCCCCATTATTAAATTCAAGAAACACTTGTTTATAGCTGCTAGCTTGACAACATTAAATGTAACTGCAAAATGTACAAAAATATATAATTGTATTATAATTCTATTACAAAGTAGAGAATAACTTTTTGTTTTTCTCTGACAAAAGCATCAAGAAGAAAGAAAAGAACCTTTTCTACCTTCCTGAATGTGAAGCATGGTGGTGGCAGCATGGTGGAATGTTTCTTACCTGCAAGGAACTTTGAAGATGGAGCCAAGCACTTGGGCTATCTAGAGAAGAACCGGATGAAATCTGCAAAATGCTTGACAATGACACCAAGCATACAGCCAAAGGAAACCATGACTTTCTAGAAACAAGGTGGGTGGATCTACTGTTGGAAAGATCCAGTTGTCATGGTAACTAAGAAATCTTTTCTCATCACTATTAAACACATATCAGTCTACAAAACGGCATGTAACCCTATACACCACGGCTAAAATACTGTTCTCAGACGAATTCCATCAGTAATATGGAGATTTAGGACTATTATATATTTCAAGACTGTTGCCGTATAAATCTAGAATCTTAACAAGATTAAATGTACATAATTATGTAATTGTATTGTAATTCTATTAAAATGTTATTACAGTAAGATATTTTTGTTTTGTTTTTCTCCCCAACCTGGCAACCAAGCAGGAGACATATTTGCAGGGTTGCCAGTTTGAGCTTTTCATGTACATATTTACTATTTATATCCCACTGGAATGTACAAATTGTTTTAAGCATAGCTATTGTTTTGTATCAACAAAAGTTCTGGTGCAAGTTATTTATCATTTGTGTATTAAACCGAATGAACACTGTATACGAGATGACTTTTGTTAATGACTATTAAGTTTGCTTTTGGTTTATAAATAGCTGTGAAATCTGTCATTTGAAAACAGCCACCCTGGCAACCTTGTGTTGCTGAGTCTGTGCGCCCACTACAGTCCAGATCACAACTGTATCACATACTGTATCACAGCAGCTTATCACAACCGTTACACTCAAAGACGCAAAGTGTCTGTTTCACTCCGATTGCTTTTTGTAAACCTCCAAAATAATTGAAAAGTTTAAAGTGTGATTCACTCAGGAATGGGAAACACACAAGGCTGTCCAACAGCGTACATTTATAACACATTCACACATTATTCATGACTAGAATTAAATCTGAAATAATTATAATACTATAAAACACACTGACAAATGTGTGTGTGTTCATGGAACAAGTGTATTTACAGACCAAAATAATGCACGCATGTACAAAACATACAAGTATAGAACAGAACAAAAATCCAACATTACAGACTGTTCAGCAAAAAGCTAAAGTTTTACCTAAAATTCATTTCACCATACAGTACATTTGTCTGAATCTTTTTTTTTTAAGCTAAACATAACGGTTGTTTTTTTTAAATATACTTTCATTTCTTTCTTTGCATTCAACATCAAAGGTTGTGTGATAACCTGGAAAGCTATACTATATAATGTACGCTATACTGTAAGTTGAGGGAATTATATTTTTATTAATCTCGTAGATCTTAACTTTAGAAAAGAAACGTACAATATACAAACAAAGTCACCCAAAGAAATAGAGTGCGCTTTGTATTTACAGATACTTCCTCGGACAGCATTTGAATAAGTTATAAATAACATGCATTTGCATAGTGTGTGTGTGTGTGTGTGTGTGTGTGTGTGAGGTCAATCCAAGTAGTCGAAGTCTTCTGGGATCTCGAAGGCTTTATCCAGTCGATTATCATCCAAGCTGAATTTTTTCTTGGCCCATGATTTGATAGCAAACACATTATCTAGGAAAGATAAACAGATACTTGGGTTGCGTTCAAGTCAAACCGGGATTTTTGATTGCGCAGAATAACAGAACACAGTTCTGAGAGTAAAAACCTCCTTTATGTCCCTATATAATCCCCTGCTACACTATTTCACTAATGCTTGGACACCATCAAGGTAGAAAGTTCTCTCGGACTGAACCGCTTGTCTGACTCACATCTGAAACACCGGCCTCCCAGGAACTCCTTTACATGTGGAAATGGCTTGAAGCAAGGCCAGGACTGTACAGGAGGATGAGCCGAGTTCATGTAACGTGCAAGCGGTGTTGGTAAACTACACACAATCATTCACCATGTCTCTTTCTTCCGCAAATTGACAAGTTATCCGTCAATTTTCAAGGATCAGGCGACCACTCGCTGAATGTTCACGCAGTAGGCTCCCTCGACCGGGATCGTCACACACGGACGTAATGCACTGCGGTTAAGAGTCTCATCACCAGACTGTGCTTGTAGTCCTTAAAGTCTAAGTTTTAAAGTCCCGGTTTGACTTGAACATCCCTCATACATTACTGGAATTTTTACCAAATATTATCCATGATGAGCTCATGAACATAAGTGAATGGAGTCGGGTGGAATCGGTTCACCGACCAGGTAGAAGAGTCTCCAGGTTTAATAAATAAATAAACAAACAAATAAACCCAATGTACTGCAGACGTCCTATATATATCGTAATACTGTATTTACTCAATCACACATCGAACACAAGTTTACCAGAGCTTCTCCAAAAATGAAAATAGGATCAAGTCAGCAAGGGCGTGTTAAAAACAATACTGGAATTTGCCAAGCCGAGAGCCTCGGGAGAAACCGCACCTGCGAACCTACACCCACTACTGTAATCACCGCCTGTAATGAACAAAAGTCGAATTGTGAACGACACTACGAGATCTGATGTTCCTTCCAAAACTCCCCACACAAAATTTAAAGAGAATAGAGAAGCTAACAATAATGTTATTAAAAAAAAAAAAGAAGAAGGTGTACGGTGTAATAACCGTACACCTTAAACACTTTCAGGAATAACCAATTGTCTTAAAAGATGCAGTTAATCTTTTCGACATCTGCATGGAATCATTGCAATGCAATTGCTTTTATTGAATAGCTCGAGTAAAACCAGATGTTTACTTTGGCCCTTCAGTTTTCAAGTGCGGATCCACACAAAGGCAGCAGCAAAGGATTCCAAAAACAACTGGTGAAAGTCGTGGACAGACGCACATCAGTTAAGAGATATAATAATAATAATAATAATAAAAACGAAAAACTTCCAAGGATCTGAAGATACCCCGGAGCGCTGTTAAGTCCATCAAGGAAGAAATGGAAAGCACATGGTCTGACGAAAGCGTGAAGAAGAAAGTAGAACTCCAACTTTTTCTGCCAGCACAGAAACACTACCATCCTGAATGTAAAACATGGTGGTGGGAGCATGGTGAGATGTTTCTTATAGGCAAGAACTTGGGTACTTTCAAGATTGAGGGAAGGATGGATGGAGCCAAGCACATCTGAAGAAGAACCTGAGGAAATCTGAATAATGGTTCCAATGACATGACAATGACCAAAGCAACCATGCCATGACTCCATTGCTGTCGAGAAACGAGGTGGATTCAAGATTCAAGATTCAAAGAACTTTATTAATCCCCAAGGGAAATTGCTTGTACTTTATGTATACCGTGGGAAAGATCCTGTTGTCATGGAAAAGAAGAAATCTTTCCAGTTTGAAAATTTGCAGGATTTTATGTCGTGGAGCGGAAACTTACCAGTCCATCTGGACACGGCTTCCTTCGCCGTAACGTTCTCCTTACCTACAGAAACACATCAGTGCTCAGGATTAGTGTTTATTTTTCACTATTAACTATTAAATCCACTGTATTTTCATTGTACACTTGAGGCCTAAAGTATTAGGGACAGGGGTAGCTCAATGGTTAAGGCATTGGACTACGGCTCGAAAGATCCCACAACCACCAAGTTGCCACTGTTGGGCCCTTGAGCAAGGCCCTTAACCCTCAACTGCTTAGATGTGTAATGAGATAAAAATGTAAGTCGCTCTGGATAAGAGCGTCTACCAAATGCCTAAATGTAAATGTAAGTATTGAGACCGAATGTGCCAGATATTGTAGTTCTCACAAAACAGGTAATGCCACTAATTAGCTCAAAGGTATCTGGCTGAAGAGTTGTGTTAATTAACTGCGAAACTAGTTTTAAAAAAAACTGGCTGCATGACAGTGATATTCAGATTCTGGAAACCACCTTCTGTGCACGTTCTTCTGGAAGTGATCAAGCTGGCATGGGTTGAACAAGCGACACCAGCAGGGTTTGAAGAATAAATGATTTCATAATAAATACAGATTGTTGGATAGTAATTCCATTGCATAAAACAGCAAATTATCCTGATTACAGAAAGAAAAAAAAACGTGAAAATGTCAACAGAACACGGAATTTGACTTTTGTCTCAACACCCTGAGGGTGATTCACTCGAAAGAGGCCCTGAATATTCTGTAATAACTCTTGCTAGGATGAAGCAATCTGAACGAAACACTGTACAATACAAAACAGTGTATGGAGTATCACGTTGGGATGATCGTGAATCAGATCGATAACATAGGTGTTTCTAATGAAAAAAGAGTCAGATACTGTCACTGGTATCAGTATGTTCAGGAACATGGAGCACCACATCGAAATGTGTCGGACAGAAAATGGAGATCACTTCCAGCCTCGCATGTAATGCAATCGGTTACATACAGGTCACGGTATTTAGCATATTGGTTTTTGTTGTTCAGATTGCTTCATCATAGCGAGAGTTATTACAGAATATTCAGGGCCTCTTTCGAGTGAATCACCATGTAGTAATTATAATAATGATGATAACATAATAATAATAAGAAAAAGAAGAAGAAGAAGAAACAACATCAAGAACTAAAATTAATTTAAGAATCCTTCTAATTTTTTTTCTTTACATTTTTCAAGTCTTAAATTTTTGTAGATTTTTTTTGTAGATACAATTTTATTTATCAAAAAAGAAGGTTGTCAAATAAAACTGTAAAATAAACAAAAATATTAGTATTATTAAGGACAATTTTGTTTATTTTACTATTTAAATATAATTGTTTTAATATATTTTTTATGTATTACAATAAATACTATTATAGAATGTTTATACATGTAACTTTGTAATTTACATTTATATTTTAACATAATATATAAATCATTATTTATAAAGATTACTTCTACTTAAATATTTTAAGTATTTATGTATTTTTCATATCATGTGCAACATAAGCTATTATCATGAATACACTGCAGTTTATAAGATTTTGTCCTACTTCTGAGATATGTTGTTAATTTAAAGCTTTAAATTGTCTTTATTTATCGCCAATATAACAATTTTGCTCCTTCCTGTAGCTTGAAATAATGAAATAAATTGGCAATTAATCAGGACCATTTAAGGCCTAAATGTTCACCTCATATTTGTTTCATCATAATCTCATAGAAACCAATCATACACAACATATTTTATTATTTACACATATTTAATATTTCTAAAATTTTTTCTCTTACATACTTTATATAAAAAATATTTCATACTTTACACAGCATTTCACTGCATATCATAGTGTGTATGTAACAAATTAAATTTCAAACTTCAATATTCAAGACTTCTTTTAGGCCTAATGCACAGACCTGCCTCTGTTCCACCTGACTAAACAGCACATTATTATTATTATTTGCTTGTTGTTGCCTGACTGTGGTGACGGTAGTTAGGTGTTCTAGTGCAAAGCTTTAGATGAGGACAAGTCGAGACAAGCTGTAGCTCGGATCGATTTGGCGTCACCTGATGAGTGATTTCGTCGTCCTGGAGAGGCTGGAACACACACACTTCAGCTGTGTTAGTGTGTGTCTAGATCGTCAGCTTCTATAGCTCTATAGACATGAGTGCCATGTGACGGGTAAAGGACAGATGTAGGCCTGCGAGACGTCTATAGATTAACCTGCGATAGTTATTAAGATCTGAGCGAACGACTCTTGGTACTGAGACTTAACTGGGTAACTGGGACTCGACTGGGTAACTGGGTCATGGTAAAGCGAGTCATTTCGCATATGAACTCATTCCTTTCATCGTAACCCCGATAGGCAGGCAAAAGCACAAAAGTGTTACGGTAAATGATGGGGGGGGAAAAAGAGAGAGAAAGAGAGCGAATGTGTGCAAACACCCTCGCTTAAAGTGATTGGCTGACGTTAGCGCAGAATTAATTACTCACATTACCATTGATCACTTTTTCCCACCTGGTCATTGTTAACCCCATAAATAACTTTTGAAGATTATATACACTACGAGATAAAATACAGGAACTATATTGCTATAAATGTATGTCTCGACTCCCTGAAATATTGTGAAATCTTTTTATTTCAATTTCTGTTTATGGCGAAAGCAAAAGAAAAGGCAGCAGAAAGTGAAGAGTTAAAGTACACTGGTGTGGTTGATGTGACATCATCCATGTGTCTGACCTTATTTTTTCTTTGTTTGATTATAAAAGTAAATGCAGGGTGGTGCAAGGCTTCACTACACACACAGGTTATGTAAGAACCAAGTGACAAATTAAAAATAAATAAATAAAAATCAAGCGTGTTAGCTAGTTAGGTGCCGTGCCCTCACAAGCCAGCACATTCTACAAGTATGAACTGGTGTGAAAGATAGCGGGATCATTCTGAACTCGGCCACGCCCATTACCACAGAAAGGACTCACTCAGGTAGTCCAAGACTAACGAACATTCGAGTTACAAATTTCCTCAGAAGTAGCTCACGTGTACAGCAGTGCACCAGATACCAATTTTTATAATCATATACAATATTTTCAGTGTGTAAGTGAATATATAAAATGCCCAAAATCCGGTATATTGTGTGTGTGTGTGTGTGTGTGTGTGTGTGTGTGTGTGTGTGTGTGTGTGTGTGTGTGTGTGCGCGGGAGAAATTGCCCTCACTGGTTTCAATGAAACAGTCTGGGAGCATGAATATAATCCTAATTTGGAAAATCCTCAACTAAACAGAGTTCACAGTCCAATACAGTGGAAAACAGCTCAGAGACAGAATGCTCATTTCCTTAGGCGCGGTTACGGTTTTTGGCCACATGATGGGAAAGGAGTGTGGGAAAGGGGACAGTGATTTAGTCGAGTGGATTGGTACTCACCTTGTCGGAGTTAAGAACAAATCTGATTTATGAACGTATTCCCGGGACAAAACTCGTTCGTAAGGCCTTGTTCACACGGGCGTTAAAATCGAGCGTTTTTCTGGCGTTCGTAGCATCCGGTGAGCGCGGATCAACGCCGAGGGTTTTCTACACACAGGAGTCAATGAGAGTGTTCACACAGGCTTTGGTGATGTGCGTTTGTCCGGCTGCGCGTTTATAGGTGTCAAAAAAACTTGGTATGCAGCTTGCTGTTGCTGTTTCTTGCTGTTCAAATCCCAACGAACGCAAGAAAAACGCTTCCAGTGCGTTTTCTTCACGTTCATTTTACGCTTCGGAGGACCGGATATATCCCATGATCCTACATGCTCTACATAGGGAAATGCGGAAAAAAAAGCTAAATAAAATGTCGGAGGCAATATTTCTCTCCCTTCGTCGCCGTATTACGAGAATTTTTAAAACAAGAAGATTAATGTCGAATAAAGAAAATAGTCGATATTAAAAGGAGGCACCTGAAATAAAACGACAAGGGCTTTCATATCCAGTTTCCGACACACTGCCTCCACAGGTTAACACACAAACTACAATTTGGGCTGCAGGCTGGCGTTAGACAGAGACAAACGAACGCCAGTGTAGAAGTCAATCGAGTGCCGGTACAAAACACAACATAAACGTCTAGGACGTTCAGGACATGTTTGGTTATCCAAAAATTTTACGCCCGTGTGAACAAGGCCTAAGTCAGGGCCTGTATCCTGTATAGAGAGTCACGCGGCGGGGCCTAGAGCCTGTCCCAGGAGAATTATCCATCACAGGCTCACGCACATTCACGCACTATAGGCAGTTGCCCCCTTACGAAATCCACCAAGCACAAGGAGAACATGCAAACTCCACGCGCACAGACCTCGAGGTGTGAATCGAACCCGGACCCTGGAGGTGCGAGGCGACAGAGTGCTTCACCACGGGATAAATCTATTCTTTCACTCATGACAACTTTTAAATCTGTCGCTTGTCTGCAGAATCTTTTAGTACTTCTTGAACTCCATTTGTGCTCCCGCGTACTCACGCATTTCCTCCACCACTTCCGGGTCACACTCCTTATATTTCTCCAGCTCGCCACGCAGGGATTCCCTCTGCTGTCTCAGAGATGTGAGCTCTTTATGAAGAGTCGCCCTTTCCTCCTAAAAACACACACACTTCAATCAATTAAACTCACAGTACTAACTTTATAATCAGTCAATTCTCAGAAAATATATTTGAAAAAATTTGAACGAAGAAAATGTAAAGACCTTGATCTTTATTAAAGTAAATAAACCAGAAATGTATTAAAGTATGTAGTAAAGTAAACAAAATGCATTAGAGGTTCGTCATATCAGACAGACAGACAGACAGATAGATAGATAGAGTCTAGATATACAAAGTGTCTCACCCAGAGAGGAGTATTGATCTATTGAAACATAATCAACTCAGTAGCACCAGGAGGGTAAAGCCTCACTAAGGGCACACAACCACACTCACTCACACAAACTACAGGGAAATTTGGAAACTGCCAGTCCAATCTGAGGAAGGAAACCCATAGAGGACGAGACAAACATGCAAAAAACTCCACACACAGACCTGAGGCAGGACTCAAACCATCACCTCCTGGATGTGTGAGACCACAGTGCTAACTACCACCCTATCGTGGAAGCATTTTAATCAGAAACAGACGTCCAAAGTCGGCTAGAATGTCCGAGCTCTGTGACTTTGTGCACATTTAAACGATACGCAAGAGATATCTTTTTAACCTTATAACTCTATCGACACAGTATCATGTACATCACTCGCCATAATCCGTACTCGCTCTATACGGTACATTTAGGTTGCACAGATTGCGACCTCTGGTGTCCAAACAGTGTAAGTGCATAATCAGATGCATAAACAACAGAATGCTGATTTCCATGATACGCCGCTTTTGTGAAGTTTAGGCTAGTCCTGTTGAAAGTCTCACTAGAGTAAGTACACGTTGTTGTCGGTTAAAGAGCTTGTAGAAAAAGTTCAAAGGTTAAAGCTAAAAATAATCTGATCAGCTTTTATGTAATCATTTTTCAAAAAAAATTCAGTTTTCACTCATGGTGCAGGTTAAACTTCAGGCAGAGATCTAAGTACTGTAGAAGTTTCATTAAATTCTGTACAGACAGTTTTTTACACAGTGATGCGGTGACATAATCTGTCTAGACAGACATTCAGACAGAAATTTTGGGTCTTGGGTCGGCCAATGTATGAACCGTAAAGATAACTTTAAAAAAATAAGACAGTTCTGACCAACATACAGACTCTTTAATTGACTGTAGATTACTGTTATTTTCCTAATTGTCCTAAAGGTGTAAAAACCTTTGCACAGTAAATTCCTGCCGGATAATGAACAGTAAATCAATGTTGCAGGTGATAACAACAGATCTCCACTTCACCGTTAATCCCATTAGAGTATGTAAAATCACTGTATTGATGATGATTGAGGATTTATCAGGGATTTAAAAGGTCAAAGTTAAAACGTCTCAGAGATTAAGTAGAGTTAGTCTTATGGTCATGAGAGTGAGGTACAGCAGGAAAAGCTCTAGAGAAGTTAGAACTGTAAAACATGAAAACTCTGCCTAGAAACTTCAAAGCACGTATGTAAGTCACTCTGCAGAAGTCCGTCTGCCGAACACTGAAATGTACAAATGTCACTGTTCTAAATTCTAATCAAATCTAATGCATTATTTCCTTCAAATATTGGAATGACATGAATCTTACACATCATTTCAACATTACTTCATCAAAAATAAGCACAAGTGTCATACGTAGGCCGGGGCGATAAAACGATAACGATATGTATCGCGACAGACACATGATCGATATCAATAAAAAATGTGTTCGATAAAACGTTCGATATTTTTTATTCTTTGTCGGAGGAAAAAAGAGGTTGTGAAGCTAGTTTGGTTGCATTAACAAAGGTACTCGCTCTCTGGTAACCTAGCAACAGAGTGAGTGATACGCCAACAGCCAATTATGTACTGTAACACGTACTGCATCACGTTCGGTTGCACCATATCGTTGTCTCGTACCGGTCTGCTGGATTCCTCTTCATAAGCAGAAAATGAGTGTCGTAGTGAGCGAGGAAATTGTAAACGAAAGAGGAAAAGTCAGCTCGCCAGTATGGCGGTTTTGTGGATATTATAAAGTCTGACGTAGTCAGATCAATGTCGTCCCCGCTAAGACTGGTAATAATTTGATGTACCACCTTAGCCGCGCTCACCCTTTGGAGCACAGCCGCATTCAATCAACAACATCTGTAGCTGCAACACCGCACAAGCAGCAGACCACCATGGAGAGGAGGTGCTCCGCGCATCAGTGCCTTATGACAATCTAAATGTTACAAAGATATAACGGAGGCAGTGGCATATCATATAGCCAAAGACCTGCTTCCGCTCATCACTGTCGAGAAGCCAAGTTATAAAAAGCTTACACACGTGCTTGACTCACGCTATGTTCTTCCTGGCCGAAAGTACCTTTCTAAAACTGGATTGTTTTTTTATATTACAGATGTAATAGTTTACAAAACACTGCACATATTTTAAACACTTTATTCACTAGAACTTGAACAGCTAGTGAACTTCCTAGCACTAAACTTGACAAATGCTACAATACAATGTGCAGTGTTAGTCCACAGTTTAACCTTGTTGCAGGATTACAATAACATTATTTTAAATATTCAGCTTGTACTATATATTTTTATTTTTGTTAATTGTTACTGTTTACTTCTAATATATTTTTCTATATTCTTATATACTGATCCGTCAGGAATAATTATTCCTTTTGCTGATCTGTATTGGATCATGCTAAATTAAGGCTGCAACTTACAACCATTTTGAAAATTAAAAATAATCAATTGATAATTATATAATTTGACAAACTTGATAATTGATTAATCTATCGATAATTTCAACAACTGATCAGTAAATCAGAATTATTGGAACGATCGATTAATCAGCAGGATGACAGAATAGTCGAATAATCGGCCGTTCCAATAATCGATAGATTAAGCAATCGTTAACTATCTTGGTAATCAATGAATCAATCAACTACTGGAATGATTGATTTATCAACAGGATAATGGAATAGTCGAATAATCGATCAGTCCAAAAATCGATAGATTAATCAGTAATTAACTATCTTGATAATAGATTAATCAATCGATTATTGGAATAACCGATTAATCAACAGGAAGATAGAATAGTCAAATAATCAATTGCTCTAATGATAAATCGAGTAACTAACTTGGTAATCGATTTATCCATTGATTTTTGGAACGACTCATAGATTAATCGAATCACAAATATTGTGTTTATCCAACAGCGCTCATTTAGCGATCAGCTTTTAAATTTAGCTTGAGGTTGGTTTTGTGCATGTGGTTACTAACAATAAAGATAATAAATATGAAAGCTTTCCTCATAAACAATAAATCTAAAGATAAAAAAATCTAACTAGCTGAAAGATGGCAGATGGTAATTATGAGAGTTAAGTTGAAATGTTAAGAAACATAGGAGCTCACAGTATCTTGTCGTCCCTCTTTGGCTTTTTTAACGGCTTGTTGAAGAGTCGCTCGCCGTTGCTTTAAGTCCTCATGCTGCAGAAAGAGATAAAAGTCCTTAATATTGTTTTAGAGTAATACATGTACAGCTGGATCTAAATGTGTGTGCGTGTACAAGGATGAGTCAAAAATGGAAGGAATCCGTAGAATATTGTACGTCATAAATGTTTAAGTGTGTTAAGTGTATGAGAAATTCAGGCCGAGAGAGAGATGTTCATGCTTGCTTTTGTTTATGTTCCTACAATCATTCTACACTTACGGTTTGGCGGATCATGTGTGGGAATGAGAGGTGTGGGTTCAAGGTTTAATTTTATATGAAAAACATAAATACATAAATACAAAACTCTAAGCTACAGTACCTACTTAAAACATTCATTTTGAATTAAAAAGAACACAAAAATAAATATATTGCACCTTATAATTATAAGCCTTATATCTTATAATTATAAATATCAATAAATATAAAATATTGAACTTTACATACACATGAAATGTTAATTAAATACTTGATTGTTTTTCTGGAATTCCTTAATACAGAATATCCTGAATAAGAAAACATCCCTCAGAAAAACAAACAAACAAACAAAAAGCTTAAAACAGAAGTAAATAATAATAATAATAAGAAGAAGAAGACAATAATTCCAAAAATACATTAAAATTAACATAAATAAATAAAAATAATCCAAAACAGATTAAAGAGGAAAACTCCAGACTATTCCTCGTACTCAATATAAAATTAATCCAATATATAATAAATAAGTGTTCGTTGAATAAAATATGAAATGTTTGGTTAATAAAATGCAATATCCTCACAGCCTTTACTCAATATATATATATATTCAAGTTTGATGAAAGTTAATGGTAAGTGCTGGAGTCGCACCACGTTTCTCACCGTTTTATCCAGATCCTCCAGTTTGCGTTTGCGGGCGTGAAGAGCTTTACTAGGAAAAGCCCAGAAATAGTTTGAGGTTCCGACTCTCTCAGAGTCCACCATGTTGTCGTCCACCAGGCTCTGCAGCACTTCTTTCACCGACATGGGGGCTGTAAGGGGCACGGCGCGGCATCACAGAGAGTGTAATCACAGACAGAGTTATCACGAGGTGACACATTTCAGTTGAATTTAATGAAAATGGCTTTTAATTGCTAGATTATGGGAGGGAAGATTTGGACACTAGAAATCTGCACACTAGATGTTTGCAGAGGGAAATCTGCACACTAGATGTTTCATATAGAGATTTCAAAATCTATGATAACACTTGAGATGTTAACATGACTAACACTTTGTACAGGTAGTCTCCGATTTACAAACATTCGATTTACGAATTTCCGCAGATATGAATGGACCAAATCACCAAAAATGAACAAATTCCAGGAAAGTAGCTCACATGTATTGTACAAAAAATGAACACTGCATGTATAAAACATTGAATGTATAAAATGTCTGGTATACTGGCGTGTTTGTCTGTGGGAGAAATGAGTCTGCCTCACCGGTTTCAGCGAACCAGTCTTTGATCACCATGATAGAAAAAATGTCTGTCCTGTAAAACTGTCATGATGGTCAATAATCATAATTTGGAAAAATCCTTAACTAAACAAAGTTTACAGTCCAATACAGTGGAAAACAGCTCTAAGACAGAATGGTGACCCGGAATTCACCTTGCGATTTAAAAGAGCAGAGACAACACTGTTACATTTGACGTGTGAAATTAATTTCCTTAGGCACATTTACAGTTTTTGGCCACATGATAGCAGTGTGGGGAAAGTGGACAGAGATTTAGTCAAGTGGATTGGTACGCTTTTGTAACGGTTAACCCCTAGATGGCGCCAGAACGCCATTTGTATTTTTGTTGGATTCTTGAGTTGTAGTTTTGTTTTGAGTTAAGTTTCACTTCATTTCCCAGTTTGCACCTCGGTCAGGTGACGTAGAAGCTCACCTGAACCGAGGGAAGTTAATTTGATAATTAGTTTTGTTTAGTTCTTTAAATAGCCTGGCTGAACTCCAGTCAGGCGTCTAGCAACCGTTACAGAAAGTTTAGTTTGTGTTGGAGTGTATTTTGTTTATGTTTTGATTTCAAATAAAGAACTTTGTTAACCGTCAGCTCGCCTCTGCGATCATGCCTCGCACACACGGCCGACACAGACGTAAGGGGAAACGTGACAGATTGCCAGACCTACCAAGAGGCATGGCGGAGGATCCCCTCCTGAAGTTTTTTGGGGGGGGCGCAGTGGCCATCTTGCCCGAGCTGACGAACTGGCGGGACAGCGAGGAGGAGGACTACGGCTGGGACTATAACATCGGGCTGGTAGATGACGAGGAGGAGATGTACCGCAATAACGAGTACAGATTGCTGGAGGAGCAGGAGAATCTGCGAGAGAGCAGCGAGGAGAGAGAGAGAGAGACACCACAAAGCTGGGAGGGCTGCAGGCTCGCCATTCGGCGGACGCCATTCAGGGGCGACGCGGCACGGGGTCACGTGGTTCCCCGCACTGGCCGGAAGAGAAGGGCGAGGAAGCCCAAGTACGGCGGTGATGAGGGGGAGAGAAAACCCCAGGCAGAGCAGCAGCAAAGAGAGGAGGAGCTCATGTGGTGGATTCCGGAGCCGGAGCGGATGAGTGAAATGCTGGAGCATGTAAAGGAGCTCCAGCAGATGATCCTCCACTTCGAGGAGAACCGCGAAGCGGGCTCGGAGCTTTCTCCTCTCTCGCCAACACTCAGCAGCGAGCTAGCGTGTCAGCAGCCGCTGCCCGACGCACCGCCACCTTCCAGCTTCGAGGACAGCGAGCCAGCGTGTCTACAGCTGCTGTCCGACGCACCCGTCTTACTGCCGCCTTTCGGCTTCGAGGACAGCGAGCCAGCATGTCAGCAGCTGCTGTCCGACGCACCCGTTTTACCACCGCCTCCCGGCTTCGAGGACAGCGAGCCAGCGTGTCTACAGCTGCTGTCCGACGCATCCGTTTCACCACCGCCTTCCAGCTTCGAGGACAGCGAGCCAGCGTATCTACAGCTGCTGTCCGACACACCCGTTTTACCACCGCCTCCTGGCTTTGAGGACGACGTTGAGCCGTCGTTGAGCGCCGTGCACGCTCCAACGCTGCAGGAGAGCGCCGTGCACGCTCCAACACTGCAGGAGAGCGCCGTGCACGCTCCCGCGCTGCAGGAGAGCGCCGTGCACGCTCCAACGCTGCAGGAGAGCGCCGTGCACGCTCCAACGCTGCAGGAGAGCGCCGTGCACGCTCCCACGCTGCAGGAGAGCGCCGTGCACGCTCCCACGCTGCAGGAGAGCGCCGTGCACGCTCCCACGCTGCAGGAGAGCGCCGTGCACGCTCCCAGGCTGCAGGAGAGCGCCGTGCACGCTCCCACGCTGCAGGAGAGCGCCGTGCACGCTCCCACGCTGCAGGAGAGCGCCGTGCACGCTCCCACGCTGCAGGAGAGCGCCGTGCACGCTCCCACGCTGCAGGAGAGCGCCGTGCACGCTCCCACGCTGCAGGAGAGCGCCGTGCACGCTCCCACGCTGCAGGAGAGCGCCGTGCACGCTCCCACGCTGCAGGAGAGCGCCGTGCACGCTCCCACGCTGCAGGAGAGCGCCGTGCACGCTCCAACGCTGCAGGAGAGCGCCGTGCACGCTCCAACGCTGCAGGAGAGCGCCGTGCACGCTCCAACGATGCAGGAGAGCGCCGTGCACGCTCCAACGATGCAGGAGAGCGCCGTGCACGCTCCAACGATGCAGGAGAGCGCCGTGCACGCTCCAACGATGCAGGAGAGCGCCGTGCACGCTCCAGGGCCGTCGTCGAGCGCACTGCACGCTCCAGGGCCGTCGTCGAGCGCACTGCACGCTCCAGGGCCGTCGTCGAGCGCACTGCACGCTCCAGGGCCTTCGTCGAGCGCACTGCACGCTCCAGGGCCGTCGTCGAGCGCACTGCACGCTCCAGGGCCGTCGTCGAGCGCACTGCACGCTCCAGGGCCTTCGTCGAGCGCACTGCACGCTCCAGGGCCGTCGTCGAGCGCACTGCACGCTCCAGGGCCGTCGTCGAGCGCACTGCACGCTCCAGGGCCGTCGTCGAGCGCACTGCACGCTCCAGGGCCGTCGTCGAGCGCACTGCACGCTCCAGGGCCGTCGTCGAGCGCACTGCACGCTCCCACGCCGTCTACGAGCGCAGTGACCGCTCCCACGCCGTCTACGAGCGCAGTGACCGCTCCCACGCCGTCTACGAGCGCAGTGACCGCTCCCACGCCGTCTACGAGCGCAGTGACCGCTCCCACGCCGTCTACGAGCGCAGTGACCGCGCCCACGCCGTCTACGAGCGCAGTGACCGCTCCCACGCCGTCTACGAGCGCAGTGACCGCTCCCACGCCGTCTTCGAGCGCAGTGACCGCTCCCACGCCGTCTACGAGCGCAGTGACCGCTCCCACGCCTGCGTCGAGCGCAGTGACCGCCCCAACGCCTGCGCCGAGCGCAGTGACCGCCCCAACGCCTGCGCCGAGCGCAGTGACCGCCCCAACGCCTGCGCCGAGCGGAGTGACCGCCCCAACGCCTGCGCCGAGCGCAGTGACCGCCCCAACGCCTGCGTCGAGCGCAGTGACCGCCCCAACGCCTGCGTCGAGCGCAGTGACCGCTCCAACGCATGCGTCGAGCGTTTCTCCAGCTCAGCAGCAGCCGAGCACGCTTCCAGCTCAGCAGCAGCCGAGCGCTTCTCCAGCCCTGCCGCCGCCGAGCGTTTCTTCAGATCTGCAGCAGCAGAGCGCTTCTCCAGCTCAGCAGCAGCCGAGCACGCTTCCAGCTCAGCAGCAGCCGAGCACGCTTCCAGCTCTACAGCAGCCGAGCACTTCTCCAGCCCTGCAGCCGCCGAGCACGCTTCCAGCTCAGCAGCATCCGAGCACGCTTCCAGCTCAGCAGCATCCGAGCACGCTTCCAGCTCAGCAGCATCCGAGCACGCTTCCAGCTCAGCAGCATCCGAGCACGCTTCCAGCTCAGCAGCATCCGAGCGCTTCTCCAGCTCTGCAGCATCCGAGCGCTTCTCCAGCTCTGCAGCAGCCGAGCGCTTCTCCAGCTTTGCAGCAGCCGAGCACGCTTCCAGCTCTGCCGCAGCCGAGCCCTTCTCCAGCTCTGCAGCCGCCGAGCACGCTTCCAGCCCAGCAGCCGCAGAGCATGCCTCCAGCCCCGTCACCCAGCCTCCTGGATAGGAGGCTAAAGGTAGAACATTGGGTTGGGTGTCCGGGGCCTCCGGTGATGCTCCGGGAGGAGCATTTTTTAGAGGGGGGGTAATGTAACGGTTAACCCCTAGATGGCGCCAGAACGCCATTTGTATTTTTGTTGGATTCTTGAGTTGTAGTTTTGTTTTGAGTTAAGTTTCACTTCATTTCCCAGTTTGCACCTCGGTCAGGTGACGTAGAAGCTCACCTGAACCGAGGGAAGTTAATTTGATAATTAGTTTTGTTTAGTTCTTTAAATAGCCTGGCTGAACTCCAGTCAGGCGTCTAGCAACCGTTACAGAAAGTTTAGTTTGTGTTGGAGTGTATTTTGTTTATGTTTTGATTTCAAATAAAGAACTTTGTTAACCGTCAGCTCGCCTCTGCGATCATGCCTCGCACACACGGCCGACACAGACGTAAGGGGAAACGTGACAGCTTTACATTGTGTATTCGTGTCAAGGCGTATAAGATTCACTTTGTCAGACTTAAAAACAAATTCAACTTATTAACATGCTGCCGGTATGAAACCCATTTGTAAGATGGAGACTACCTGTATCAGTAAATCTCGGATTCAGACTTTATCTTCGAGTTGCTGGACGTTACTCACTGATTCCTTTGGTTTTCGGGGCGATTTTTTCCATGTCCTTTAGCTGAAACACATCTTTCTGGGGGAGAAGACAAAAACTATTTCCACTAAAATTCACAAACAGATATGGGCT
Source organism: Channallabes apus (assembly GCA_030522415.1). Classification (NCBI taxonomy): domain Eukaryota; kingdom Metazoa; phylum Chordata; class Actinopteri; order Siluriformes; family Clariidae; genus Channallabes; species Channallabes apus. Next base: position 11,313,064 of record CM060110.1, on the reverse strand, counting down.
AATAGTCATAATCATAATCGGTTATATAATATATCATAATATACAACATGTGCAATATTGTTATTATAAACACTTATATCCTTGGGTTAGGGTTAAGTTGTACAGGTCATGCGATTACTGTGAAGAGAAAATGTAATTGAGAAATATCACAGTCAAGGTTGTGCTGTTCCAGGAGGAGGCAGCCTGTGAACTGAAGATATGACACCCATGCTGGTATTCAGCACAACAGCAGGACATTGGGTGCGATATTGCTTTTATCCAACAGTCTCAAAAAAACATTTATTATTAACAGATTGTGATATTAAACTAGTTATTTTACGCCCCATCCAACAATCCCTTGTTCCACACACCAAATAGAGAAGGATTTAGGGTTCAGCCTTGTGTTAGACGAGATTTCTTTTTGTAGCTCACGTTAGCCGTGAACAAAGAACACGGACAGTTCAGATGCGATTACTAAGAAAGTGTTATTTAAGACAACATAACGTTATCAGATGTGTATTCTTGCTGAAAGTGTTTCTGAGACCGGTTGTAAATGTGGGTTTTGTCAGCTGCTCTCTCCTCAGTACTGCGGACTGTACAGACCTACTCTCACCCACGCTGCCGCCCACAGTTAATGATTGTAGTTAATTAACAATTGTCAAATCTTCTTAACTGGGACACGGAATAACGCTCTATATCAGCACTCATGGAACGCCTCATCAGATTACTCGATTGGAACTAACTCTTGTATAATAGAAAATAAAACACACATATAGTACAAATAGTCAAGACTGAGCTTGATTACCGTTTCAAAGAATATCTCCATCATACGGCTTCGCTTCTCCTCCAGACTGAGGCCTTTCTTCTTAGACTGTTTGGAGAAAATACGGCAAGTGAAAAGTATTAGGGCATTTATGAACTGAGGACAGAGATTAAATAATTTTGTAGTTTACTATTTTCCCAGGATGCAAAAAAAGTCCTAGAAATCCGTGGTTCAGCATTGAATTTATATGTGATGTCACACAACACAATAAAGATGATATCTTGTATTCCTACATACTGTACCTTTCTATTTTAATTCAATTTAATTTTAGTAACTTTTGTAAATATTCAGCCTAAAAATTGTATCATTTATATTTCTCAAAATGTAACAAAAATTATACAATATAAATTTTTTGTTAATATATTTTTTTATTTAATTGCAGTGCAGTTTATTTAATTGCATACGAACGTCCCCGTCTTACGAAATTTCGCCTTAATCACTGAAATTTTGCACAGGAAATCTGCCTTTACAACGTACAAGCGAAGGAACTTCTGTTCTGTTTATGTCAGGGGGAAAAACAAGTGAAGCGAATGTACACACACACACACACACACACACACACTACCGTTCAACAGTTTGGGGTCACTTGCAAATTTCTTTGTTTTTTTGTTTAGTGATTTATTTTCTACATTCTACAACATTACTGGGGATTTCAAAACTATAAAATAACACATATGGAATTAGGTCATTACGTAACAACAAGAAAAACAACAGTTAGTTGTTATTGTAAGACACAGAGGTCGGCCTTTCTGTAATAGTTCTTGCAAGAACAGTATTGTCTGTAAGTGCATTTGCGAAATCCGTCCAGCACCATAATGAAACTGTCTCTCATGAAGGCCGTCCCTGGAGGACGAGACCAAAACCCACCTCTGAAATGTCCACTTTGAGAACTCGGATTAAATTCATTTCTCGAGGTACTATGTCTGTATCTGTAAAAATCATGACACTTGTAGAATCGCCACGGAGGTATCGTGATTATATTGAATCAGGTCATCCCTGGTGACTCCCATCACTGTTGAAAACACTCTCCTGTATTTTTTTAAAGCCTATATTTAAAATATATATTTTCCATGGTATTAAAATTTATTTTATCAGATTCAATATTTTAATTATGAATAAAACATTAAAAAAGTTAAATGATTATACAGGTATTGTGGTTCTTATACAGTATATAGGTATAATATACACAGAATACATATTTGTGGTAAATATCTAGTTTAGGATTAATAATTAACGTGTTAGTGAGGTAACAGACATTTAAATAAACATGGATGCAATTTTTATTTTATTTTTTATAATGTTCGAAAAAAAGTAACTTCCGCTTGTTCCCGCCCGGTTTCGAACCGAGGACCTTTCGCGTGTTAGGCGAACGTGATAACCACTACACTACGGGAACTGAGCTGCACACAAGCCGAACACTTCCCCCTTAAGAAGCTACTTCTTGCTATTATAATGATATAACTGGTGATATTCCATCCAAATACTCATGACATAAATGTGTAAACTTGCACATCTCTAATTATTACCTTTAATAAAGAGTAACGAACGTTTTTAACACTTCTCTACGTGGCCAGCTCAAGCTCTGCCTCTAAAATTTGAACCGACCAACATTTCACTATCCACCATTTCTAACAAACCTACCATTTTTTCCTAAATTAACTTCAACCGAGCTCTTCTGGCAGAATTGATGTTTCTGTTGTTCTCGTTCCCGCCAACAGTAAGTCTGAACAGCGTGGTGATTCCAATGCGCATGCGCGTTACGTGGTGCAGCACTCTTACTCAGACACAAGATGGCCTTGTGACTCATCATTTTTTTTCTACCTGCTACTGCTTACTAGAGTTTGGCTTCAAAAATTGACAGAAATAAATGACTGATTGACAGAAAACACACACACACATAGCAAACTAATGTTTTGTAGGCTTAAAAGTCTAATTTAGTCTATTTATGTGTTTTTATTAAAACAACAATTTTAAAAATCTGCCTCTGTTAATTCAATTCAATTTTCAATTCAATTTTATTTGTATAGCGCTTTTAACAATTGACCTTGTCTCAAAACAGCTTTACACAATCAAAAGAATTATTTGAGTTTGTATGGAATGTTAATAATTAATGTTGTTGTAATGTTATCTAAGATCTAAGATTTTACTCCTAGCTGTATGCGGTCCTATGACTAGAACTTCTGTCTTATCCGGATTAAGCAGAAGGAAGTTAATTAGCATCCAATTTCTTATGTCCTGCACACATTGCTCAACTTTAGTAAGCTGGTTTTTCTCATCAGGTTTTGCTGAGACGTATAGCTGGGTGTCATCAGCATAAGAATGAAAACTAATACCATGCTTACGGATTATGTTGCCCAGAGGAAGCATGTAAAGAAAAGAAAGAAAGAAAAAAAAAACTTATCAGTTGTGGTCATGGCAGTATAGGCATGGCGTGTGGGCATGACATCAGCCTACAGCGATCTTATCCTCGACAGTGACTCCTTCTTCACCATAGATATGCATTTGTTTTGTTTTGTTTAGACTGAAGTAGTCTCTGGTGTTTATTTATTCTTTAAGTTATCGTTCACCTCATGCTTCGCCACAAGCATCTGACGCGTGAAGCCGAACACCGCGGTTGGCTAGTCGATATATTTCTCTTTTTTCATCCAGTCAGTAATGGAAAAGTTTTTGTCACATGATTTGACAGGCCACCTTTCTCAATCTTCAACCCACCTCATCTTCATTTTATATTCTCTAATAAGTACATGCGTATGATTAAAGTCGATTAAAGTGTTAGCGACTAGCCAAAGTGACTAGTGAATGACCGTTTTATAAAAGTTGCAAAGTAAACAGCTAAAGAGAATTATGAGTTTTTAGTGTCTTCAATGTATGAGTGTTTACTGTCATTGGAAAAAATACTAAATTTTACTATGATATGTGTTTTCTGTGCTACCAATATACCATAATATACCAGGTATACAGTGGTACCTCGACATACAAACGCCCCACCTCACAAATTCTTGCCTTAGAAATTTGCCTCAGCATACCAAAAGATTTCGACATATTTGTGAACAAACCGAACAGCGGGTAAGGAAGCCATTCAAAACTTGTTTGGAAAGCCTAGCAAAGCAAATTTGTAAATTTATTTTTGTGCAAGATTTAGTGAAGACATCGCACCATGGGCTCCTAAGAATGTTAGCAAGGATGGTAGCAAGAATAAAAGGGATCCACTTTCAGTTTTGTTTTTAAAGCAGTCGGTGACAAGAGGAATCATAAGTTAAGATTCCACCCATCCATTCATTCATCTAGAAACCTCTATAGTCCAACTAGGAAGCGTGAAGCCCATTCATAAGTCAGTGTGCCAAAAGACACATTAATACAGTGGTTCTCAAAGTGTGGGGTGCGCCCCACTAGTGGGGAATACAGACATGACAGGTGGGGCGCAATGAACGGGAGGAAATTAGTGGAAAATAATAGGAAAGTACCTATTCTAATTCATGCTTTTCTTTATTGATAATGAAGAGCGTACGCTCAAAACTAAACAATCACACATAAATAAATGGATCATTAATACAAGAAAATTAAAAATAACATCAGTTGTGCGCCGGGAGAAAAAGTGGAACCATAGTGCAACAATAACGGTTTAACGTCGGACCAAACTGATCAGCGCTGCTCGAATCACAAACCTGCGCGACCCACTGGGCAGTCGCTGCGCGACTCTGACAGAAATAGACCGCGCCGACCATCAAAATACATTTTACCCCGCTGGGATGCGCACGTACAGTACAAACCAGGCATGGCAAGGTGGAAACAATATTAAACAGTCCTGACATTTTAAATAAATTGTTTACAAAAAAAAAAAAAAAACAGTGGGTCGCACAGGTTTGTGATTCGAGCAGCGCTGCGTGATCGACCGGGATATTAGGTTCAATCGGGTGCCGCGGTTTCGTCCCACTTTTGATGTGTTTGGCTTCACATCCACTTTGACAATGGAAGAAGACGGTGCAGCAGCAGTGAGTTTGCTTACATGTGACGAAACCAACAACGAGGAGATTGTAAAGAAAAAAGCTGCATCGTCTGTGGTGTGGAATTGGTTTGGGGATAAGAAAAGTGATACGAATGAGATGAACGTGATTTGGAAGGTACACAAGTGGACTGTTTTAACAAGTGGTGGAAACACGTCAAACCTTTTCTATCATCTGAAATCCAAGCATCCAAACGAATATGGCCAAAGTAAAAAAATGCAGCAAGCCTCAGCAATTCACAGTTTATATAAAATGACATTATGTAAAACAAAGTATCTTTGTGTTTGAATTTTTATTTATGCATTTTCAGATACAAATTGCTATATTGTGATATATATATCGTTATCGAGGTATAAAATTGCTTCTACCGTGATAGAAGATTTTGGTTAGTAGGCATCAAACAACTATACAGGGTACCAGGGTAGGTACTATGGCACTTCATTGAGTACCATGGTAGTACTATGGTATGTACTGTACCACTGTACTTTGGTGAATATAACACAGTACTTATTGGGAACCATAAAATGTATAACATATTTTTGACACAATCCTGGTATGTAGTAGAACCAGGTACCAGACAATGTACATGTACTACAAAGTATGTACCATGGTCGATCCATGTAGTATATCAGCAAAAGAAATGGTTCTTAACAATAATTTAGTTTATTACCTATTCTATCTGTGAAGACTCTCAGTCATGCAAGGTACAACACAGTCAGCTTAGCTCAGCTCTTCTTAGGACAAGCCTCAGCAACTCATCTGCATCTCAAAGATAAGCCTTTTGAAGACAACAAATCCCACATTCTAGACAGAGAAGACCAGTGATTCAAGATAAGAGTAAAGAAAGCTACAGTATGTACTGAAACCTTCAGAAACTTCAAGTGAAATACAGTCACCACTGAACAGCACCTTTGGGATTAACTTTGGTCAGCGGTTAAATTATTAACTGAGTTGAATAGTGATTACGTCATTTCTTCTTAGAGCACGATTGCATCATTACACATGTCCCACCCACCATGCTTGGGAGCGCATGAATCATTCCCGAGACCTCCACTTTAATGGAGTTCCTGGGAGGCCGGCGTTTCAGACATAAATCATGGCTTTATACCTGGATGGTGTCCAAGCACTAGTGAAACACTAGTGCATCAGTGTAGCAGGGGAGTATATAGAGAAATAAACGGAGGTTTTACTCTCAGTCGGACTTGAACACCCCTGGTACAGTCTAGAGAATGTTGAAAAGCAAATATAGAATTTGTTTCCTAGATAGAAAAATACTAAACATTATTAAAAACCTACTTAATGTTTATCACGCTACACTGAAAACAATTATTTTATGTATCCAATTACTAATAAATGAAAAAAGTTAATAACTGATGAATCACTTTTTACGTTTTCCTGATATTAACAGTACACCAAGTTTCCCAGCCTGACTAATTTAAAAGTACACAATTTACATCTGAGTGTTTGTTAGGTCACTCTCGCAATCCCAGGCGTTCTCAGTTTCTCCTGCGAAACTGCATGAACAGGACAATCAGAGATTTGTGTCCTTATTACTTCCTGGTAGATTTACACCATGAAAAGTGTAGTATTTCCTTTACAGCACTACAATATCACACACACACACACACACACACACACACACACACACACACACACACATGGCTGGAATCTCCTTGAGCTGCTGTAAATCTTTCAGGTTGGACTAATGCCTTTACCTTGCATCGTTTACTTTGCACTTTCTTCTTTCACATACACACACACTCACACACACACACACATACACATATTTGGTCAGGCCGCATACTTCGGCTGTAAGAATCTGTTTTCGCAGGGAGTGTGACCTGTAGCAACAAGTTCGCTGCTGCAGATTGCATCACATCCGCGCGCGCACACACACACACACACACTTATAGAGAGAGAGAGAGAGAGAGAGAGAGAGTTTTCCTCCTTTAGGTGAGTCAAAGCTGAAAGAGGAAGCAGGATGTCATGACGGAGGGCTGGTGCTATGGCTCTATGTCTGTCGTTGCCCCGCGTAAGGGCCACTACTGTCACCGAGGATTGTGGGAAATGACCCCCGACGTGTTGCTGTTGATCCTGGCACTGACTGCCTGTCTGACTGAGCCTGGTAGGTGTGAACAGAAGAACAGATTTCTCTCTCTCTCTCTTTCATCTTACATTAAGTAGTGTTTGAAGGAAGTTTCTTTCTATCTATCTATCTATCTATCTATCTATCTGTCTATCTGTCTGTCTGTCTGTCTGTCTGTCTGTCTGTCTAGGCATTGTGGAGTTATTTTCATTTCCCATAATTATATGTTAATAGATAAAAAACATTTTCAATCATTCAATTTCATGCGATTTCTATAAGTGTCTACGCGTGAGCACCTCATGATGCACTCGTGTCTGTTCCTTGGGTTATAAGGTTTTGTCAAAGCCTTGGGCAGTTTCTATATCGTCCTCTTCCGTATAAACAATAAAAGCTATAAAGGCCAGAACACTGAGGTTGTGCTCTTAAACAGGATATCATCTTAATTTAATTTATCTGATTGTAATTCAGCTCGACATTTTATTTAATCATAATGTACTAATCATAGTGTAGTTAAAAAAATGTAAAAGTTCAACTCATCAGAAGTCAGTTAATCCTTCGAACCGTCACGTGACTGCCTCACTTTTGTCCCAATTTCAGAATCTGAATGTTTTATCTTTCGCTAATAACAAGAACGCACTAGTCAGGAAATGTAAATTACTCATCCTTAGCTACAGTAGATGATCATATTTCAAAGTTGCCTAGCAACAGGTTTTTTTTTTTTTACCTGATTGGCCCACATTACTTATGTGTCCAGTTTACATATACATCCTCCTGTACAGTATGTACAGTACCTGATCATGTATCATACTCTATATATATCACTATATCATTGTGATTTGGGATTTCTGTCAATCTCTCTTTCCTTTAAAAGCTCTTTCAGACGTGTCGATGAACCCGAGACAAGATGACACATGCGTACAGTATGAGTCACTTGATAAGAGGCACGGATTTAAAAGACAAAAGAACCAAAAAACACACGGTGACGGTTAAAAAGTGTCGAAAAAAAGTGCTACGTGAAAAATTGTTCTTCTATCAGATAGTTTAAACTGCACCTAGATATGAACTTCTCGCAGTGCATTATGGGAATCCCCAGGGTTATGATGTATACTGTAATATAGATGTAAATGTACAGTATGTAGAAAAAAATAACTAAACGAACTGAAATAAAGGATGCTACACACATAGAACTTCGACATCCTTGTCACCTGTCGTTTTTAAACTTTTTGTAAACTTTTTTTTTTCATACATTACCCACAATGCCACCTGTCTGAAATGGTGCACTCAGACTTGCCAATCACTATCTGTCCTCTTTTAAAAGGTGATGTCTGAACATGTTATGTGTCACCGGTATTGTGTGTGTGTTTATGGGTGTGTGTCTTTATTTCCCCTTTTATGTGGCCTGGCTATCTTCAACAATAATGCGCATTATGTAGGTGTTTGTTGTGTGAAAATGAGACCAGGACGAGGCTAGAGCTGATTTGAAAAGTCAGTGTGGGTAAAAAATATATTGCTTAAAGAGCATCGTTTATTTTTGTCCATCTTACATGATTTATCTTTAATTGAAATATCTCACTTTGTAGAAACTCGCATATTCACAATGCAAAATTGTCTGGACTGTACGAGGGGCATTCCAGTCAAACAGGGACTTTTGATTGTGCAGAATAACAAAACACAGTTACAGTATGAGAGTAAAAACTCCCTTTATTTCTCTATAGAATCCCCTGCTACACTAATGCACTTATCTCAGTGTTTCACTAGTGCTTGGATACCATCCAGGTAGAGCGTTTTTTCTCAGAGCTTCATGTCTGAAACGCCGGCCTCCCAGGAATTCCTTTATATGTGGAAATGGCTTGGAGCGAGGCCAGGGCATGTGGTAATACGTCCCAGCCGAGTTCCTGTAATGTGTAGGTGCACGATTGTGTGTACGACGTGCGACGTCAGTTTTCAAAGATCAGGTGCTCCACTCGCTGAATGCCACCTCAACCGGGTTAAACGTTTGCATCCCACTAAGAGTCTCATCACTGTACTGCTCTAAAAGTCTTCCATAAATCTTATGCCTTCATTTACAAGAGATTTCTCCACAAGTCCCGGTTTGACTTGAACGCCCCTCATATCTTGCCTTCCTCTTTTAAATACCATAGAATATGTCAAGCTTATATATCCTAGCATTTTATTCCTGAATTGTCCACATACAGAACACATGAAGCTCAGGTTGATGTGGTTTACAAATGAGGTAGAATTAGTCTTTTTGATGTGTCCAACATGTTTTTTAGTGAGTCCCGCCCATATTTAGGAAGCTCCGCTACATGATCCGCAGTGGTCTATAAAATGATCAACAGGAAGCTCAACCAAACACAAACAAGTCTCCTGAACCGGTGCTCCAAACAGGTTTTCTCAGCAATTTTCTTTTCTTTTGCTGAGGCCAAGCCAGGAAAGAATGACTGGTTGTCTGAACATGTGCTGATAATAATTTGGCAACGTTACAGACTTTGGGACAATGTTGGTTAATAGGATGTTTTTCGAAAGATAGAATTGCTTCGAGGAAATGCCGTGAGAACGACGTTGACGGTTACATGACGATGGAATACTGTAATGTTGAAGAGGTGCTCTTAACACAATGTTGGAAAAATGAGATTAACACCAAACCGATGGATTGAGCTGGGTTTGACTTTTGGTCGCTCCGGCAAACACAGTGTGTGTAACCACATAGATGCGTAATATGAGATACACACGCTGTATGTGGGAAGCTGTTGTTTCCGTCCAAATCTCTAATCTGAATTCTAAACCTTGTTCGAAACTTGGGACGATGGATGTGTTCAAGTTTTTGTTTTGAGCTTATACAGTATGTATATGTATATGTTTTCAGGTTGCCGTTTATTCAACATTATCACAGCGTCATTTTATCCAAGTAAAATTTTTCCCATTTCCCACCCGCATTCTCATCAATCAGGGAGGACGAAGGCTGGCACATGTTTCCTTCAAGACACCTTTTCAAACTGCTCGCTCACGCACCACTGGGGCGGCATGACACACTCGGAGGACAGCGCTATCCGCTCCTTCCGCTTGCGTGAACTCGCTCATTCCCGTGATTGGCTGTAGAGCCGCTATTCAAGTGTACGTGAGTGCGCTAAGTGCCTCCCATCCCTTGGCCGATCAGCTCGGCCAATCAGCTGTCTCTAGGCCCCCGGCTGCGGGAGGTTACACCCGGGGCGAGAACTTTACCACCACAGCACCTGTTGTAAAGTCAGTACCCCTTTAATCAGTAGTGATGGGTCGTTCTCGAACGATTCGTTCATTTCAAATGAATCCTAAGTGTAAATATCATAGGTTCTGTACAGTGTATTAGTTCACCTGCAATGATTTCATCTTTTCTTTTTCTTAAAAACAATACACGTAACATTTTAATTACATTTTGCTAAAATGACTCGAAACAAGATTCGTTCATTTTGCTGAACGAGACTCAAAGATCTGAGTCGGTAAAATAATTCAAACTTCCCATCCCTATTAAACAGTCAACTTGCACAGACTAATAACTCTAAACCCTATATGCAGTATATAATAATTATGCAGTATATAATAATTATGTCTAGCTATAGAATGCTGTGGGCTTCTATCAAACTGCACACACTCTGGGTCTCTCTGCCTTTCTACATTAGATATCCAGATTGTACAATAATCACGTAATCCTGTTTTGAATAGTTTAATGAAAATGTCACCCCTTAACTGTTGGCTTATTTTATGTCACTAGCATTTTACGATGCTCTTTTCTGGGCATTATTGTAGAGAGAGAGAGGACTCAACGCGGCCGTATTCGTATATGTCAAACCAAATCGAGTCTAAACAGAAAGAACGTTTATCATCAACATGTTTTTGAAAATCTAATGAATCCTCTGATAGCATAAGTGTGTGACTCATTCAGTACAAATAACAAAGAATCAGAGGCAAGTGGAAACGTTACCATGAAGGACAGTCGTCATGATTCATACTACCAGACGATCATATTTTGAATTTATCACACGTTTATTTCTGGAAGGAAGGTTTAAAAAGTCACAAATCGCTATTTATGTGCTGTACTAATAAACGCTTCACTGTGCAGTTCGCAGCGAGGAGGACGATGGATCTGGAGTTCAAGAAAAAGAAGCGCAAGCCACTGAACGATGGATATGTAAGTGACGTTTTACTACCCATAATGCACCATGTTTAGGCATTTCTGTAATAATGACTTTTATGTATTTTACTCAGCAGTGGCTACAATACACACTCTTGCAGTGACCAGTATCTGGGACAACACTAATACAGGTATAAAAATAAAATAAAAAAGTTCAACCTTTTATTAAATTATTATTTTGCTATAGTCTAGAGGGGTGTTCAAGTCAACCCGGGACTTATGAAGTGCACACAATCATTCAAGAACACCACTTGCACATTACGGAGTTACTGACACAACCCCCCCCCCCCCCCATACAGTCCTGACCTCAGTCCATCCAATTTCCACATGTTTTGGCCAATGATGGAGTTCCTGGGAGGCCAGCGTTTCATGACACTGGTGTACTGAGAAAACTTTCTACCTTGATGCTATCCAAGCACTAGTAAAACACTGTGATAAGTCTATTAGTATTAGTGTAACTGCGTGCTGCTATTCTGCACAATAAAGTCCCAGTTTGATTTGAACGCTCCTCGTACAATGGACTCATTGCACGTTATATGCTTCTAATATTATTAATCCATTATATTTGACTTATATTTTTAATTATGAACTTTTTTTTATTATTAGAAAAATACATTCTTTTGTTTCCTAAGGGTTAGGGATTAGGTATGGACATACAGTAGGTGTAGCATGTCACTGGTTTCAAATTTCACTTTTTGAGGCTTAGGCAAATCAAATGCAATATAAAAGAGAAAATACAGAAGTCAATAGACTTCTTTACAACACAAAGACAGGATTAGAATGTTCTGTGTGTGTGTATATGTGTGTGTGTGTGTGTGTGTGTGTGTGTGTGTGTGTGTGTGTGTGTGTGTGTGTGCGCATACTGTAGGTGTACTGGCCTAATTTAACTCATTATGCAAAAGTATCGGTTTCAATTTACTTTTCAGCACGCACATAAACTGGCTCACAAGACAGCTCATTTAAATTATATACTACTACATCGGTGAAATGTGTAAAATATCTCGGATATCTTATCTTTAAAACGCGAAGATATGATGATGTTTTCTGTGGTTTAGCTAATCATAGTTTAGTTTACTGTAGTTCACTGATCATACATTAGATCAGTGTAGTTTTAGCTAATCATAGTTTTACAAGTAGTAGTTTTGCTGATCATAGTTTAGTTAGATGTAGTTAACCTGATTATAGTTAATTATACTGTAGCTTAGCTGATCATAATTTGATGTAGTTAATCTGATTATAGTTTATTAAACAATAGCTTAGCCTTGGTATCTGTATCTGTAATTTAGCTGATCATATTTTAGGTCACTGCAGGTTACCTGTTTAATAATGTAGTTAAACTGTTCAAAGTTTACTTTATTGTACTTTGGATATGTACATTATTTATTTAATTGTAGTTAGCTAACCATGGATTTATTAACTGTAGTTTAGCTGATCATAGTTTAGTTCAATGTAATTTGGCTAATCATGATTTAGGACACTGTAGTTTAGCTAAGCGTAGTTTAGTTCATTTTAGACAAACCAGTCATAGTTTAGTCCACTGCAGTTTAGCTGATCACAGTTTAGTTAGATGTTTTAGTTCATAGTAGTAAAATTGGTCATAGTTTAGTAAACTGTATTTCTTATGATTTTAATTTAATGTAGTTTACCTGGTCAAAAATTAGTCACTTGTAATTTATCTGATAAAAAAAATTTATTATTAGATTATTATTAGTTAACCTTATAATAGTTTAGTTAACTGTATTTTAGCTGATCATGGTTTTGTTAAATGTAATTCAGCTGATCATATTTTAGGTCACTGGAGGTTGCTGATTATATGTTATATCAATGTACTTAAATATGTTACTACAGATACTAACTTACTGTAACTGTAGTTTAATGGGCTAAATTGTCATTTGGTTGATCTTGTAGTTTAGATTTTAGGAGAGTTAGTTGTAGTTTAGTCCACTGTAGTTTGCCTAAACATTGGTAATACGTTAATAATCGGTAGTTAAGCTAGTCATTATTTAGTTCACTGTAGTTTAGCTATCATAGTTTAGTTAGTTGCATATAAGCTGATCATAATTAGGTCACTGTTGCTTAGCTAATAATACTTTAGTTCATTTAGTTCATTATGACGTTTATAGCTGATCTTGGCTTAGCTCATTGTAGTTTAACGAACCGTAGTTTTGTTTCTATGTTCTGAAAATTTCTTCGGAATCTATCTATCTATCTATCTATCTATCTATCTATCTATCTATCTATCTATCTATCTATCTGTCTATCAATCTATCTATCCTTTTATCTTTTATATAAGCCAGTCATAGCTTAGTCCACTGCAGTTTGTCTAATTGCACTCCACATAGATCACTCTATCACAGCTGGAACTCTTTAAAGTTAATTGTGACCACTCCAATGCTGCTTTACAGTTTCTAACCAGGAGGAACAGGTTTCCGGCATTGCTGAAACACTTGCGCAGGTTACTTCAGAGAAGAATTGTGAGTAAATCTGTTTGCATCGGAATGTTCTTTAGCATGCTCTGCTAAATTAGTTTCTATTTGCTATACTAAGTATGCAAAGTACCTGCCATTTTATGTACGTAGTATACAAACTGAATGAAAGTTAATGAATAAAGATTAATAAGCTGTTATGTAATAGCTTTATGCTATTGTAATGTAAAAGTTAAAATGATGATAAGATGCGGAAATGTCTATCATAGTATCTAGCTAACATTCTAGTGACTACGCTTAAATATGCAATAAGTTTTGTCACTTGTTTCATATAGACAGTTTTACGTGTCATTTTAATACGGAATTTACCAATTGCTCATTGCGGTGACACTCATGTCTTATCAAGGGGAACAGACAAAGAGGAAAGCGACAAGGGCGTGCTAGAAGCATTAGTATAGTTTCACTTCTGCAAAATCAGTCATCTGAATTATGTCACACAGTCCACAGCTGATTACCGCATATATATTCATATCATAACTTCATTGATACAGTATATAAACCACCAGATTAGTGACTCACAATGAATCACATGGCAAGTAGTTTGATTTAAAAAAACAAAACAATTCTTACTTACATACGTACTTTACAGTAAGGTATGCATTTACAATTACTGTAAGTGTTCAGTTATTGTAATTGTGCTTTGTTAATAACACTTTGTGTGAACCTGATTAAATTCAAGCTTAATACAGTTATTTTGATGAATCGTACTGTATTTATCAGGGATGTTTTTAATAAAGAAAATTCGGGTCAGATTGACATAATCACTACACAACCACACAATACGTTTGTTTTTCTTTTAAAGTTCACACATTGTTTAAGGAAGTTGAATGCATGCGATGCTCTTTTCTTCTTTCTTTACCTTAGCCACCAAAATTTCTAACAAAACAGATACAAAAGCACGCAACGTGACCACAGGTAACGAACTTACACTTAATCCTAGAATTATTTCTCCACATTTAAATGCAATATATGTACTGATCAGCCATGACATTATGACCACCTGCCTTATATTGAGTAGGTCCCTACTTTTGTCATTATACCAGCATTACCAATTTTTGAGCTACACTAGTGCTTCTATTGGATCAGACTACACAGGCCAGCGTTCGCTCCCCATGTGCATCAGTACAGTAAGTCTTGGCCACCCATGATCCTGTTGCCAGTTCACTGGTTTTCCTTCCTTGGATCACTTTTGATACGTCCTGACCACTCTAGACCAGGAACATCCCACAAGAGCTCCAGTTTTGTAGTTGCTTTGACCCAGTCTTCTAGACATCACAAAGTCTGCTTGTTGTCCAAGTTCACACATTGTTTAAGGAAGTTGAATGCATGCGATGCTCTTTTCTTCTTTCTTTACCTTAGCCACCAAAATTTCTAACAAAACAGATACAAAAGCACGCAACGTGACCACAGGTAACGAACTTACACTTAATCCTAGAATTATTTCTCCACATTTAAATGCAATATATATACTGATCAGCCATGACATTATGACCACCTGCCTTATATTGAGTAGGTCCCTACTTTTGTCATTATACCAGCATTACCAATTTTTGAGCTACACTAGTGCTTCTATTGGATCAGACTACACAGGCCAGCGTTCGCTCCCCATGTGCATCAGTACAGTAAGTCTTGGCCACCCATGATCCTGTTGCCAGTTCACTGGTTTTCCTTCCTTGGATCACTTTTGGTACGTCCTGACCACTCCAGACCAGGAACATCCCACAAGAGCTCCAGTTTTGTAGTTGCTTTGACCCAGTCTTCTAGACATCACAAAGTCTGCTTGTTGTCCAAGTCACTCCAATGGTGCACTGCTTGCCCATTTTTTTTGCTTCCAACATATCAGTTTCAGAAAAACGTTCGTTGCTGCCTTCCAACACTGTATATATATGGTCACGGTCCGTGGTGTCTGATCCAATAGAAGATCTACTGTAGCTCAAATTAGGGGAGAAGGTTAATGATGGTTCCCTGCGTTCGAGTGGTGCAGTGGTAAAGTGCTCGCCCTATCATCTGAAGATCGTGAGTTCGATTCCCAGGTTATGCTATAACCTCTCGCAGCCGGAGGCCTAGAGAGAGCTGATTGGCCGAGCTCTCTTTCTGAGGGGAGGGGTGAGAAGTACTTCGTGCTCCCACATTAATCACAGCTCTACAGCCAATCAGGGCGTCTGTGAGCTTATGCAAGAGGGTAGCGCTGTCCCAACGGTGTGTGAGCGAGCAGTTTGAAAAGATGCGGTCGGCTGGCGTCACGTGGTTTGAAGGAAACATGTGATAGTCTTTGGCCCTCCTGATTGAGTGGTAGAAGTCTTAATGTGGAGCCCCCTAGTGCCCTGGAGGAATTGGACATGACTAAATTAGGGAGAAAATCTTGGAAAAATCCCCAAAAAAGAAATAAATAAATGATGGTTCCAATAGAAAGGTGTCAGAACACAAAGTGGGGACCTACTCAATATCAGCCAGGTGGTCATAATGTTATGGCATTAAATACCATGATAACCTTTTCAATAGGCAATCACACACTCGATATGTTGCTGTGAAGTTACCCACATCTAAATGTGTTCATTTCTAAAAGTGTCTTTAATAGAAGTGAAGCACGATAAGGGACGCAAACTTCCTACCAATGACACTGCAGGAGATGAGGAAGGTACTGTAAGTAAGGTTGGCACAAAGTTTGCGTTAGATTGTTAGTGTATAATACAATACACACCCACATTCTATTCCAGTTCATCAAAAGGAGGACGAAAACATGGGCAGCAGCCCCGAACAGGAAGAAGAAAGAGATGACAAGGAGATCTATATCATCGTGGCAGCGAGTCTGACCCTCGCTCTGCTCCTGGCAGCTTCTGTAGTCGGATTACTGATCTTATGCAGGAGGAGAAGCAAAAACACACCTGGTGAGATGGAGCTCGGTATGGATGTGTGTTCATCTGAAAGTTGTTTCAATAGCTGTCAGTGTATTATGAAGTCTTAGGACATAGTACAAGGTCAGGGGTGTTTGTTTGTGTGTTTGTGTGGTTGTATATTGTTTGTGCCTGTGGTTGGGTGGGTGGGTGCTTGGGTGTAGCCATAGCTAAATTATATACTGACAGTTAAAATGAGAGTTGAGAGGTCTATTGTAGGAGTGTGTGGGACAAGTGCATAGTTATAATGAGTGTGTGTTAGGATTGTGATGAGTGTGTAGTTATAACGAGTGTGTGTTAGGATTGTGTCGAGTGTGTAGTTATAACGAGTGTGTGTTAGGATTGTAGCGAGTGTGTAGTTATAACGAGTGTGTGTTAGGATTGTGGCGAGTGTGTAGTTATAACGAGTGTGTGTTAGGATTGTGACGAGTGTGTAGTTATAACGAGTGTGTGTTAGGATTGTGGTGCGAGTGTGTAGTTATAACGAGTGTGTGTTAGGATTGTGGCGAGTGTGTAGTTATAACGAGTGTGTGTTAGGATTGTGTCGAGTGTGTAGTTATAACGAGTGTGTGTTAGGATTGTGGTGCGAGTGTGTAGTTATAACGAGTGTGTGTTAGGATTGTAGCGAGTGTGTAGTTATAACGAGTGTGTGTTAGGATTGTGACGAGTGTGTAGTTATAACGAGTGTGTGTTAGGATTGTGACGAGTGTGTAGTTATAACGAGTGTGTGTTAGGATTGTGACGAGTGTGTAGTTATAACGAGTGTGTGTTAGGATTGTAGCGAGTGTGTAGTTATAACGAGTGTGTGTTAGGATTGTGACGAGTGTGTAGTTATAACGAGTGTGTGTTAGGATTGTGGCAAGTGTGTAGTTATAACGAGTGTGTGTTAGGATTGTAGCGAATGTGTAGTTATAACGAGTGTGTGTTAGGATTGTGACGAGTGTGTAGTTATAACGAGCGTGTGTTAGGATTGTGACGAGTGTGTAGTTATAACGAGTGTGTGTTAGGATTGTGTCGAGCGTGTAGTTATAACGAGTGTGTGTTAGGATTGTGTCGAGTGTGTAGTTATAACGAGTGTGTGTTAGGATTGTGTCGAGTGTGTAGTTATAACGAGTGTGTGTTAGGATTGTGTCGAGTGTGTAGTGATAACGAGTGTGTGTTAGGATTGTGTCGAGTGTGTAGTTATAACGAGTGTGTGTTAGGATTGTGACGAGTGTGTAGTTATAATGAGTGTGTGTTAGGATTGTAGCGAGTGTGTAGTTATAACGAGCGTGTGTTAGGATTGTGTCGAGTGTGTAGTTATAACGAGTGTGTGTTAGGATTGTGTCGAGTGTGTAGTTATAACGAGTGTGTGTTAGGATTGTAGCGAGTGTGTAGTTATAATGAGTGTGTGTTAGGATTGTGTCGAGTGTGTAGTGATAACGAGTGTGTGTTAGGATTGTGGCGAGTGTGTAGTTATAACGAGCGTGTGTTAGGATTGTGGCGAGTGTGTAGTTATAATGAGTGTGTGTTAGGATTGTGACGAGTGTGTAATTTTTTTATGATTAAGGATGTGTGTGTGTGTGTGTGTGTGTGTATGTATGTGTGTGTGTGTGTGCGTGCTTGGGTGTGCCCAGAGCTACACCTCATATTGACAGTTAAAATAATAAATGTGAACAATATGTGTGTGTGTGTGTGTGTGTGTGTGTGTGTGTGTGTGTGTGTGGGTGTGCCAACAGCTACATCTGACTTTACCGTTAAAATGTCAGATGTGTGTAGAGGTTTACAGTTAGAGGTGTGTGCACCGATGTGTGTGTGTGTGTGTGTGTGTGGTCGCAGCTGCATGTACAGACAGAGAAAGGAAATTCTAAGTAAAAGGTTTTCCTGATTTCAGGTCCTGAGAAAGACGATCCGTATCTGGATGATGATTATGAAGAGAAAGTGCCGATGTAAGTGTTTTATCTCTACATTAAATTAAAACACGTAAAACTGGATCAGTTACCTTCACAGGCATATATGAGTGATATAAGTGTAAAAATGCATATTGAAAGAAAATAGACATAGATGATAAAAGTCATCAGGAACTAATGAACACTGAAATCAGGAAGTAATATTAATGCAATCAGGAAGTGGTTGCAAACAAAACACATCTCTGTGTTTCCCTAAAAAATGATGCATTTGTAAAATGTATTTGCATTGAGGAGGAAGTGTGACATTTCCTATAAATATGCTTATGACAAGAAAACAGGACGTACTGTACATCTTAATGTAGACTATTTGTGTGTGTGTGTGTGTGTGTGTGTGTGTGCGCGCCTGCTTTCAGGCCCATGTTTGAAGATGACATGCCCTCTGTGATGGAGCTGGAGATGGAGGATTTTGAGAAATGGATGATAAAAGGAGGTAAAGCCTCTCTGCTATGCTCACTTCCTCTTAAAGTGTGTGTGTGTGTGTGTGTGTGCGCGCGCGCGAGAAGACAGAATATGAGATCAGACAGATGTCATAATGGAGGTCAGTGACGGTTTACTGCCAGCAGGTGTCGCCATTCTCTCACAAGGTGACATCAGGAGTAAAGTTTAAACTGGCTGATTTAAATGCAGTAATAACAGATGTGTTGTGTTTTATGCTCACCTGCAGGGGGCGACATCAGCGTGGAGTCAAAACAGAGGCATCCTTCATGAACATACATAACTGTGAGTATTGTGTGTCATAGGTTACAGTCACACTTCTATTACTTATTCTGTAAATGTTTATCTTTAGAACAAATAAAGGAAAAATATATCAGGGTATAGTTTAATAAATGTGTGGTAGGATTGTGTAGTTATAACAAGTATAAGGAGTGTGTAGTTATAGTGAGTGTGTGTTAGGATTGTGGCGAGTGTGTAGATATAACGAGTGTGTGTTAGGATTGTGGCGAGTGTGTAGTTATAACGAGTGTGTGTTAGGATTGTGGCGAGTGTGTAGTTATAACGAGTGTGTGTTAGGATTGTAGCGAGTGTGTAGTTATAACGAGTGTGTGTTAGGATTGTGTCGAGTGTGTAGTTATAACGAGTGTGTGTTAGGATTGTGGCGAGTGTGTAGTTATAATGAGTGTGTGTTAGGATTGTGAGGAGTGTGTAGTTATAACGAGTGTGTGTTAGGATTGTAGCGAGTGTGTAGTTATAACGAGTGTGTGTTAGGATTGTGTCGAGTGTGTAGTTATAACGAGTGTGTGTTAGGATTGTGAGGAGTGTGTAGTTATAACGAGTGTGTGTTAGGATTGTAGCGAGTGTGTAGTTATAACGAGTGTGTGTTAGGATTGTAGTGAGTGTGTAGTTATAACGAGTGTGTGTTAGGATTGTGTCGAGTGTGTAGTTATAACGAGTGTGTGTTAGGATTGTGGCGAGTGTGTAGTTATAATGAGTGTGTGTTAGGATTGTGACGAGTGTGTAGTTATAACGAGTGTGTGTTAGGATTGTAGCGAGTGTGTAGTTATAACGAGTGTGTGTTAGGATTGTGGCGAGTGTGTAGTTATAATGAGTGTGTGTTAGGATTGTGAGGAGTGTGTAGTTATAACGAGTGTGTGTTAGGATTGTGACGAGTGTGTAGTTATAACGAGTGTGTGTTAGGATTGTGTCGAGTGTGTAGTTATAACGAGTGTGTGTTAGGATTGTAGCGAGTGTGTAGTTATAACGAGTGTGTGTTAGGATTGTGGCGAGTGTGTAGTTATAACGAGTGTGTGTTAGGATTGTAGCGAGTGTGTAGTTATAACGAGTGTGTGTTAGGATTGTGGCGAGTGTGTAGTTATAATGAGTGTGTGTTAGGATTGTGAGGAGTGTGTAGTTATAACGAGTGTGTGTTAGGATTGTGACGAGTGTGTAGTTATAACGAGTGTGTGTTAGGATTGTGTCGAGTGTGTAGTTATAACGAGTGTGTGTTAGGATTGTAGCGAGTGTGTAGTTATAACGAGTGTGTGTTAGGATTGTGGCGAGTGTGTAGTTATAACGAGTGTGTGTTAGGATTGTAGCGAGTGTGTAGTTATAACGAGTGTGTGTTAGGATTGTAGCGAGTGTGTAGTTATAACAAGTGTGTGTTAGGATTGTAGCGAGTGTGTAGTTATAACGAGTGTGTGTTAGGATTGTGGCGAGTGTGTAGTTATAACGAGTGTGTGTTAGGATTGTGAGGAGTGTGTAGTTATAACGAGTGTGTGTTAGGATTGTGACGAGTGTGTAGTTATAACGAGTGTGTGTTAGGATTGTGACGAGTGTGTAGTTATAACGAGTGTGTGTTAGGATTGTGACGAGTGTGTAGTTATAACGAGTGTGTGTTAGGATTGAAGCGAGTGTGTAGTTATAACGAGTGTGTGTTAGGATTGTAGCGAGTGTGTAGTTATAACGAGTGTGTGTTAGGATTGAAGCGAGTGTGTAGTTATAACGAGTGTGTGTTAGGATTGTAGCGAGTGTGTAGTTATAACGAGTGTGTATTAGGATTGAAGCGAGTGTGTAGTTATAACGAGTGTGTGTTAGGATTGTGATGAGTGTGTAGTTATAGTGATTGTGTGTTAGGATTGTGACGAGTGTGTGTGTGAGGTAAGGACACATGTGTAGTATCAAACATGCAAAAACGAGAATCTGACAGGATGATGAAAGATTACAGTGTGTTCAGTGAACAGGTTTCTGTTTCCTCTCCTTCTGATTATTAGAGTATATTCCTGTCTAAGCATTTTTTCCGACGTCAGTGTCTGAGTGTGTTTATAATAGGATTAAATCACAACACAAACACACACACAGGCGATTGCGTTACTTTCTACAGCAACGTTCGTGCTCCTGCATCCTTATCTTTTATTGAACTTTATTGAGAAATATGTTTGTTGGTGAAAAATGCTTATCTCAAACAGTTCACCATAGATTTAACTCTGTGTGTGTGTGTGTGTGTGTGTGTGTGTGTGTGTGTGTGTGTGTGTGTGTTTTGCTCTCTTTATCTATTTCCCCTTGGTGCTGCAGGTAATTGCTGTGGGATTCGAAGAGAGAGAGATGGAGCACTTGGCATCATATCACACTAGTAGCATCTTTCCTGTGAACACACACACACACATACACATTTTTTAAAAAGACCATTTTTTGTAACATTCAATATAAAAAAGAACTTTTAATGTATTAATATTTATATATACATATATATTGGTGTGTGTGTGCATGTGTGTGTGTCTTTGTGTGTGTGCGTGTGTGTATGTGCATTTGTGTGTGAGAACCTGTACTGTTTTTTTTATGTCTACTGAGAACACACACACTCTCACTGCTCAACTGATATATTTCATTCTGTTACTGTATAAACGAGGCCAGACAGTGTGTGTACGATGGGTACAATGGGACATAATTAAGCTTGAGCGAAATTATGACATCATATTTCCTCCAAAATTTTTCTGACATTAGCAGCGATGTCAGAGGTCCTCCTGTTGTCTTTTTTTCAACATGGTCATGTTGGCATTTTCTGCCTGTTTTCATAAAATAAAATAAAAAACTTTTGTTAAATCACTGGTTACAATTTGTTTTTGTAAATATGGATGACACACAGTATGTTGTAGCCATTTTGTAAATAAAAGTAAAAGCTGTCATTTGTATGTTTGTATTTGTTTTGTGTCTCATTAAGCCATGAGCCTCAAAGTCATTATGAACTAATGAATTAAGAATAAATTAATATGATGAATATATATTCTTTTTATTGCTATTGTCCTGTATAATAATTAATTTGCATCATACATATAGTAGTACTACCTGCTGCTATTATCATCTTCTAACATGATGATTTGTAATGAAATTTCTCATGAATGAAAGAGTAAAAGCAATTGACATTTACAGAAGACTTCAAGAGACTCTTAGCCGCAGTAAAACATTTCAACTGTGAAAAACTTTTAAATAAAATCAAGTCAAGTACGTCTTGGAAGACGTTTCCAAGACGTATGATTTTATTTAAAATGTTTTCACGATCCCAATCGAAGTGGCTCGGTGATCACTGCAGTCGTTACTCATTCTTGGAAATTCGATGGATAACTTGTGGCCAACTTACAGAAGAGATGCATAGTCCTGACCTCGCTCCAACTGCCGGAGGTCAAGAGAGAGCTGATTGGCCGATCTCTTGCAGAGGGGAGGGTGCTCCCACATTAATCACGGCTCTAAAGCCAATCAGGGGAGTCTGTGAGCTCACGTGAGCGGAAGGAGTGGATAGTGCTGTCCTCCGAGGGTGTTAGCCGCTCCCAACGGTGAGTGAGCGAGCAGTTCGAAAAGATGTGGTTGGTGACGTCATGTGGTTCGAAGGGAAACGCGTGATAGTCTTTGGCCCTCCCGACTAAGTGGTTGTGGTAGCCTTAATATGGGAGCCCCCTAGTGATGGGGAGGAATTGGATATTGGATATGTGGTGAATTTGGCAATATGTGTGTCCTTTAAACATGTGCTCAGTACAGAACATAACACACAGCCAGTGAAGCTGCGATGAGGCAATGGTATTCATACATGAAGGGATGCTGTGGCAAAATACAAAAAAAAAAAAAAAAGCACATTGTTTACCTCCAGCACTGGAACAGATTAGAGCTTGCTACGAGAAGTGAGCGTAGAGACTTCCTGCTGTTGCATGCTGATAATCAACACCAGATGGATTTCATTTGCCTGATTTTCCCAGTCCAAACTTCTGTCTCCCTGGCACAGAGTCCTCATTAATCTGAGCGTACATCTCAGGACAAAGGTTATCTCCAGTAAGATAGTCTTCTTCGCTTCTACAATATCGTCATAAATTATATATTCTACAGTCTGTAACCTGCATGTCTGAAACAAAATAAGACATGTACAGCATGTTAACATGGAACACGAATCTGTGAAATCCACACACGCTGAGCCGAGCAGGGAGCTTCAGAGTCTGACTTGTAGAGACTAGATACTGTATTTGGTGTAGTGTGCACAGGATATTCACTGATCACATTTGCCAACTTAACTTATCTTTGGAACAAATTATTCCTTGCTGTAAAGTTCTCTACAGCTAGATAATATGATCTCAATGTTGCATGTGTTCGTCACCTCTGTTCAAGAAACCAAGGCTGAGCAATAAAAGAAGGTGGAAATCAATTCCATTGCTCCTAAAAGGCTGAAAGAAAAGATGTTGGTTTGTTACAGTATGTCACCAACCTTTAGGGTCATTTGAAGCGCCATCACGCCACCATTCAAAATTCAAGACCAGGGAAGTTCACATTTATATAAATAAAAGAAAGGTTTTGTCTGTACGTTGGTCAGAACTCGTTCTTTCAATGATATCCTTACGTTTCATGCATTGGAAGAACTGAAACCAGTTTTCTGTTTTTACATGTATGTATAGCATGTCTGTGTATCCGTTTGTCTGTCCAGCCAGATATTGTTACAGCATCACATAAAACTTTCTCGCCAGAATGTAATGAAACTTTTCCTGTCCTTCGATATTTGCCTGAAGTTAAGCCTGCACCATAAATGAAATTATAGTTATGAGCAGTTATGTACCGGATTACGTCATAGCATCTAGCGCTTTTTCGCATGAATATAGCGCTTTTTCACTCAAAGTGGGCGTGGCTATACGCGGCACTCAACAGAGCCCCTCAACGCAAAACTTTACCATGTATACCCAGAGCATACAGAAGATACGGAAACTATGGTGATGTGCAACTATGGTGCATGTAAAATACCTGAACTGAGAGCCCAGTGTTATGCACTAAAATCAAAATGTTGAGTAGAAGTGAAGTTGTGAGCAGTTATGCGCCAGATTTTGTCACAGCATCGCTCACAGCATTTAATTAAACTTTTGCAACTTAGCGTAAACAAGGCGTAAGTTATTCAACCTTAAAAAATTTTATTTCTTTATATTAATAAGTTAGACAGAGAGTTCTGCTGTACAGAAGGACAGACAGACATGCATGTGGACATCAACCTGAAATAATAATATCACTGATTATTAAAGCTGATGAGTTTATTTTTATTTATGAACTATTTCTACAAACTCTTTAAAAAACTGACAACAAGAGGTACTATCACTAGTTGTCAATATTGCAATAATGATTTTTGCTCTACTGCACTGGCTGAAATCTTTGAACTATAAACCCAAAGTTGGAACACTGGATGCATTCATGCTGACTACAATTTCAGTGTACTAAACCATGCATACAGGGTAAAGAGAAAAAGTGAAATCAGGAATATTTCGGGTGTCAAGCTACACTTTCCCAACTGAGCTGTTCCAGCCAAACGCAGGCAATCGCTCGTTTTGAGATGAAGACAGAACCATCATCATTACCTACGTCAGTAATGCTACAAGCCCCCTTGTCTTTCTATCCCCATGTGCGTGACGTGTCTACCACTCCATACTCAATATGTTCGCCAGATAAAATGTTGGTCTTGGATAGAATTTGCAATCCATTCCTTACAGCAGAATAAGCCGTAGAATACAATTTCAAATCAGATTTCTTTTTAAATATCCAGAATACTGACTTTTACACTGTGGACCCATGAATTGAAGTGTCTGTTTACTGCAGACTAACAAATACTGACTGACATCATACAACCTACGTATCTTACTACTAACATTAAAAACCTAAATGTTGGAATATTAAGACGTTGTCCCTGAATTGAACTTAATATATTTCAGCAAAGAATGAACCCCTGGAGGCTTTACAGTATTCGGCACAGATCTCAAAGATCTCTTTTTTCCCCATCTGGATTTGAACTCAGCATCAAAGGATTCTGAATCTAGAGCGGAAACCAGTACATCACTGAAGCAAGTCCACAATTATGGCCACACCAGTGTCCAGGGGTGAGACCAGGGATCTCCAGACTCCACTGCTTGAACTTTCATCTCATAGGAGGGCCATTTCAAGGTTCAATACTACGATAAAGCACAATCCATCTATAAATCATTTGTAGGTCTCGATCGTAGGGTCAAAAAGGCGACCCTATAGAGCCGGGGTACTCAATAGGCGGACTCCGGTCCGCATCCGAACCCAAATACGGACTGACCAAAGTCTGGACCGACGTCAAAACAAACATGCTAATTTAATCATAATCCAGATGAGTTCTCAATGAAGTGCGCAACTGTGTTTCTGCGCGATATATCTTTGAGTCTTCTAGTGATGGTTCGTTCATGAACGATTCATTCTTTTTGAACGAATCTTTAACATGACTCAGAAGAGCGAGTCGTCTCTGAGAGTGATTTGTTCATTTTCTACTGGGCGCACATGCGCAAAGCATCGCAAAACCTCCGTAGGCTATGTACAGGAAACTGTATTGAACGGTTCTCAACGAATCGTCAAGTCCAGAGTTGTTCGGTCCTTCGTCACGTGACTCCCATAGATGCTATGCGGTGCAGTAGATTCAAAAGAACGAACGACTCAGACTGGAAGATATAAGAGGTGAGCTACTCATTCTGTTTATTATAATATGTCCTTAATATCCTAATGGCCTGCTCAAAGCTGGCCATTGATATAAGTTGATTTTGAAAACAGCAAATTTAAGAGTGAGTGGGCAGAAAAATATACATTCGTGCTCCCCGTGGGAAGCAGAAAACCAATGTGTTTAATCTAGCAATCAAACATGGTCACCTTCTCACCTTCTGGACAAAGATGGTTACTGCAGCAGGTGTTCCTGTCCTGCAGAAAACGGCCCTTCAAATTCTCACAATGTTTTCCTCAACATACTGCTGTGAATCAGCCGTTTCAACTATGAACATGGTGAAGAACACATATCGCAGCTCCATCACCAATGAACATTTACATCAGTGCCTCCACCTGGTCCTCACACCTTTTATGCCCAAGTTCAAACAACTGGTGGTACAAAGATGATGTCACCTGTCACACTAAAAGGACTCCCATGTCATTTTTGGGTATTGTTTGAAAATTTTAGGTTTGACTTTTTTTTATAGTTCTCTATTTGAAATTGGACTGTCATTTTTCCCGACCTCGGACTGAATAGAAATTTGGTAATTGGACCTTTAAAATTTATATTTGAGTACCCCTGCTATAGAGCCAATTCTATAAAACTTAGAGGTACACCCTGAATGGGGTGCCAACCCATCTCAGGGCACAAGCACACACACACACACACACACACACACACACACACACACACTCGCACACTACCAGTAATTTGAACTGTATGTGGTAAGCTGAGTTCCCAGAGGAAACCCATCAAGCACACAGCAACTGGAGGCGGGACTCAAACCCTAGACACGTGAATAACGAAATGTAACGAAAAACAAGAACCGTTCCATCTTATCAAATAACAGCTCTGTTATTTCATCGTTGTTTTTCCACTCAGACAGTTAAACCATGATAATGGTTAAAGTTGTATCGCCAAGCCTGTATCTGTTAAAGTTCATGTTCGAGAAAAGATTCTCACGAATACTTAAAATAAGACCCGTTACCTGATTGAACACCGGACAGCTCTGAGAAGGATGGAGGGAATCTTGTAAGAATGTGGCCAGTCATGTCTGGATTTCTTGCGTCTAGACTTTCCGTTTGCAACGACTCACTTGGGACGTTCTCCATGTCAGCTGAGAAGGGGACTGTGAACAGCTGGAACATGTTATGGTGTGTCTTAAAGTCAGGAGAAAAATGTTGATTAAATGTACCTACAGTACATTTTCGATAGCAGAAGCATATTCACTGGCCTGGAGCTTAAGGAACTCGTGTGTAACCTCCACAACCTATTTTGAATCATCAAATTCAGGAACATCCATTCTGACTTCTTGCATAAATCTCTTCATGTGCTATTAACTTCATGTGCTCTTGGACCTAATGTAATTGATATATATCCTGACAGCTGTTGGTGTATAATGCAGTACACTGGTCCATCTTATCCTCTTCTAATTTTCTTTGTATCTACAGTATGCTACGGGTCAGATTTTGCCTGTCATTGAAGGGGCGTAAAAAAAAGTCAATCCTGACCACGATAGAAAGTTAGTGTATAATGGCCATCTTCATAGGGGCTCAGCAGGCAACAAGTTCAAGGTTGTTGGTTGGACCTCCAATTTCCCCAGATCTCAGTTCATTCAAGCACCTATGCAATGTGCCAGACAAACACATGGAGGTTCTGTCCTGCAACTCATCGCACCCAAAGGATCCATCACTAACCTCCCAGTGCAATCCAACACAGAATACATGCCTCTAGGGTTCATCCATCCATCCATCCATCCATCCATCCACCCACCAATGCATCCAGGAACCTCTACAATGGTGACCATTGTTTTTAATCCGATTTTTACAATTGCGGTAGGACATCCAGTCAACATTCTCAAGCATAATCACACACTATTTGGGGCAATTTGCGAATGCCAGTTTGCCTAATCCATGTATCTTTGGATTGTGGGATGAAACCGGAGTACCCGGAAGAAACCCACCAATCTCCATGTACACAGACCCTGGTTCAGGAATCTAATCTGGACCCTGGACGTGAATAGGGACAGTACTACCCACTAAGCCACCATGCTGCCATATAAGGAGACCTACACAATACTACGCTTAATGATTTGGCTGACCTGTGTATATCAGTGACTATGGTATAAACTAACCACCAAACTTGCTTAGTGTTTAAGGTATCCGATTACTTAATGGACGCCACCTACTGTATTTGCCATTATTTGGCCCTTGAGCAAGGCCCTTAACCCTCAACTGCTCATAGTGTGTGTAATGAGATAAATGTAAGTTTGGATATGGGCTTAGCACAGTCCAAACAAATGCAGATTAGGCCAATTGGCGTTCCCAAATTGCCCATAGTGTGTGAATGTTGCCTGGAGGTCCCACCACGATTGTAAAAATGGGAATAAATACACCATTGGTCTCCACGGTCCCTAATTGGACTACAGACATTCTTAGACGGATGAATTGATGAATGGTGTCTGTCAAATGCCATAAAGGTACAAACGCAACAACTCTTCAGTCATGTTGAATTGGTTATAATTGCCCCTAATGAATATTAACTGTGTTTTTGTCTTGCACCACAGAGTATGCAGTGAAAATTCTTTTGTCATGTCATCCCTTGGAATTACGAGGGGCGGTCATAACGTTATGTAAAAAAGTCATGTAATGAGCTTAGTCCCTCTCTACATATCCTCCACCTAAGGCGACACACTTCTTCAACGGTAGATGGACTGATAGAGACCATCTTTGAAGACGTTCTGCATTGTCATGGAGAAAGCAAAACCCCATCGTGATCATTCCATGATGCTTCCCCTTGGTTTTGACCCTCTAGATGCATAGTGCGGAACTATACCATGTTGTTGTTGTTGTTTTTTTTAAATAAATATTCATGAATGTACCCATTTCTGGAGACATAATTTGGGCAAATATTTTCCGTTTACTCATGCGAGAATAAAAAGTCACGGCACAGTTTTGTTCTATGGAGTGCCCATACTTTGAAGCTCAGTATCTCGAAACCACTTTGAATGCAAATAGAACCCTATAATTCCAAGGGGACGATGTAACTGATCGTAAATATCACTTAATATCTCTCTAATCTGTTCTGCCATTGTATTCTTTTCTGATAGAGAGATACTGTTGAACAAGCACTTCTTTTCTGCACGTAGCGTATCAGTGACTCACCACCTAACTTGCTTCAACTGCAGCATCAGCTTCCTGGCTTTATGGAAAACACTTTGCTGAAATCTTTGCCCTCTCTGTAGCTGCATGGATCATTTTTTCCTTTCCTTTCTCCTCTCGTAATTCTCACACTGGTCTCCGTGTTTAGTCGAGTAATCAGTGTCACTTGAGATATATATTCCTCTATAATGCTCATCTTTTCCTTGCATATCAGGCAGGTAATATTTCCACTGAATTATATAAATAATACTGCAATGTTCATCTTTCTTAAAACCGACTTTGTTTATTAAAATCTTTAATAAAGGGCATCTTTGACATTTGCTGAAATTTTGCACCAAATAATTAGTACCATGGTATTTAGTTGCTGATATAGTGTGGTACATAGTTCTTCCATGGTTCACACTTTGGTACATGAACCGTAGTATGGTATTATGGAATTTGTACGAGCATTTTGTCAAAAATATATTATACTGTACAGTACATGTTTATGTACCATAATGGTAATAATTATACACTAGCTGTACCCGCGTCTTCGCTTGTGTGAAATTCAATTGCACGATTATAAGTACTATTGAAAAAATGTACAACGCCATCTTTTGAATTTTGAGATTTTTTCAAGGTTGATTTTTTTATGATATAACCGTGTTTTCCATTACAATTTCAAAGTAGCACATCTTCTCTTTCCATGGACCAATTGCGATGAACCAAAGCCTATATGTTACCTCAAACTCAGCCAGATACACCCATGAAAACCAGATTAAAATTTACTCAGTTGTTTTTATGTGATGCATGCACAAACAAACAGAAAATTCCAAAAACAATCTTTTTACTCATCTTATTTCTCCAAAATTATTTTTGACAAATATCTTTAATGACCAGACTTTACAGTTTTATTATATAATAATAAAAAAGTAGAATAGATTACGGTACCATTGTTTACATATCTATATATGTACTATAACATTAATTAAATACCATAGTGTACAGTATGTGGAAACAAACCTGTTGAACTTTGGTAGCCCCCATGTTACCCAGTACGAACTAACCTGCAGTGGTACACACCAGGGTAACAACTGAAGTGCCACAGTACCTACTATAAAGTTCTCTGGTGACTACTATTGTAATGTATGGACTAGCGCACTATGGTATATTATGGTATGTACATTAGTTTACACTAGTAAAATTTCTTACGGGCACCAAATCTTAAATCAAAATGTAAAGACTTGGCCCGAAAGCATCTTGACCAGAATTTGGCATAAAAAAGTTTAGCCTTTATTTGTCACATACAGTACACGTTGCTGCACACGTTGCTGCCCAGGGGGGGGGGGGCAATGTGAAAATCTATGTATCGTTTGTTTATTCATTAACTCTGGAGTAAATGACGATGCATCTCAACCATCCAACTCAACTTGGAAGCCGAACACCAGGGACACTTGGGACACATGTTAATGCGAGGTGTGAATGGGAGTGAATCCTCCAGTGGACCAAGGCTCCAAGAACCCAGTTTCCACCAACTGAATACTACAGTAGCATACCTGTAGCAGCATGCCACCAAGACCCTTCACTTTTACATCTAATATGCTTTGAACAAGGAGTCTTTACTGTATTCATCGATTCTATTGAAGAATTGTCTACACCAAGAACAGCCCATAAACAACCGACTTACAGGCTCCATTGAAATTTGAACTGGATTCAAAGTGCAGTGTTAGAGTGCTAACCACTACAGCATAGAACCGACAAGTACACCAAGTAAACTGACCCATCATAGACCTCGCTTATCAGTGTGATAACGGTGTTAAGAAGGACCTTACTGGCAAAAACACAAGGATCGATATTCAATTTAAGTAACATTTTGTCATTATAAACCATAAATAGAGCACATATGAAGCAGGGAGTTTAAGACTTCCAGTTTGAGGATATCTGAAGTGAGTTATTTCATCTAATCTCTCCAACTGGCTACAGTTTATCCCAGCGTTTCACTAGTGCTTGGATACCATCAAGGTAGAAAGTTTTCTCAGTACGCCAGAGCCATGATCGGACTGCCTGTTTGATTCACGTCTGAAACGCCGGCCTCCCAGGAATTCCTTTACACGTGGAAATGACTTGGTGCGAGGTCAGGACTGCATGAGGGATGAGGCAATAACTGCCAGTCGAGTTCCTGTAATGTGCAATTGGTGTCTCACCACCGTACTGGGCTTGAAGTCTTCTGAAATTGTCTATCGCTTTGTCCCAGGTTTGACTTGAACTCCCCGTAGATAGAGTACATAAAACTAAAGTGAAACTGAATATCTTTAGAGTGTCAGTCTAACACTTTCCCAACTGAACTACCCCAGTCAAACACGAGCAATTGCTCATTTACAGTTTTAGGGTGAAGACAGACCCATCATCATTACCCATGTAGGTCCTGCACTAAGTCGATTCTCTTTCTCTCCCCATCATGACATGTTCATCACTCCATACTTCATTTGTTCGCCAAATAAAATGCTTGTCTTAAATCCAATTTGGCAGTTGCACCCTTTCATGGAGAGAAGTTTTATTACAACAGCAAAGAAAACAGACCTGCTGCAGGGTCCACAGGGATTAGAACTCAGATCATTGGAGTCAAGGGCCATAGTGCTTGCTTAATTTCCATCTAGTAGTATTGTACTTACTACTACGATGGGTCAGTCAAAAATAATCCGCACTCTTTATTAGTTATAAAGTAATTTTAAAACTTCTGTTGTGTCTTATCAACACTTTCCGTTCATGGCTTTCCATTCAAGTTGACCATCCACTGGAAAATTCATCAATGCTTACAGTTATCTGGGATTCACAGGGGCCAGTATTGGAACATGGTCAGGAAAAAGGTTCAACAATCAACAGTGCTGGTTACAGTGAGACACTTATTGAAGATCTGAAGCCTAAACATTAGACAAGCAGGACGAAGATTCACTTCTGATGTGAAGACAGCAGTGCAGTCATAGTGCGCAGCTCAGACGAAAACATATTTTAACGAGGGAACATGAGCCAAACAAGGTCTGCTGAAAACCATGGAGATTATATGCCGAAAAGATTCTGTATTAGTTTTGTATAAGTTAAATTAATTGAGTTCTACAGGCAGAGCGCGGATCATTTTCTGACTCACCCTCGTGGTAGAGACTAGTTTTTCGAATTCCGTCTTTTCTAGTAGTTGCGCTAACATATACAGTACTACAAGCTACAAGCAATTTGGAAACACTACTTGCCAGATGTTAGCTTACTGAGCTAGCTAGGCTAACAGATCCGTACAGAAGCTTATATGATTATTTCGATGTTGGTGTTAGCTAAATGTATCTGTTTGTTTTTGTTTTTTAGCATTTTGACATTGTTCGCTGCTTACGCTCATCAGCACAGCGTTATACAAATTACTCGTCCAATGAGGCTACTAGCTAGGCCACATGTTTCCGCGACATCAACAAATAAACATTTGCGGATTCATTTTTATTAAAATGTCGAACGTGTCAGGAAATGCGGAATTATCTTGCAAAGTTTCACAGCTAACTCTTCAAACGTGTGATTAGCACCAGTAGCTATGTGTCCGAGCAGGGGTTAGCCCCTTCCTTCCCCCTCAAAAGAATTGCTGGTAACGCTGTGAGTGAGGAAGAACTGACAAAAGCGTAGGAACTGGCCATAATTCGACACGACCCAAACGGTGAAACTTCTTATTTTTATCCGGGTGTAAAAGAACCACGGTCAACATCCTACTTCCTGTTTCCCAACGCCACAATACTGTAGTTCCCAGCCTCTATACGTATGACTAAATTACACAACAATGACTCCGTCTGTTTTTTCTTCTTCTTCTTCATATTAGGACATGGAGCTCTTTCTCAGCATACTGAGCGTATACACGATCTTCTAAAGTATTCCAGATCTTTTTTTTTTCCAGGCTCATACACAGACCTCCTGCTCAGCTGGAGATGGCGCGGTGCCAGGCTAAATGCCATACTTCTCTCTCTCTCTCTCTCTCTCTCTCTCTTCTTCTGTCTCTCACACACACATACAAACACACACACATTCTTCAGGGCCTCAGTGCATTTCTGCTAGATTAAGATACTTAATGTGGAACTTCGAATGAGGAACGGGTGCCAGGAATACAGTCAAACACAGGACCCCTGTGGAAAAATACATTTCTCAGTGTTTAAACTTTGTGAACAAGTATTCTTTGGAACCAAGATCATTTTTCCCCTTCAAACTTTGTATTACAAAACAATTCTTTTCTAGAATGTAATAGGTTTTATGAAAAAAAAATTATATATATATATATATATATATATATATATATATATATATATATATATATATATATATATATATATATATATGAATTTTTTTATTTGTTTATTTATGGAATTCATTCTCATGAAATATACTGGCTGTTCTCCTTTTGTATTACTGCTAATCCAGCGAAATAGGAACAAATAACATACCGGTATTGAACACTTTAGACATATTTGTTTGGCAGCAACTTCTAACTTTTTCAGGTTATTCTTTGCTATTAGGCTCAACTGGGAATATGACTTAAAAATAGACATTTCCTGTATGATGTCATATTTACACAATTCCGTAGAATTATGTTTGTTTATTTATTATGACTTTGCTTAGTTATTTTTTCTCTTGATTGTATCATTTGTAATAAAAAAGGGAAAGGTAATATAACTTTGTCAATATAAATTTATTTCAAATAAAAGTACACATAGCTGTACATACTGTATCTTAAAACAAAAATATTTATTTTTTGTTTTTTTATTTTAACTCAATATTTAAACCTTAAAGTCTTGTTGAACTTGAATTCTGGAAAAGTTGGGATTTCTTTTTTTTTTTAAATAAAATTTAAATTAAAAGACTTTTTGATTGAAATCACACAAGCCAATATTTTATTCACAATAGAACATAGAGAACATCATTGAAAATTTTACAATTTTCAAAAAAGTTGAAACGGGGGCATGTTTATTATGGCGTAGCATCTCCTCTTCTTATCAAAAAAAGTTTGAAGACATCTGGGCATTGAGGATATGAGTTTCTGGAGTTTTTGTGCTTGTCTGATATATAGGTTTCCAGCTGCTGAAGAGACCAAGTCTTCTATATAGGTGAAAGATCTGGACAGCAGGCACGCCAGGTCAACACCTGGACTCTTCTACTACCAAGTCTTGCTGTTGTAATAGCTGCAGTATGTGGTTCTGCATTGTTCCTGCTGAAATACACAAGTCCTTTCCTGGAGCATATATCACTTTTAAACCTTTATATACCTTTCCGCATTCATAGTGCCTTCCACCCAAACCTTCCTTCTCGGACTCTTTTGATGTTATGCATTGTAGATGAGGAGCTTTGCAAAGCCTTTGCAATTTGATGTTGGGGAACATTGTTTTTAAAATATTCCACAATATTTTTTTACGCACTCTTTCCCAGATTGGAGAGCCTTTGCCCATCTTTAATTCTGAGAGACTCAAAGACATGCCTTTTATAGCTAATCATGTAACAGACCTGGACTTTCTGCATGTCTTTAGACTGTGAGAGGACACCGAGCACCCTGAGGGAATCGAACCCGGACCCTGTAGGTGTGACGCCACAGCGCTAACACAAGTTGAAGCTTTTACTCGTTAGATGTGGCTACATTTTCCACAAAACAATTTCATATTTCTAAATCGAGAAAAGTGTTTCAGACCTCTCACATACTATATCTGTCAAGTGTGTGTTTTCCACTTAAATATGAATAAAACTATTAAAACATGCTTTTGACTGACTCTTCTGTGAAGTTTAATATCTCAGTTTACCCTACAGTAGATACTACTACTACTACTACTAGTACTACTACTAAGGCGATTAACCGTGCGCATGCGCGTCCGGTGGTGGCGACCAGGAACGCCGAGCCGTCGCGCATGCGTAGAGACGGTGGGAGAATTTCGAGGGGGCGTGGTTCTGCCTCTGCGACGTCATCATCCTGAGACTGGGAGTCAGTGTGGACGAGAGAAGCCAAGGAGCGTTTTGTGTGCTCCCTGCGACGGATTATTATTATTACTATTGATGTATTTATGTATTTTTTTTATTCGAAAAGAAAGAAACTTTACGGCGCATGGTTTTTAACTCGTAACGGATTATTCCTGCTGCACACACACCTTTGTGGATGGATATAAATAGGATAAGCGGTGTGCGCCAGCGCGACCAGACCGGGATTTAGTCTAGTGTGGTGAGAGAGCGATGGTGTGTGATTATTACTACCACTGCTAGATCGTGTGTGTTGCCTTGGTTACGAGCCGCGGGGAAATTTTCGAAGACCGGCGTATGTGCACCGGAAGGAAGCCCGTCTCCTGAGCCACGCGCTACGCTTGTTTTTTCCGCCTTGTTATTTAAGGTAAACAAACATTAAACACAATTCCTTATCAGGGCTGAGTTTGTAAACATGCTCTCCTTATGTGTGTATATATATATTTTTTTTAAAAAGCACTGGTTTTTTAAACGCGCTGCCCCGTTAAAAACGAGCAGGCACCGGGCTGTGTTCCGAATTGCTACCGAGTTTCCTAGGTAGGCACCCTAGATTCGTATAGCATAACAAAGTTTTACGCGCACTACAGGATCGTATAGGCAGAAATTTGGAACGAGGCCCACTTCACCACGGCTAAGCTAACTGATAAAGGGTATTGGAGATAGCTAGCATGCTAACTAGCATAGCCTTTACAATTTCCCCCCATCTCCAGCACTTTAAGTTTCTCGCCTCACATTTTTTTGCCGTTGGTTTATTTTATCTAAAAAAGATGAAAACGTGTCTGGTTTTATTCTTAAATTAAAAAACGTGTATTTAAAAAACACTCCTTTACAAACACACATAGCTTACAAAGCTAATGCTAAACACTACTCCTTTTCTAGTTTTTTTTAATTATTTTTCTAAAATATTAAGTTTTATTGCCCTTCATTTTAAAGAGTTTATTTCATTCCATGGCTAAAAAAACAAAACTAACTCCGATGAACACAAACAAACACGTTTATGTTTACTATTGCTAATGGGTTAGCACAATGGCTAATAGAATTAATGTCTTAATTATAGTTCTAATTCATAATTATAATCTTAATTGTATTAGATGTTAGTGAGAGAAAATAAAGAACACACACTTTTGGACCTTGTTTTTAGGATTTAAGTAACTTTAAATGCTATGAAGTAGCATAGTTGCTTAGGTTAAGAGTGTGATATTGGCCAGCTAGCCTAACACACACACACACACACACATTTGTATTGATCTCTATAAAGTTGGATTCAAGTCTTGTCCTAACTTTGAAAGGTAAAATGCTTTATAAGTGCATGTAGTGTTGAAGTGTGTGTGGATATTTCAAGTTTCTTGATTGACTTCATGCTCTGAGCATCACTCTCACTCACTCCCACTTAAAGCCTGTGTGTGTGTGTGTGTGTGTGTGTGTGTGTGAGAGAGAGAGTGTGTGTGCATAGCTTCTCCCTCGAGAGCACAGACACATCCCACCTGCGACCTCCGGCGATCCCTGTGGTGTAATTCCGCATCGCTCCCGTGTTTAGTTGGTTTGTAGAAGTAAATCGGAGGAAACCCTGAGAGATGTGAGACCATGTGACCGGATAGTAACCTGAGAGACAGAATTGATCCTCGAGTTGTGGAGCTGTGAGTTGGGAGCGCCGCTGCTCTCTGCACTGTCATGCCCTCCTAATAAAGTTCCCAAAGCCCTATGTGAACTGTATATTGGGTAGTTTTGAGTCGTACACACGTCTGATTCGGTCCTCAGACGTCACCTCACGCTCAGGTTTGAATGAACCGTGTCAGTGTGTCGCTGCTAGCCGTATTCAGTGCCGCATGAATCGGCTAATCGGTCACTAGGGACACCCTGATACGATATTATCACGTCATCCAGGTGCTGATTCAGTCTGTATCGCGATTCGATTTGAAACCAATTTTAAATGTATACGTCAATAATAAATGACGATCAGAATCGGATCAATGTTTAAATATTGAATAAAACTACACGAAATAAATCATGATGTTGGAACAAATCATGTATTTTCTTTTAATAGTTGTTGTGATCAAGTAATTTATACAAAATGCAGAATAGTTACACAATTATTTTTTTTTACCATCAAGAGAAAATTCACCACAATGTTCATCATGTAAAACGTTTCTGTCCATCCAACATATTTTATTTGACTGTAATTCTGTTACTCCTGTGGGGAACTTGTTTTATTTTGTTGACATGTTTGAAAGTTTTTAAAACAGCAAATCCAAATTTAGTTTTAAAGTTTTTTTGGAAAAAATATTGTAAGGCTATTTTAATATCGAATAACAAAAACTGGCTCTCACTATGAATAAAAAGTATGAATGTAGAAGCTGGCGTTAAAAAAGAAAAAAAAATAAGCATTGAGATTCTGTTAGTATCATGATTTAACTTTTCTGCTTTTACTTTTTTGAATTTCTTTTTTTTGCTTTTAAACAATTTTTTCCGTAGATAATTTTTCCCTCTTTTTTTTTTTTATTCTTTTCACTTTTGACTTTTTTTATGCGTTTTTTATTTTATTTCTTTCATTTTTTACTATTTTTTTTCTTGATATTTTTGCATTTGTCTTTTAAAATGAAATTTTCTCTTATTTTTGTTCTTGGCTGTTTTGTATAGTTTTCTTTGTTGTTTGAATGGTTTAGCTTCTTTTGTTTTTTTTCTTTTCCCTCTCATTTCTTAGTTTTATTATTTTTCCCTAATTTACTTCCTTGTATTCCCCCTTTTCCCCCGTTTCTTTCTTTTTAAAATTATTTTGCAGTGGTGATTATTATTATTATTTTTTCTAAATCAGTAGTTGTTCCAAAACAGTAGTTGTGCGGGACGGGACAAGCCAGGAACGAGCTAATATGATATAATCGCGATACTCTGTAATTATCACAAGGCGCATGAAGGTGTATTTTCCGGTTCTCTATCAGCGTTCCTACTCCAGATATTACACACCTTCCTGAGTGAAAAAAGATTGATTTAAATATTTATCACAGTGTCACAATTGAAAGGTTTTTCTTTTTGTATATCCCAGTTAGGAATCTGAGGTCAGGGTCAAGGGTCAGCCAGGATACAGCGCCCCCTGGAGCAGATGGGGTTAAGGTCCTTGTTCAAGATCTCAATAGCAGCAATTTCGTGGGTCCGGAACTTGAACCCTGACCTTCTGATCAGTAACGCACAGCCTTAGCCGTGAGTCCCCGCAGTACTTTAATATCGCTTTAATCTTTATCCTGTTTTTATCCCTGAACACTGAACTGCTCTCTGAGTGGTTGTTTAGATGAAACTGCGATTCTGAAACTGAATTCTGATTTGCGAAACTGATTCGGATCTGCATCGTAAAGACGACGCTGTAACTCATTGAGACGTGTACAAGTGTGTGAACAACGTGTGCGCTCCGCTCACACCAGATATCTCACTCCGCTTTGCCTTTTTATAGCTCGGTGGAGTCATAATTTCCCTGAAGAGGACGAGTTCCCCTTTGAGCCTGGTTCCTCTCGAAGGGTTCCTGCTTCCTCGCGCCATCTCGAGGAGACCGGAGCCTTCATTCATTGGTTCCTGGCTGTTTTGAGACGAGGACGTTTTATTTTAAACGACGAATCTGAGGAAAGTTCCGGAAGCTGTTCGGAAGGAAACAATAACGATCACGATTAAAATTTGTCCTTGTTTTCTCCGTCACACACCGCGGGACAAACATTACGACACATAAATACAAACTCACAAACAGCATTTATTAGTTTATTTAACAGCATTTAATAGTTTATGGTTATCATGTAATGATGTGTCATGTAGATTAAGAAGCGACTAAAACTGTGTCAGAGATGTAACGAAGTAGAAGAGTCAAAAATGATCCGCACTATGAATTTATTTTAGTTTAAAACGTTTAGAAACGACAAATACATTCATTTTTGGACACAATCTCCTTGCTTTTCAATAAACTTCATTCGTCTGTCAACAATCTTTCGTGTTCCCTTATTTAAAAAGGTTTCAGGTTGAGCTGAGAGCCACGAATGCACTGCTGTCTTCACGTCTTCATCAGAAGTGAATCTTCGTCCCGGTTTCAGGTGTGAAAATCAGATGCGGTGAGATCAGGACTGTAGGGAGGACGCTTTAACGCCTCAGAGTGTCACAACACGAGAAACTGAACGGCAGCCAATCATAAGCGTCTGTTGTCGGCGTGGGAGGGGCTTTGATCGTCCTCAGCATCTGGATAGAACCTTAAATAAAGGATGTTTTGTGCCTGATGATTCTGAGAGATTTCACATGCCGTGATGCAAAAGACGGATTTTCTGATCGCGTTATAAATACCGAATTCACCACACTGTCGTCGTTGATAAAAAAAAATTCCCTTCTTCTTTTTCTATAACTTGATCCTAATCAGGCATGATGTCATGACCCCCCCCCCCCCTCCCCCAGTCTGATATTTACTGCTTCTGCTGCTTCACTCTCGGCTTTTTAACATTTTAAAACATCTGACTCTTGTCGTTTCTGAGAGGAAGGAGGCGTTTTCCCCCCGCAGTGTTTCGTGCCCCACTTTAGATGGTGATGAATATAGATGAATGGCTTCAGAGTCGAAGGATTGAATGAGTACAGCGCGTGTTTATTTAGGGTACAGAGCCGCGCACACACACTCTCGACAGAACACGTGGCTCTACATGGATCCCGAGTTAGCCGTGACGGTTGAGGTGATTAGCTTACAGAGTGTTGATTAGCTTACAGCCACCATGTGTTACCTGAGGATGATCTCAGACAGACTGTAAAGCTGCTTTGAGACAATGACGATTGTTAAAAACGCTATACAAATAAATTGAATTGAATTATCTTCATTCTGGTGATGTAGTGTTAAATCTGAATAAAAAAACAAAACAAAGATTGTGTGTCTGTGTGAGAGAGAAAGAGACTGTTTATTTATTTTTATTGTCTAAAGGTACACCTGAGTGTCCCTGCAGCGCCTCGCCTCCACCCCACCTCCATGTCCTTTTGAAGCAGCTGTTTCCCAAAGCGTTTATTCCGCCGAGATGAAAGAAAAGAGCGCGTAGGTGATGTTCACTTTCCTCACCTGGACTCTCTTCATCTGCAGGTGTGACAATGAACATCACCTATGCACAGAGGGAGGGAGACGGATGGAGAGAGAGAGATAGAGAGACAGACAGAAAAGAATCAGTTCCAGGGGTTATTCCAGATGTGCTTCCAGACTGATTTCTGACTGACTGTTTAGATCCATTTATTTATTTTTGTTTATCGCTTCATACAGATTTCTGGAAGTGAACAGAGCAAATGCAAGTGAACTAAAGAATAAAGAGCCTGTGTGTGTGTGTGTGTGTGTGTGTGAATGAGGGGGCAGCAGCAAGTAAGTTGAAGGACAAAAAAAAGTATAGGACAATACAGAGGGTTTCCCTTTCACACCCTCTCGCTCTCTCCATTCAAAACCACACACACACAATCTGACCTAGAGTAGCCTTCCGCTCTCAAGCCCAGATGTTCTCCCGTCTGAAGTGTAAGAACGAATAAATACACATTTTAGTTTCTTAATTTAATTTATTTTTTAAGTAAAAAAAAAAAAATTTCTTCCTCTTTTAGTTTCTATTTAAAAAAAAAAACTAAAAGTTCATCTCGAGCTTTAAAGCCGTGCTCAGACGTAACGCAGAGCTCAGGAAGAGGAAAGAGGCACAACCTGCTTCCTGAGAGGGGGAGAAAAGGATGGAGGAAGAGAGAGTGAGGGAGAAAGACGGACTGACCGAGAAGAGTATAGATAAAGGGAGAGAAGGAGAGATCCTGATACGGATAGTGGACTAGAGTTGGAGAGAGAGAGAGGGATGGATGGAGATGGACAGAGAGGGAGAGAGATGGACTGAGAGGGAGAGGGACAGAAAAAGAGATGGACAATGAGAGAAAGTCAGACTGAGAGAGAAACACGCAGAGATGAAGAGAGACATACAGAGAGAGAGACAGATAGACAGGGACAGAGAGAGACGGACAAGTGGAGGGAAAGAGGGAGCCGCAGAGAGAACGAGAGAGACAGACAGATGTGGCTTGGGGGGGGGGGGGGTGAGAAGTTTTGACTCCAGAGTAGTGAGAACTACGGCGCTGTGTTTCTCTCTCATTTGATTACATGTTTATCGAGTTATAAATCCCCTCTACTACGTTCAGCTGTAGTCGTATGTGTGAACGTGGTCTCTCCCCGACACACACACACACACACACACACAGGATGCTACGTTGCCTTTCTCTGCCACAGAGGGGCCCCCAGCGGAGGGTCGTTTCCAGGGAAACGCCTTTCTCTCTGTGACCTTTCAGCGTCCTCCACTACAGCAAGGTTCTCTAGGAGACATCAGTGTGTGTGTGTGTGTGTGTGTGTGTGTGTTCATTTATATATCATTTACTGTGAGTGTGCAACCTGAAAAAATGTTAATGATAATAAAAGTGTAAAGTGTTTTCATTAGTATCGGCGCGCTGTCTGAATTCTGCAACACACACACACACACGCAAAGGAAACACGTCGTCTGTCAGATTTAAGGCAACACGTTACACCGAGTTTCATCATAGCGCTTCGCTTCTCAGCTTCGGTGATTTAATAAGACGAGCACTTAATTTTACCGCAAATGTGCCTAAGTGCCAGAGACGGGAATCATCAGTCGCCGCGCGATACGATGTCACGATACCGCAGTGCAGATTCGATTCAAATTGCGATTGTTTAAGTGTCATGATTTTATATAAATATCCCGATTCGA
Source organism: Channallabes apus (assembly GCA_030522415.1). NCBI lineage: Eukaryota > Metazoa > Chordata > Actinopteri > Siluriformes > Clariidae > Channallabes > Channallabes apus. Next base: position 11,271,336 of record CM060110.1, on the reverse strand, counting down.
TATCATATTTTCCCGCGACTTTGTTAAATTTTTTTTAAAAAGTTTGATGAGTGCTTAAATGTTTTACACGTTCCATATAACATTAGTTTTTCTCACTTAAAACCCAAGCGCGGCATTTAGACAATACAAACTAACTTCAAATACAAGAGTTTACAACATTTAGCTAAATTGTTACTGAGCAGCGTGTGTCTGTCACCTGCTGTAATTATTAATTCTAAACTAACTTGGCAAATAGTTCACTCCTACCGCATGTGATGAAAATGTGTAAATAGTTCAGAGTGCGCCACCTGTAGGATTCTGAACAGACAGCGATGTTTTACTGCCTCAAATGCGCGGGTTGAGCGACTGCGAGCACCTTGAGTGGGTGTGGCTTCTACCGCGCATGATTTTTGATTGATTAGCGCTCACGGTGTTAAGATGTGTGTAATGAGTGAGTGTGAGGCTAAATCACACAGAGTTTGGAGAAAAACGCAGATTGGAGGATTTTTAACGCATGCGGTTTGTAAAAAAATGTTTACTTTTATTTTATTATTTTCCCCCCCTAATGTATGAAGGTAAAACAGTAGCAAAACCCGAGAGCTTGCAAATTTGAATGTGAGAACTTGTAAAATGAATAGTTGTATTTGTAAGTTGAAATTTATACTCACAGCTCTGATGTGTACACCTGTGTTTTGAATTCGAAGTTGCAGATTAATAGTGACAAATGTGTAAAGTGTCACTCACATAAACAAAATGACAGGCACAGTTGTGTACTACACATTTATCTTTGCGCTTTACTTCAGTTTAGCTGTACAACCACAAGTCGGCGCTCACAACCTCTCAGATCTGGCAGTACAACCTCAAATCCCAGCGCTCTGACTTTTGCTACGCATTTTGCGATATTCCTGTAGCAAAACTCACTTGTGCACTTGTAAATGCGAACTTGAGAGAGCAGAGTCGGGGGCGGGGCTGGGGTCGGAATGAAGTCATTTTATTGGTCGATGCCTCACCAGTGAACAACGCCAGCCAATGATGTGGGACGTTTTGTGCGCGATGACGTCACAGACTATGCAGAGCAGCTTGCGCCGTTTCGGTGGTTTAGTCTGTGACGTCATCGCGCACAAAACGTCCCACATCATTGGCTGGCTCCAACCAATTAAACGACATTGCTGCGCTTTCGACTAATAAAATTATTTCATTCCCTTCAGGTAAATGTGTAGTACACAACTGTGCCTGTCATTTTGTTTATGTGAGTGACACTTTACACATTTGTCACTATTAATCTGCAACTTCGAATTCAAAACACAGGTGTACACATCAGAGCTGTGAGTATAAATTTCAACTTACAAATACAACTATTAATTTTACAAGTTCACATTCAAATTTGCAAGCTCTCGGGTTTTGCTACTGTTTTACCTTCATACTAATGTACCGCTATAAAAAGCGCTTCTGTTGTGCCGCTCGGAAACTTCTACGCTCGGTACAGAATTGTTTATATCTGAGGCTCAACGGTAACGCCCAATTAAACGGAAAAAACAGACAATTGTGGTCACTGGCCGATCAACCGCTTCATCTCTATTATAAATGTAAAATAATAATAATTATATAAAAAAATAATTTTTCACCACACAAAAGTATCGCAAAGAATCGTACCTCGTACCTGGTTTCTAGTAAGTACAACAGTGACTTGTGTAGTACAGATTACTAAATACTGTAGGTCTGAAGACTGACTACGTAATCCCACGACTTGACCCCTGGTTCGGCCCTGGGTCCGATTTGATTGTCAGCGCTGAAAATACCAGATTAATCGATGTTGGATTTACACAAACCAAAGTTGATTTCAGCACTAAGCTTGTTTTTCGGTGCAGACCAGCATTTCCGGAGTCACTCGCCATTCAGCCTTTTTACTAGCCACAATTTTGTTACCAGAAAATCGCAGTTTTTCACTCACCATTATGCGTTAATGTTTGTTATATCTAGATTTACTTATAAGTGACAGCGTACACTGTATCACTATAGTAGTAGTCAAGTATTCAGTACTGTTAAGATCCCAATATAAAAACATGCAAACATGAACAGTATATTCTGCTTATTGAACTTAAATTCAAGCCTCTTACCACATGACATTGAAAACTCAGAACATTTATAATTTAGTGTTATTATGTGTACTATTACCAGGTATTATTATTGAGTTTCTGAGTTAGGACAATGGACGATGTTTTGCGCACGCGCGCCCAATAGAAAATGAACGACTCACTCTCCGAGATACTCGTTCATCTGAGTCATGTTAGAGTCGTTCACAAAGAACGAATCGTTCATAAATGTGTAGAGAGAGGTATTAAATGTCCTCATTACATTCATGCGTGTTTTATGCGTGTAATATTACGTTGCAATGCGTTTATTATATCAGATGCCTTTAGAGAAAACTACAACAAAAATATATCGTCATACCAAAGAATAAACGACCCGCCAAAGTGGCCACTGAGACTAAAGTTATTATCCACCACAGCTGAATTTTACCCGCATTTGGCGAGTGGGCGGGTGCCAATGTCAAGCCCTGGTGCAGACGTCAGTCACCAAATCAAAGCTAGAAACTAAATTACAGCGTAGTGATCTTTCTGTGAACTTTTAGAAAGGTTAGAAAAAAACGGAAAGAAGAACCTGAATGCGTGTTGCGTGAAATTTCTGTGAAACATGTAGATAATGCGTGCTGAAGCTGTGTGTGTGTGTGTGTGTGTGTGTGTGTGTGTGGACAGAATTCGTGCGCACAGCTGTGTTTGAGAGACAAGGAAATAAAAACCGTGGACAGGGAGCGGGGAGTCTTGGGACGTTTCTGCTGGCAGAGAGGTGTGTGTGTGTCCACATGGTTGTGTGTTTCCGCTCGCCTGCAGCACATCAAAGTCTATCTGCAGAGTGGGAGATAAACATTGCCGCTCTCCTGAGTGTTTCCAGAGCGTGTGTGTGTATGAAAATGATTCTCGTTTGCCAGTGAACCATTGTCTTTTTAATCCAGGTAGCTCAGTGTGTCGTGTGTTTGTGTATTTGTGGGTGTATAAGAGATGGTTAAATGCTTTCTTATGCCCTTGTAGGTTTCAGTTCTTGTTTATTATGCACAACTTTTTTTTTTTTTTTCCTTGAGAGCAAGAACTTGACACATGAATGTAGCAGAACTCCACTAGAACATTTCCCACCACTTTGACTATAGCTGCAATGCTTACAGGCATCTTGACTGATTTAAACCAATCTGCAGTTTGTTGGTTAGTTCAAACTCTCTGTGGAGGAAGTATCAGGTGTATATAATTTAAAAAACAATCAGCGCCTGCCAAGTTTCACACAGTGTGTGTAGGATCTTAAGAACGTTGCAAATAAATCATGAAAAACAAACAAAAACCCAACAACTTTTATTTCTTACACATGATCGAGACTTGCGAAGATGTCTTAAGCTTTCCCGTGTTAACTGACGCGCAGGAAACCCCGCCCTCTTGTTTTTATCGTCCAGTAGTCGCTGTAATGATCTCGTGATCTTGGTCTAGCCTTCTCGCTTCCACTGACAGTATGTGGAGGTCATGTTCGCCTTGTATTTATATAACGAACCTGGATTATTAATCAGTGATTATATATACAAATGTGTTTGCTGTCATTTAAGTTACAAATAATTAATTCAACTGAGGAATTTTACAAGTTGGTTTTACAATTTAGGAATTTTTCAACTGGGGATTTTTTAACTTTTGATTTTACAATATAGAAACTTTCAGCATAGTATCTCTTTGAACTTATGATTTAACAACTAGAAATTTTCAACTTATGATTTTATAACATAGGAACGTTCATCTTAGGAATTTTCATCGTGCCCGATATATATATGCGCACTACAGTTTCTACTGGATACAAATGATTTTTAAAAGGACAACACACAGTCCTGAAAAGTTTGGACACACCTTCTAATTCCATGGTTTTTCCTGATTTCTTTCTACACGGTAAAACAATACTGAATGCGTCCAAAAATATGCAATAATTTCATTTAAACAGTTGATATTGCGATGTTTATCTGCTACTTCTGCTCTGTAAATCCTTCATAACGCCTCTAATCTGAGGTGCTGTTTGTTAATTGGTGATTTCTGAGGCTGGTGACTCTAAATGAACGTCTCCTCTGCAGCAGAGGTACGTTTTGGTCTCGCTCTCCTGGGAAGGTCTTCATGAGAGACAGTTTCATCATTGAGCTTGATTGGTTTTGCAAATGCACTCGATATTAAATACTGTTCTTGCAAGAACTGTTCCAAAACAGCTGACCTTCATGTCTTTTAAAATAACGACTGTTATTTATTAAATTATTTAATGCCGTGTTATTTTTAGTTCTGAAATCTCCAGCATTGTTATAGAATGTAGAAAATAAATGACAAAACAAAAAACGTTGAATTGGAAGGTGTGTCAAATGTTTATTTGGTACTGTAGGAATTTTTAAAGTTAGGAATTTTCAACTTAGGAATTTGTCAACTTATGATTTTACAACGTAGAAACTTTCAACTAAGGACGTCTTAACCTACGATTGTAAACTTGTGGTTTTGCAACTTGAGAATGATTTAACAATTTAGGCATATATTCAACTGAGAAATTCTCGACTTGGGTTTGTACAGTTTGAGAATCTTTAGTTAAGGAAATTTCGATTTAAGCTGCCTCTGGCTAGTGGTACCTGAAGATGTGGTACCTGAATACTCTCTCGTGATGTGTGGGTGGCAGCGATGCTTTGGCAAATGCTTTGTTTGAGGTAACTTTTGGCTAATGTACATGTTCTGATCATGTTTATGCTAAGCTAGGCTCAGCTATGTTGCAATAGATTTATTCCAAGATAACCAACTTGTATTTTGAGGACCATCTGAACTGTATAAAACTTCCCGAGATATATTTTATAAACAAACAGTAAATAACTGGAACCTAATGGATCCAGATTACGATTTTGGATCTGATTGGTTTCTCTCTTGGGTTCCTGTGAGACTCCACACCTCGGCATCTCTTGGGCTTTCCCAGACTCTGTGTAAACACCTTATCATCTCACTGTAATGTCCGCGCCTGAGCTTCTTTCAAACTTCATGAAGCTCGTGCATCAGTGTTTTTGAGGTAGAAAAGAAATACAGCACTAGGAAGTTCATCTCATCAACTTTAATCAGAAGTCTTGTCGATCAGACGGATGGAGCCGAGGTTCAGATCGACGTCGTGCAGCACGCCGTGTTCGATGTTCGTTCACGGAAAACGATCAAACGTCCTCCAAACCGCGAGCACCTACATCAGGTGAATTAAAAAAACAACAAAAAACAGCCGGAATGTTCGCCGACTCAGCGTCTGCTGTGGTTCTGAGCAGAGACACTCGAGCGTTCCCACACTTCTCTCTTCCCGTCCTGGATCAATCCTGACAATGAGGGCCAGTGTGTGTCCTTCAGACGTTTCAGAAAAGCCCGTCTTACCTTTTCCCTCCGCGCTCAAAGAGGCTCCTGTTCTCTCGACAGAGAAAAAGAGAGAAGTGTGTGTGTTGAGTTTGAGTATCGCCGGTTTATTTTAGGAGGTATAGACAGAGACGGGCGCCTAGCAGCGAAGATAGAGACACACACACACACACACACACACATGTTCTGATAGTGCACATTTCATACACATTGCTACTAAGCAAGATCACAGCAGCCTCATTTAGTGGTTTGTGTTTTGGAAATTTTTGTTGCTTCATTAAACATCATAAACTTATAGATATTCGGGTAGCGTGCCGTGCAGAAACCTCCTCTTTTACTGCTGTAGGAGTACGTTAACCTCTTAAACACCAGCCTGAAGCCTTTTGTCAAGATAAACTGCATTTTCAAAACAAATATTAATTAATGAATAGCAAAGTAATTGACTAACATAATAAGCACAAGTTTTATTTAAACAGCTCTAGCAGCACAATTATGGCAAATCTGTACCTGAGAAAATATATGAAGCCCAAATAGTTTAAACAAGCAGAATTAAATAAAAGTCAATCAAGGTGTCTATCGAAAATCCCCATATAAAATAAACGAGTCTGCAAAAAATATTACATCGTTCAATCTCGTGAAGTTCAAGTTCCTCCATTACAGTGGACATATTCTTTAATGTATGCGGAGAAACATTACGCAAAACAAATGAGTTTAATCCATTTAATTTGTAATTGTAATTAATCAACTATGATTTAATCATTAAATATCCTTCAAATCCTTATAAACCCAAAACAAGCTTTATAGCACAGAATGTGTAGATGCAATATGGTAGAGAGATGGATAGATGGATAGATTGATAGATGGATAGATACTTTATTGATCTCGAAGGAAAACCAGATATCCAGCAGCCATAGACACAGGAACAGACAGGTTGTAACCTGTGTACACACACACACACACGGGGTAATGTGAGAACTGACCAGTAGTGAAATGAAAATCTAAGAACAAACACTGCAAGATATACAATGAGTATATAAATAAAAGTCAAAAATCTAAAGAAAGAAGGAAAGAGAAATGAGGTTATGATGTTGCAATGTGGCAACAGTATTAATTGTGCAAAAACTAAAGTAATTGTACAAAGAGCAGCATGAAAGTGACGACAAACTTTAGTCTGTGTGTAAATGGTAAAGGATGCTGTAGTTAGAGTAACTGTATATTATATATATATAATGTTTAATGTTTTTCATCAAAGGTTTATCTAAATTTTTAATCGTTTGATTCCAACTTGAATCTGTAATTCTTCATCGGACCACCTTTTGCTTTGATTACGTCTGTGGAATGATTTCGACAACGTCAAAACATATTTATATACACTACCGTTCAAAAGTTTTGGGTCACTTGCAAATTTCTATGTTTTTGTTTAGTGATTTATTTTCTACATTCTACAACAATACTGTGGATTTCAAAACTATAAAATAACAAACATGGAATTAGGTAATTACGTAACAACAGAAACAAGTTAGTTGTTATTTTAAGACACAGAGGTCGGGCTTTCTGTAATAGTTCCTGCAAGAACAGTATTGTCAAGTGCATTTGCAAAATCCGTCCAGCACCATAATGAAACTGTCTCTCATGAAGGCCGTCCCAGGAGGACGAGACCAAAACCTCCCTCTGCTGCAGACGAGAAGTTCATTTAGAGTTATCAGCCTGAAAAATCACCAATTAACAGCAGCTCAGATTAGAGGCGTTATGAAGTCTTTACAGAGCAGAAGTAGCAGAAACATCTCAATATCAACTGTTCAAAGGAGATTCATGCATTTTTTGGACGCCTTCAGCAAAACTTTACAATGTAGAAAGAAATAAACATCAGGAACCATCATGGAGTTAGAAAGTGACCACAAACTTTGGAGCGGGTGTGTGTGTCCAGAGTCGCATTACTTTCTTTTCAAGATCTTGGGAGAGTCGAACCGCGGCGTAAAGCCTCCTCCAGGACATCCCAAAGATTCCCAATGGGAATAATGTCTGGACTCTCTGGTGGCCAGTCCGTGTGTGAAAATGGTGCCTCATTATACCTGAACCACTACTTGACAATTTGAGCCCGATGAATTCTGATGTGAAACCCGGTCATCAGGGAAGGAAAAAAACAAAAACATTGATCAAGGCAGGGGGGGGGGGGAACCTGGTCATTTGTCATATTCAGGTCGTCAGCTGACTTCATTTTTTTCTTAAGGCTATGCTGCTGTTTAGTCCCGGTCCCTCGAGTTCTTGTGTGTGTAAGTGTGTAAATGCTCTTACTTTAACTATTAAACATACACGAGTTCTACGGTTTCCTTCTCGATCTCCGCTCACGCTCATTCAGAACTTTTTTTTTTCTCCCTACCACATTTCTTCCTTGAAGATGATTCTTCTCAACCGCGTGCACCTTCACATACCCGATTATACGCTCTCGTGTAGACGTTCGCAGTTCATCTCCTGTTCAGCGTGTTTGTGTTATACTTTCAGAGCCTGCTTCCTCTTTGTAGTGCCTAATTAGGAATGTCCATGAAGCGCACACGCATAACTTGAGTGTGTGTGTTTCCTGTCTAGAAGAGTCTCGCAGTGTGTGAACACGCTCTGTGAAGACGGACCATCTGATAACAACGTGCCCTTTTAATACCCTCGCTTGTTTGCCTCTGAAATCCAGGACACACAGAGAGGAGTGTGCGGTTGTTGTCCTGCTGCTTTTTGGGTCCCTTCCATTCCACTTTCTCTCCCTCGCTTTTTCCTGTCCCTTCCCCCTTTCTCTCGTTGGTTTGGTTCCACATATTTTCTGTGTAACCCGAGCTTTGTTCTTTATCTCCTTATTGAGTGACCGTAATTCAAACCTTGACTCGATAGTAGTGTACTCTGGTAGTCCTTCCCTCACCTACAGATACGTGCGCACACACTCGCTCTCGAACGCAGGTCTGACATCAGTGGTGGTGCTTCATGCTTTAGTCAGAATGACGAGGTGTTTCATGTAAATCCTGATGAAAGGAGACTTCAGGTTACGGCGTGGAAGCGCCGCCTGCTCTTATGATGAATTATGTCTCGTTCAGAATCACCAATCACTTTGTTCAGTGCGCGGAAATGTGTGTGATTCACGAAACGAGTTGCTCGGACCCGCGTCTCTCGCGGTATAGACGATAAAGAAATAACCGTAAAACGTTCATTTTGTCTAATTGTCTTGGTGGTGTATTAGCTTTGTTTAGAGACACCAGTGATCTCTGCTAATAATGTCTCGCGACTTCTTTCCCTTCCTCGTGCCTCCATACACTTTGTACGACTGGATAAAACATAATAGTTGAAGGTTTTGGGTTGTACAGCTTGGTTAGAGGAATAAGCGTAGCTAATCATTTCTGTCTTTTTGCTTGTCATCAATAAACTTGGCCTTTGTCACGTTTTGGCCCTCGTTAGTCCGCCGGTCCTCCCTTCTTCCACGGTATTACACTTAGGCCCTTTAACATTCTTACTTGATGAGGTTTAAAATGATTTCAGGATGAGTTTTCCCACACTGAAGACCATGCTGCTAAAACGGCTGGCTGTCCAGTTTATATGCTTTTTTTTTTTTTTCTTTTCTCTGTTAGTTTTTCAATCGTCACCCGTTCGACCTGGCCGAATCCTCAGCTAAACAAACGCGCAGACTTTACAGTAGTGTCTAGCGAAAAACAAATCTCCATCACGCTAAGTCACCGAGAGAGAGAGAGAGAGAGAGTTTCACGCTGCCGACGTGTGAAAGCAGCAGAAAGCAAAGCAGGATGATGGAGATGATGGTGAGATTAGGAGAAATCCTACACCCACCTGCTCCTGGAATATTCAGACACATCTGTGAGGGGGGAAAAATAGGAGCCGTATAGAGCAGGTCTCTCGAACGTGAGCGGATGAGACGAGTGTTTGATCAGGACCAGGATCAGGCCCAGCTGGTCTCGGGTTCGACTTTAGTAAAGGTTGGATAAAGAAACACTGACGCAGGTCATGTGATTTAGATTTGGTTTAGCTTTTCAGCGTCAATTAGGATATCAAGTAAGAAAGTTGAACCTTAAAGATTTCTTTTGCCTGCGTTTCTGTATTCTTCTTCTTTTCTGGGGTAATAATTCTCATCGGTCCACTCAGGAGATCTGGAAGTGAGGCGGAGACATCCAAGAAAATCCGTTGCAAAAACCACAGCTTTTGCGTAAAAGAAAACTGCGTTCATCCTCCGCAAAGTTTTCTTGTTTTTGACAAGATTTCCGCTGCATATTCCGTTTCTTCTATTGAATTTATGTTCGCTCTGCGCAACGGCGCCACCTATTGGTCTGGAAAATGGTGGAGAACCTTGGTGGGGAAGGAAAAAATAAACTATCGCTTCTCAGTGTTTAACATTCTAAGGTAGCGTTTAACACTTTTAAAATACCTGTAATAAATGTAGCTACTTACGACAATTCAGACAGAAAACTTCAAATCGATTCAATTCATGTCATTGATTTATTTTATAAATATAAATAAAAATTATAAATATAAATTTATTTTATCTGGCCGTTACTTCTATATTTTTTTCGAGGTGGTAAAATGTTGCAGTTCCTCTGTAGTCCTGCAGGTGGTGCACTGTATTCACACATTGGACAGGCAGGACATTCATTTTTTTTTTTTTTAGAATTGAGTAAAATTCAGGATATTTATATCGCGATACAAATCCAATCAACCTTCGATGCACTAGAGAAAAGTTTGTTTATTTATTTATTTTTGTTGGGGTTTGTTTTGGAAGTAGATGTTTTTAATGCTGCTGCTATTTTCCAACAAGGTCAATCGACCAAAACACAGTACTGGTGCTGGTTTTTATAAAAAATAGAAATTCAATGCTATAAATATAATGCAGGATATGTGCGTGCTCAAAGAAGCTACTTCTAAAGTTGATAAGTTTTTTTTAAAATTAATTCTTTTTAAGTTGGTAACTTAAAATGCGATTTAAAATGCTAATTATTCATATATGTTTATAAGTAATGATACTGAAATTGGTAGAATCTTCTAGAAGCACATGAAATGGAAAAAATCGTTGCTTAAATTGTTTATTGGTCTTAAAAAGCAAAAAAAAAAAGAATAAATCTGTAGAATCCGTAACCATATCAAGTTCATATGTAAATATATTAACAATAAATTCAGCATTTTTGGAGACACAATACACTTTTACAGACTTAAATGTGAAATTTAAATCGTCCAAGTTTCATCTGAATGACAGTTAAAATCGTCGAAAGATTTGAATTTTTAAAAAAACCCGTAAAGGACATAAAAGGGCGTGAAATTGTATTTAGCAAATGTGTTTATTTTTAATCTGATTAAAAATATAAACGCGTGTGTATTTTAAAAAGAAGATGAAGTATGGATCGGATCGGGAGATAGCGATGTGATCCGATCTGAAAATCGAGTTTTTCACCCAAGTGAGACACTTTGTTTTTATCGCGGAGAGAATATAAACGCTAGCTGTGGTCACGTGAGCCATTTCATTTAACACCCAGACAGTCTGGTAAGAGCAACAGACTACAGTTCACACGGCGTAGACAAACGCGCCCCAAAGACACAACAAGCAGCTTTTAGCTTTTATTTAGAGAATTCTAAAGCAAAACAATAACATTTCTCAGCTCGACTGTCAGATCCTGGACGCGCGCGGACGCTTCATCTCTACGGAAAGATGGGACGCGTACGCAAGACGCGGCTCAGACCTTGTCTCGCAAACAGAAACATCTGGAAGCCCTCAGACGGGAGAGAGAGAGATGGAGGGACAGAGGGAGAGAGAGAGAGAGAGATGGAGAGACAGAGAGAGAGAGAGAGAGAGAGATGGAGAGACAGAGGGAGAGAGAGAGGTGTAAACGTGCCTTGAGAGTAAAACAGGATCAGATGTGCTGCAGCGCTCGCGGTCGTGCCAAAGAGACGAAAGGTCGCGAGTTTGATCATGTTTGCTCAACGATTGTTGACGCTCTCTCCGAGGTCTCGTTCTCACGATCTTGCATTTTTGTAATTAATTTTTTCACTTTACTTCACTTTATATACTTATGGATGATGTTCATAATCCATGATAAATTATTTAAAAATCTGATTAAAATGAAAATAATTTGCGCAAGTAATTTATTACGAAGATAATAAATAGGCACGATCATGTATCCGTGAAAAAATGTAGGAAGCGCTTGATGAGGTCACGTGTTAAAAACACATTTAAAAGATCCTTCATCACCTTTAGTTCTTTTATTTTATTTTTTTATCTCTCATACATACGTGATCCACTTTCTCAGAAACAGTTTTTTTTCCTTCCTGAGTTGAAAACCCTGATGTAACTCCCCCCCCCCCTCCCCCCCTCCCCGTTGTGGTCCGAGTTCCTCGAGAGTCTTCCTGCAGACTGCGTGCGTTCTCGTTCCTCTCGCCCTCCTCAGGTCATGCCAAAGCTGTGTGTGTTTATTTAGCACACGCGCGCGGATACACACAGAGACCTCACACTGTAACCCACTGTATCCACTGCCGGCGTCCTGTCTCCGGACACCACCGAACACCCCGGAGTCCCTGTGGAGTGACGCCCCGGGGGAGACGGAGCTGCCCCCCAGTGGTGCAAGGGGAACCTGCAGGCTACCGGGCGTCGTGTTTTTATAACGTCATGGCCGATCGGCGCGCTCCGCGAAGATGAACACATCAGATTAGCGCTCTTTAACCCAATGACATGCTGATTAAACCCAGAGCTCTGGGTGTGTGTGTGTGTGTTTCTCACCACTTTCTCTCTCTCTCTCTCTCTCTCTCTCTCTCTCTCTCTCTCTCTCAATTTTCCTGCTTGGCCTTCATCTCTTACTGTCTGTATCTTTCTGTCTTTTAGTTTCTGTGATTCTTCAACCTCTTGTCTTGTATGTCCCTCTGTTCCACTTCGAGTTTCTCCCTGATATGTAATCAGTCTGTTTTTGCTTCCTTAATCTTACAGGACTTCCACCCCCCCACAACCCCCGTCTCTTTTCTTCACTGGTATAAATATTAGCGTCTACTCCGTCGAGTTGACGTCAAAGCAGCTGTCTCGCGCACACACACACACACACACACACACACACACACACACACACACACACACACTCCCTCGTTCCCGCCTCGTAACCCTGGTGGCGCGGTGTGTGTGTGACCCCCCCCCCCTCCCCCCATGCAGGGCAACCTGTGGTCGTGTCTTCACACAGCCTGAGAGCTTTTTTTTTTTTTCTTGCTTGTTTTGTTTTTCTGCACCTAAACAGGAAGTGAAAGTGTCTGAAGCTTGAGAGTTGATGACAACTTCCTGTCTCTTGACTGTGTGTGTGTGTGTTAAGGTTTCTGACCTCTAACAAGTATTTGTCCTGGTCTTCCTCACAGGTCAGGAGCGTGAGGGTGTAGCAGTGACGCTCGCGCCGCGGCCTAACGCCGGAATCGTAAGTTATTTTCACACGTGCGCGTGCACACCACACACACACACACACACACACACACACACACGTCAAGACATCTCTCTCTCTCTCTCTCTCTCTCTCTCTATATATATATATATATATATATATATATATATACACACACACATATTACACATATCCTCTCTGTGTGTGTGGAGGTGGCCTGAATAATGCATGGCATGTCACGGTTTGCTGAATAAAGTGTAAACTGATAGCCTGGGCGGAGGTGCCGTCATTGATGAATTTTTCAAGAGAGAAAGGAAGAGAGATGGTGTGACGGCAGCGCGAGAAGAAGACGGAGACGAAGAGAGGACAGCAGTGTTGTTGTGGCATCTCAGAGTTTAACCCCTTTATTTTTGATTAATTTTTTTTTTACATTTTTAGAGTGTATGTGTGTGTGTGTGTGTGTGTGTGTGTGTGTATAAACAGGAAGTGGTGTGTGTAACAGGGTAACACATGGCCACAGGGAGCAGCTGATGTGATTAGGTCTTATTTTCTGTCACCGCTGTAGAGTTTCACTAGAGGGCAGTGTTGGGGAAAATACACGGTGTTGTGTTTCCTGTTCAGGGGTTTGATTTCGATTTGCTGCGTCCCACAGACCTGTCTGTTAATCTGTCAGGAGAGATTACTGACTGTTGCTCTAATCTGTCAGCGTGGAAGATCTGTCTGTCTGTCTGTCTGTAGATCTGATTCTCTATACAGATCTGTCTGTCTGTTAGCTCATTAGTCTGTCTATTACATTGTCTCTCTGTGTTAGAGCTGTTTGTACATCTGTCCGTCTGGACATCTGTGTTTGTATGTAGATCCGCCTGTCTGTCTGTAAATCCGTCTGTCTGTACATCTGTCTTTCTATGTAGAGCAGTCTGTCTGTAGGTCTGTCTGTAGGTCCGTCTGTAGATCTGTCTTTCTATGTAGAGCAGCTATAGGTCCGTCTGTCCGTCTATAGGTCCGTCTGTAGATCCGTCCGTATGGCTGTACAACTGTCTTTAGCCCTATTCGGATGGGACTAGTTTTCCAAACGACGTTGAGGTATTTTATTATTTTTTTTTAAAGATTTTTTTTCAGGCGACGTCTGTCAGTTCATGTCTGCATTCGGACGGGACTAACATCTCCGTGTTTATTACGGAGGTAGGAGTGTCTGTGTTTTACATGTGGGCGTTGCACAGGACCACATGTCCACATCTACATCCATTATTAGAGCGCAAACTTGACTACCGGCGCGCTAGTGATGGTACGGTAGCTCACGTTGACCAAAATACAAAAGAAAATGCGATTTGGAAAAAACATTTTTCGGCAATCACAGACATTGGCATTCGGACGGGATTAGATTTCTCAGAGGACCGCCGGGTTTGCTGAAAAACAGTAGGTAATTTGTTCTGGAATTTTTTTAGAGGTCGTGTGAGAGAAAGACAGACATGGCAGATTCGGACGGAATTAAAATCACAATGTACGTCTGTGAAACAGGAATTTCTCTAACGACCCCCTGAAAAACTAGTCCCATCCGAATCGGGCTTTAGTATGTAGGTCTGTCTGTCTGTAGATCCGTCTTTGTATGTAGAGGTCTGTCTGTAGATCCCTCTCTGTCTGTAGATCCCTCTGTCTGTCTGTAGATCCGTCTTTGTATGTAGAGCAGTCTGTCTGTCTCTCTGTCTATATAGCCGCCTGTCTGTCTGTACATCTGTCTTTGTATGTGGATCCATCAATTTTTCTATTGACTGTCTGTCAATAGAGCTTTCTATGTGTCTGTATAAAGAGCTGTCTCACATTTTGATTGGTTTGTTTTGTCCATAGAGCAGTTTGTCTATAGATCTATCAGTTTGTCAGTAGAGCTGTTCATCCGTCTCCTGGTGTCTCTCTCTCTCTCTGCGTCTGTCTGCGTCTGTCTGCGTAGTCTCTTAGTTACCTTTACATCTGTCTCTGTATCCGTTTTGTAACATGACATCGACTGTTACAACATCCTCAATTATTTATCTGTTCTGTTTCTCCAACCGTGTACGCCACATCAGAGTCCCTGTCCTGGCGTCAAAACACGCCTCCTGTCTCGTGTTGTGTCAGCTGTGTGTGTGTGTGTGTGTGTGTGTGTGTGTGTGTGTGTGTGTGTGTGTGTGTGTGTGTCTGCACAAAAAAAAAGACTGTGAAGGAGCCTGGGTTTGTTTTGAGCATTTATTTTATTCTTCAAGTTGTTTAGTCCAGTTTGTGTAGCATGACTGAAAGAGGAGAGAGAGTTCGGTCGATAAACCTCCTGAGTATCGGGAAAGTTCTTTATTCGCATTCAGACACGGTGGAACTTTAATGGCAGCGTTAATGAAGGTAACGTTAAGTGTTTGTCCACGAATACTCAAGTTAAACTGTGATTATATCTGTAAGATGAACTCCTTTCTTATTGAACCATGATGATAGTTGATGGTAAAATTGGTAGAAGCTTCTAGAAACCTAAGACCTGTAAAAAATGGCTTAAATATAAATTTTTTTAATGGCTTTTTTTTGTAAAAGCTTTAAAAAGCAAAAAAAAAAAAAAAAAAGTAAAGAACACGTTGTGATATCTTAACAGTTTAGCATTTTAGAATAATAAACTTTTTCACATTTAAATGTGAAATCCAAATCAGACCAGTTTAAATGCGAATGACAGTTAAGACCGTTTGAAGATTTAAATTAAAAAAAAATAACGGACACATTTCAGGCATAAAAATAGCATGAAGTTGTATTTAGCAAATTTATATATATATATATTTTTTTTTTAAATATATTTTTTTATATATATATATATATTTATTTAAATATATATATATATATATATATATATATATATATATATATATATATATATTTAAAAAAATATATATATTTATTTATATATATATATATATATATATATATATATATATATATATATATATAAATTAATACACAGCAAAAGGAATTTATTTATTTTTATATATATATATATATATATTATATTATATTTTTTGTATATATAAAAATATAATTATATTTTTATATATTTAAAATATATTTGTATATTTTGCGTATTTAAAAAAAACTAATACTAATTGGGATCAGGAGATAAGAAGCGTTAAGTGTCATGAAAAAATCCTATCTGAAAATCCACTTTTTCACCGGCACTTTCCACCGGGAGGGCCGAAGACTATCACGTGTTTCCTCCGAACCGCGTGACGCCAGCCGAACGCATCTTTTCGAACTGTTTGCTCACGTTACATTATGATCATGTATGTCTACATTATGGTCTGTTTAAAAATAAATAATCCACATGTCTTTCTTATCCTATTTACTTTGTAGATGTTTTTTTCTACTCCATAACTTCGTCTGCTGTAGAAACACCTAAGAGTGGCGCGAACCGTCATAAATCTCTCAGTAAAGTGGCGTAAGTGACAGAGAATGAGAATCCTTAATGATGTGTGTGTGTGTGTGTGTGTGTGAGAGCAGTATGATGGATTTTTACAGAGTTTCTTTGTTGCTTTGCTTTCCAGCTTGATGAAACTGAAAGCATCTAAAAGCCTCCCTCTTTCTTTGGTTCTCTCATCGTCTCACTCTCGGAGACTCGTATCTCTGCAGATCGATAGAAAGGCATAGCGCTGACACCGTGGAAAGCAATGTTCATAAATAATGAACGCCTCGGCCTTTTACCTCGTCTCTCGTTCCTTTCGCTCAGAGAGGAAAGAAAAACACGCACAAACCACAGATACGGAGACGACATGCTTGAACTTTAACCTTGACGTAAAATAACTGGCGACCTTATTTTAAGGACCAGAGTTTGATTAGACTCAGCAAGCTGATGATGTAATGAAGCCGTCTCGCGGATGTGCGTCTGATAACATTGCGGCCTTGTCGTCTAGACGTAGCTCTGATTTTTGTATACATTTTTAATTCTATTCATGCTTTGATAATTAGCTGAATTCTCCTTCACTCCAGGGAGCTCTCGAAACCGTCTTTAGGTCTATTCTCGTCCCTCGGTTTTTTTTTTTTTTTTTTTTTTTCCTTCTCTCCAACCCAAACATTGTCTCACTATCCCCACTCCTCCTCCCCTCCACCCACTGGCACTCATTCTTCACCTTGAAAGGTGCTAACTGCAGACAGTTCTGGCTTTTTGCGCCACCATGCGTATCCCGCTTGACGCTCGGCTGAGCAAAACTGACTGGCTGCATACCGAGCAGGCAGGATACACACACACACACACACACACACACACGGCGAGAGGGGGTCTCTCCTGGGAGAAATGGAGGGGATTATCGCGTGGCATTACACTGGTTACGGGGTGGAGAATTCACTCCGGTGATTTCACAGCTCGCTCTTTTCCTGATTTGAGGGCGATGGAGCCCGTAGTGGGTTATATGACAGATAAAAAACAAAAACACATTTACAAGCACGGTTGAGCAAGTGACGACTCTGACGTACGCAAATTAGAGCTCTGGGATCATTTCCGAGAACACTCGACTAATCTCAACGTCTTCAAGGGTTTAAACAAAATGATCAGAATTGAGTCACTTCAGGAGTCATGAAAATCAGCAGACAGGCTGCAGTCTGTCCGAGTTTGGGCTCCGGACTCAAATAAGCCGTGACGATGCCTTAAACCTCAGCCCGAAAAATGGTTTGTAGTAGGACTGTAGCTATCGAATATTTTAGTAATCGAGTATTCTACCAAAAATTTAATTGATTTAATCAAGTAATCGGATAAAATGTACTTAATTAAACAGCAATGTAAAATATATAAGAGAAACAAAGATGAATTAGTTTTCTACTTAGAAAAATCAACTTTTATTTTTTGAATGCATTCAGCACTTTATCAAAAATAAACATCGTCATTATTCACAATACAAGGAACAGCTTAAAGTTGACGGAGATGAATGAAGTGCATTACATTCTTATTTTAAAGCCTTTTCTCAGATGCCAAAACTAAAAAAAAAATATTTCAAATGACTTTAAGTATCAAAAAAACTAAGGCAAACATTAAAATGAATAATTATACAAAAACACTAAGTTGTGCAACGTAACTTTCAAATCTTAAAGTTTCTAAATCTACATCTCAGGTATAACATATAAGCCTTTACTGACAATTTCTGTCGTTTTCTCTTCCTGGTTTCTTCATCTCTTGGCTCGCTGATGTTTTTCTCGCTCCGTTCCACTTTGCAGCCCGCACCATAGCGCTCCCAGCTAACTGTGTGCGTCTCCTTCTGCCTTGTGGGTAACACAAGCGCGTCTTTGTCAGTATTTACTGTAGTTAGATTTTGCCTCGATCATTTTTTGTAATCGATTTACTCGTGGAATCGTTTCAGCCCTAGTTGATGATAACTTTGTGAAACATTATATTATTGAGTGACATCATAGTGCAAAACTTTTTTTTTTTCCAGCATCTCAGGACGGGTCTAAACATAAAATTCCTCCTTTTCTAAAGTTATTCTATAATGGTATTGGTATGTCCCCTTTAAATTCATGTGCCCACTTTTTCCTCTGTCTTTCTTGTGCGCGAAGGTGCCGAGCGATTGTGCAGGGTGCTTGGGCCCGCTCATCGTTGCTTTAAACTATGTTTATTTAAATGTTTACCATTGATAAAAATCACAACATTATAAATGGGGATGAAAAAAAAAAGAATCCAAACAATGTGTGTTTGCACTGAGGTGGTAAACTGTTGCAGTTCCTCTAGAATCCTCTAAACTCTTTCAACATCGGTTGGCAGCACTGAATTATTTGTAAAGTATTTTTGTCAAGAAATCTGAAGGGGGGGGGGAAAAATTTGATATCGAAATGTGATATCTATCAAGCACAGAATCACGACACACAATCGAATCTGCACTGAGGGTATCATGACGATAGCGACTCGGGTGCTCCCTAATCCCTAATTATCGCAGTTTATTGGATTTCTACTTGTCGACTTGTAGCCGTCATTACCCTGCCTGGTGAACGGAACGGTTCAAAATTCAGACCTCATTAAATTTAATAATGAGGCTCTCCGAAAACGTTGAATCAGATGTCAGTTCTAATATAAAATGCTCCACGGGTGTTTGCGGAAAAAAGAAAAGTCAGTAAATGAGCCGGATATTTGAATAGTGAAGTTATCGGCGCCGAGAGAATCCTTGGATTTTTTTTTTGTTTGTTTATTTATCTATTTTTAATTACAGTAAAATGGGTCACTAACCACAGAGAGTATGAGAATTCTTGCTTTAGGCCTACAGAGTTTATAAAGGCTTGTATATCTGTCCACCACACACATTATGAATGCCGTGAATGTTCACGCCTCCTTTTTTGGTAATTAAAAATATCCAGTATATTTATGTCGGAGTTCTACCCCATGCAGCTCAGTCTAAATTCATATTAGTAGAGCATTAGGTCCTGCTGTTTCTTTTCCTTTATCATGCAAGGTGATCTGTCTGGTTATTATTCTCCGCCTATTTATAGCCTCCTGGCCCGTTGCCTGGAGCCGGAGTGGCTGATACGGGCCCCCGAAACGCAAAACTCTACCACACGCAGCAGCAGCAGCCTCCTCCTTTCCCTCACCCAATGGGGGCAAAGTCTTCATCAGCGTCTCCGTATCAGCCCTGATGAATTGGACGATTTGCATATCTCCCACGAGGCTCCCTAACTGCGGGGCTTAATCAGCTCGGAGTGCCTGAGGTAGGACGAGAGACGAGTTAGACGTCTGAGAGCGCTGGAGTTGTTTCTTTCCTTTACACTCTTGTGGGAATCATATTTCTTTTGAATATCGGCAGTCGAGTTTCCTTTTGCCAGACTGCCGAGTGGTTCTGTAAAATGTCCCCATTCACTCTGAGGCAGTCTCATGCCACTTAAGGTCAAATTTGTTAATTTCAGCTCTTTTCAATTGTATCCATTCACCACAATTGTGTGTGTGTGTGTGTGTGTGTGTGTGTGCGCGCGCGAACATCTTGAACCGTTCAACCTTGAACCGTCACCTGAGCATCTTAATTCGTGTCCAAGCACCATTCCGCTCTGACCTTCCCGAAGTTGCAGGCTTGTTAGGACCAAAAAAATGTATAGCAAAGTAAAAAAAGGCTTGTGAAATCGCACTAATCATATTCACAGTTCATTCGGAGGCGTCTTTTGTGAGATTTCCAACCACGTTAACTCCCAAACTCCTGCAGGCAGCGGCGGAGAAGAAGCAATATCCTTGATTGTGACTCACCGGAGCCAGCTCATGTGGACGGAGCGAGGAGAGCACAGGGAGGGAAGGGTGGGAGGGGCTTGCAGAGAGAGAGAGAGAGAGAGAGAGAGAGCCAGGATGCAAGACAGATGAGCGGGGACGATGAAGAGCATCACTAGTGCTTGAGAGATAAGTGGAAGGAGGGTGGAAGTGGTGCTCTTCTTTCTTTCCTTCTTATTTTTCTTTATCTTAATAATTTTTTTTTTCCAACATACAAGCTGCAGGTTTAGAAATAATCTTGCTACGTTGGCGCTTCAGGTCACTTAAGGACTCGTATCGTCGGTCTCTCAGAAAGTTTGCAGAAGACTCGACAGGAACACGGCTAGGATAGATATGACTGCGACCACCAATCGCGTAACCGCTGATCGGAGAAACGACCCAAGCTCGCCTTGGCCGTCTGATGTCCGGGCCGCGTCTAAATTTAACTTCTGGAAGTAATTTCCGACGCCATGGAGAAATCCTACCGCCGTCTTTTACCTCTCGGAAGTTCCTAACGTGTCAGGAGGAGTTGTGACCTTGCTCCTATTTTTTATTTATTCCCCCCCCCCTCTGCTTTTCTCTCCGTCCATCTCGGCGTATCGAGTTTGGCTCCTGATGAGCGAGTCAATGTGTGGCTGTGGTTGTAACATCATCTCATCACTGATGAAGCGGCTCGGTCGTACGGCCTGCTGCTCGGACCTGCTGTCCTGCAGCAACACTTCTGAACACCTGCAGCGTCTGGGTCTTGGCTGCCCGCCGCAGCGTAAGGTAATTCTTATTAAGGACGTCTTATCTCTCTCTCGAACTGTTTTTGATTCTGACATCGTTATGATCTTACAATATTTACTCACTTAGAGCGGGGCCAAGCACTTTTCCACAAGCTTCTTCACCTTTTATTACTTTATAGAAAGTGTTTCTGCAAAGTTCTACCACTGACGGACGTTCATCCGTTCTGCTACGCTGCGCATCAACTTTTATTTGCTGAGTCATCCTGGCCTTTAAACCCAGTTCAAGATGAATTCACATTATTGCTTTGATTGCTTTGAGTGGCTTTTTTCCTCCTTTCCTCCTTTTCTTTTTTTTTGGATGTTATTTAGCCACTGGCCGGACCTGAGAGAATATCTTAAGCGTTCTGCAGTAATTGATTTTCTAATGGAACCAGGTGATTTAATGGCCGTCTTGCTGCCTTGACAACCGCAGCATCCACTTTGACTTGGATTACATTCTGAATGGATGCTGTTTATTAAAAAAAAAGACCTCCTTTTCCCCCCTCGTTCTCCTCCTTTTCTGGTCGCAGAAGCCTTTATTATTATTATTATTATTATTATTATTATTATTATTATTATTATTTGTGCCTCTGCAGTAGATTAAAGGCAGCTAAGTGGAAGAAATCTTTTTAAATCTGCCCACTTGCGGAGTCGTCTTTCTCCTCGCAGGTTCGAAAGCTCGTGCTGCGTAATGTTGCGTTTAACACCAGCCTCTCAGGATCTCGCGTGATACTCGCGAAGGGGTCACGACGGCTTGACGTCTTAGTTCTGCTGAGATGCAGCGCCCTGCGTCGCTCACTTCGCAGTATTCCTACACCCCGCTCAGGTGTGACTAATAGTCGAGAAAGGGGACAAGGTTTTAGTTTTTTTATCCTGAGCTTTTTACTTCTTAAAAAAAAAAAAAACTGCATGAATCTCGACTGCGCTATGACGGATTATTATATTATTAGTTGTTTTGAGTTCAATAATGTCTTGAAATTTAATTACACTTCCTGGCCAAAAAAATGTCATATTTATAAGATTTTTTTGCTTTTCTACATCAGTTTTTTTTCTCACTGAGGCTGTTGCTTTTCTACAACGGTTTTCAGATTTTCTTACTAATGCCGAACAGTTTTCTGACCAACGCTAATGTTTTTCTACTTCGGTTTTCTGACTAACTTTTTTTGACTGTTTACGTTTTTCTACAATGGTTTTCAGATTAATGTTGACGCTTTTCAACATCAGTTTTCTGACTAATGCCCAACGGTTTTCTGACTGTTTACGCTTTTCTACATCGCTTTTCTGACAAACTAACTCGGACTAAAACTTTGAATGATGGGACTAAGGCTTTTCTGTTGCGAGGAAAAGCATAATCACATCTAAAGAGCGGACAGGAGGGGTGGATTAAACTCTTGCCTCAATTGGAGAGAAACTAGCCAGTCGATCACCTCAGATGAAGCTTTAATCTTAACAGTCCTTGAGCAGCGGTTTGAAAAACCGTGTCTTATTTTAGCAAAGAAATTTAGTCTCTGTGGGGAAAATCTGATCTACTTCCCATTTCCTGGTCGGAAGTTGTCACCTTGTTTGTAGTTTTCTTTATTTGTACAATGAAACGTTTTATCTGAAGCAGGGAAGAAAATTCCACTTTCCGCTTCATGCTTCAACTTCCTGGGAGACGTCTGCTCACCTCAAGGACATGTGTACTATGTCAGTATCGTGTAACGTCTTTGGTATTGAAAATGAAAGGAAAAAAAAACGGGGTAAAGGCGGCATATTCCTACTTTTCTCTAATAAAGGTTTAAAGTTTCCTTCCTGAGCGCCAGCTGGAAACGGAGTCCTTGAATAGCACTGCGATCGATTAATATCCTCTTAAATGAAATGTACACTCAAGGGCATGAGAGCGCTTTTGCATTGTATTGATAGAATTACAGGGATAGAAAAGGACGTTAACTCTCAGTCCTATAGCCGGAGATGCGCTATCAAATGTGCGAACTTACAAAACTTATGACCCGAAGCTCTGACGCTGCAGGAACTCTGCCACTTTTATATCACGCCACGTTATCGGAGAACCGACTGGACGGGGTGGATACCCTGTGGGAAGACACCGCGCATCCTAGCGCGTCCGCCCCTCCTCTATCTGCCTCATGGGGGCGGGGGAACCATCCTTACCCGCAGATTTGATTTTATCATCGAACTCTCAAGGTTTCCAAAAATCTTGCAGCGATGACTCTCTTTTGTTGAGTTTCCAAAAGCGCGGAAAGTTGCAAAGAGACAACTCAAGGCTGCAGCAAACTTTTTTTCTTCCTTCCTTTGAAAAAGCATTTGATCAAAAGGAAAAAAAAAAAGTCCACATTAATAAAGGATAAAGGATGGTTTGAATTCTGATGATTCATATCTGAGGGAGTTGGTTCCACAGAGATCTTTCTTTCTACATTTCTTCGGATTAATTGAAGAGTCTACGTATATTAAAGGATTTTATCATCACCACTGATTACTAATAATAAGATTGACAATATGGGTTCCCAAAGTGTGGCCTGCCGCTCCCTAGTGGTCCAAAGTTGAGTGTCAGTAGATTTTCAGATTTTGGCCTACAGCTATGTGGTTAAAGCCATGCACTCACACTCGATGCATCAGTTTATCAAATAATACGCAGAGTATATTGAATAATAAAGCTGGTTATTCCTTATAAAAAAAAAAAACTTGCAAGTAATGATCAGGGGAAAAATTTATTTAGTAAAGTATCTTGAATCTTTTATGTGGTAACTCGTATACATGCACTACAGTTATAATTGTATAAAATTATATACAGTGGTGTGAAAAACTATTTGCCCCCCTCCTGATTTGTTATTCTTTTGCATGTTTGTCACACAAAATGTTTCTGATCATCAAACACATTTAACTATTAGTCAAAGATAACACAAGTAAACACAAAGTGCAGTTTTTAAATGAGGGGTTTTATTATTTAGGGAGAAAAAAAAATCCAAACCTACATGGCCCTGTGTGAAAAAGTAATTGCCCCCTGAACCTAATAACTGGTTGGGCCACCCTTAGCAGCAATAACTGCAATCAAGCGTTTGCGATAACTTGCAACGAGTCTTTTACAGCGCTCTGGAGGAATTTTGGCCCACTCATCTTTGCAGAATTGTTGTAATTCAGCTTTATTTGAGGGTTTTCTAGCATGAACCGCCTTTTTAAGGTCATGCCACAACATCTCAATAGGATTCAGGTCAGGACTTTGACTAGGCCACTCCAAAGTCTTCATTTTGTTTTTCTTCAGCCATTCAGAGGTGGATTTGCTGGTGTGTTTTGGGTCATTGTCCTGCTGCAGCACCCAAGATCGCTTCAGCTTGAGTTGACGAACAGATGGCCGGACATTCTCCTTCAGGATTTTTTGGTAGACAGTAGAATTCATGGTTCCATCTATCACAGCAAGCCTTCCAGGTCCTGAAGCAGCAAAACAACCCCAGACCATCACACTACCACCACCATATTTTACTGTTGCTATGATGTTCTTTTTCTGAAATGCTGTGTTACTTTTACGCCAGATGTAACGGGACACGCACCTTCCAAAAAGTTCAACTTTTGTCTCGTCGGTCCACAAGGTATTTTCCCAAAAGTCTTGGCAATCATTGAGATGTTTTTTAGCAAAATTGAGATGAGCCTTAATGTTCTTTTTGCTTAAAAGTGGTTTGCGCCTTGGAAATCTGCCATGCAGGCCGTTTTTGCCCAGTCTCTTTCTTCTGTTGGGGAGTCGTGAACACTGACCTTAATTGAGGCAAGTGAGGCCTGCAGTTCTTTAGATGTTGTCCTGGGGTCTTTTGTGGCCTCTCGGATGAGTCGTCTCTGCGCTCTTGGGGTAATTTTGGTCGGCCGGCCACTCCTGGGAAGGTTCACCACTGTTCCATGTTTTTGCCATTTGTGGATAATGGCTCTCACTGTGGTTCGCTGGAGTCCCAAAGCTTTAGAAATGGCTTTATAACCTTTACCAGACTGATAGATCTCAGTTACTTTTGTTCTCATTTGTTCCTGAATTTCTTTGGACCTTGGCATGATGTCTAGCTTTTGAGGTGCTTTTGGTCTACTTCTCTGTGTCAGGTAGCTCCTATTTAAGTGATTTCTTGATTGAAACAGGTGTGGCAGTAATCAGGCCTGGGGGTGACTACAGAAATTGAACTCAGTTGTGATAAACCACAGTTAAGTTATTTTTTAACAAGGGGGGCAATCACTTTTTCACACAGGGCCATGTAGATTTGGAGTTTTTTTTCTCCCTTAATAACGTAAACCTTCATTTAAAAACTGCATTTTGTGTTCAATTATATTATCTTTGACTAATAGTTAACGGTTTTTGATGAGCAGAAACATTTAAGTGTGACAAACATGCAAAAGAATAAGAAATCAGGAAGGGGGCAAATAGTTTTTCACACCACTATGTTTGCATTTAAGGGTGTACAATTCGTCATTCGCCTGGGATCTTGTAGGTGACGCACTCTAAACTGTTCACATTATATATATATTTATTTAGTCCCTGACGTTGCGGGAGAATGTTCGTAAGTCAGATTCGTTCGCAACTCTGACAAAGTGGGTACCAGACTCAAACGCACAGGTTTGGTGTTTTAGTTTTGCATTATTGTCTCGCGAGACTACACCTCCAAATTGTGAGGAGAATCCCGGTAACTCGGCGGGATCAGCTGACCTCGTTTAAAGGCAGCCCCGGGTGAGGACAACGCTGTATGAACGACACGTTTTTGTCTCAGAGCTGTTTTCCACTGTATTAGACTGTGAACTCTGTCTTGTTGAGGATTTTTCAAAATGTATATTGCATCTGGATAGCTATGAAATTGTGATGGTTGCAGAATCGCAATACAGATGGACTTGGCAGCGAGGTATCATCATATCGTATCAACTGGTCCCTTGGACTGTTCCCGTCCCTCCTAAGAGTACCGTGTATTAATGTTATAGTGCGAGCTTAAATATTCCCTTAAATCTTTTATATGTGGTGTGTAAGAGAGCTTCATCCTCTAAGAAGGGACATTGTGATAACATATTTGCGAACAAAGTAATATAGACGTCCGCCGTATTCAGGCGTGATCAGTTGTTCTTCGTAATGCAATTTTTAACGTTACGAATTAGTACAAACCGTTGTGTTCATGTTTTCAGACTTTTATTTTTGTTAAGAAAGACTTTTAGCAATTAATAAGTAACGCGTATCATAGCTGAAGCATTTCAGCTCCATGGTTTAAACGACGCTGGAAGTTTTCTCTCTTTGTTGATGAACATGTTGTACATTGTTCTTTAAGTGATTTAGTTTTTGTATTTAGGAAGTATTTACTCGGCTTGCGTCATCCAGCTTCTGGAGATGATTCGAGACTCCACAAGTCCCAGAGCGAGTAATAAAAAATAAAAAAACATCTTTACAGAAATCTAGAGTCTTTACGGAGCTCTACAGCCGAGAGATACTCACGGGACGGTTTACTTCTTTCCTAAATATAGTAAACGTTTTCTTTTTTTGTGTTTTGTGTAATTGAGCTCAGTCGCACCCCCCTTAACGATGCCGGCATCTCGGCTCGATGCTCGATGCAGAGCGAGAGGAGCTACAGCGTGCCGATGGTGCGTCTCTCTGCCCGTCTCTCCTGAGAGCCGATTTTATATCCACCCTGTTTGTGGGAATCTCTGAGCGCCGTGCGTGATGTTCCAGTCACGTCCTTCCTACTTTCACTTCATGAAGGAAGACGTTTTCCTCCTAATTAGTATCAACTACCGCAAGCTGTTCTGTTATTTCATCCTTCTGTATCGTCTTTTTGTTTTGATTGAATGAAGCGTAGCAGCGACACAACGAGCTAATTCAGTTTGTTACTGAGCGTTTAGATTGTTTACTGCTTACAAAACAAATACACCTTATTTTTATAATCTCTCTTTTTGTTGTTGTTTTAAACCATTTTGGTTCAGGTTATTCCCTAATCTTTTTACTTTACTTTTTTATTTCTTTCTGCTCCTGTTTAACATTGTCAATTTTCCTTCATTATTTGTTTTTTCTTTTTACTTTTTCTATTTCTTTTGTTCTTCCTTTTCATTATGTATAATTTGTCTAATTTTCTTTTTCTTTCTGCTCTTTTCTTTACATTTCTTTTCTTTTTCTTATTTCTTTATTTTTCCTCTTTTTTTTCCCCTCATCGTTTTTTGTTTTTTTGGAAATTTCTTTTTTTTGCATTTAAATATAAAAATATATATATTTATTATTGTTTATCCTTTTCTCGTTTGTCGATTTCCTTTTACTTTTTCTCTCCTTTTATTTTTTTGTCTTGTCCTTTTGTGCTTTCTTTATTATTACGTCAGCTTTTTTCCTTTTCTTTTCTATGTATTTGTTTTTCATATTCTTGTCTTGTTTTTACAGATTTCATTGTTGTCTTTTCTCTTCATTTCTTTTCTTATTCCTTGCTTTTCTTTTTTTTCCCTACCCTCTCTTTTCTTTGAAGTAATTTTGTAATGACCACCTGTAGGATCATAGAGGAACTGCAACACTTCACCACCTCAAATATGTATAAATGAAAAATAAATAAAAATAAAGCCGGTATCAAATTTTTTATTTATCTATTTTTTTTGGTCCCCTCATGTCCAGTAGTCGTCATGGTTACTAAACAGATTATTCATCTTGTACAAGCTTTTTCTCTTCAAGTGGAAGTTGACATTTGTGTGGTGATGTTTGTGGCCCGTCCTCACCACGCTCCTCATGGCACTGTCCAGACAGACTCGCGCCTCCACTCAGGACACGTCTCTCGTCCGTACCGCCGAAGGTCTCGGCGCTAACGAGGCCTGTTCAAAAACACGTGCTCTTTCACCGAGCGACTAAAGCTTTCAGTCAGCGGATCCGTCCAACCTCGGCTCGTTCCCGCGCGCTATTATTAACCAGAGACCATAAAAGGTGTATTTGGATTCCACGTCCTTTGTTCTTCCAGAAGGCCGCGCGAAATGGACGGCGGATGGTTTTAAATTACTAAAGTGCACCACCATTAGTGTGAGCACTGTTTACGGCAAAAATATTAAACTAGGCTTTTACAGCGTACAGCATCACAGTCAGCGGTAAAATCTAATCCACGTCTGTGTTTTTTTTAGAGAACCCGGGTTGAGAGGATGAATCTCCTGAAATTGCTGCCGTTTGTGATTGAGCAGATTTGACTTGTGTTTGCAAGAGAACCTCTTCACAGGTCTAACAACACATGCTAATGAAGTCATCATCTGCGGCCACGATCTCAGATCTGAGAGCCCATCTGCATACGCCCCAGACCCCAGGAGGACTGTTTAACATCCTGACCTCATTTCCACACCCCCTCCCTCCCCCATGTCACAGAAGCCCCTTCAGGAAGTAGAGAGAAAGACCAACTCGCGCTCAGCTGGACATCTTCAGTGACCTTGTTCTTGCTGAACGCGGCCTGAAGGCCATAACTGGAACCATGTGTCCCTGCGTCCTCAGGACAGGTTTACAGAGGTAGCTAGCGGATATAGCTAGAGGCTAGCGGTTATGACGGTGCATCTTCATCACGACTTATGTGTTTCAATGAGGTGAAGGTGATATTTGGTTTCCGTAGTGACGCTCTTTTGTATTTCAGATTGAGGACGGTTATTCTCACCAGCTGACTCTGCAAGCTGCAACATAATTTAAAAGTTTTTTGTTTAAAAATGTTGTATTATTAAGCCTCCGAGTGGCGCAGTGGTAAAGCGCTCGCCCTATCATCCGGAGATCGCTGGTTCGAACCCCGGGTGATGCTGTTTTCCTCTCGCAGCCGGAGGCACAGAGAGAGCTGATTGGCCGAGCTCTCTCAGGGGGGAGGGATGAGAGATACTTGTGCTCCCACATTAATCACGGCTCTACAGCCAATCAGGGGCTTCTGTGAGCTCGCTTACGCATAAGTAGCGGCTAGCGCTTTCCTCCGAGTGTTATACTCCGCCCCTAATGGTGCGTAAGCAAGCAGTTCGAAAAGATGCGGTCGGCTGACGTCACACGGTTCGGAGGAAACATGCGATAGTCTTCGCCCTCCCGACTGAGTGGTAGTAGCAGCCTTAATGTGGAGCCCCCCCTAGCGACGGGGAGGAACTGGCCACCACTAAACTGCCCCCCCCCCCCCCCTAATTTTTTTAATTTATCCAACATGGATGTTTGGCGAATTTAGCGGCTCTTAGCCTTAAATCTCAGGCGATGTCATAGCAATCATTCTCACCACGTCTCTCAAGCGTTTCCACTCAATCTTGTGATTTAGCTGCTTGAAAATCTTTACTTGATGTCTCTTCATGGTCGTCATGCTTTTGCGTGTAAGGGGGGGACAAACACAACTCTACAAGTTTTGAAACGAAAAGGGACACCTGATTTGACTTCGAGGTTGAGTTGTACAGTACATTACTACTTGCGCATGTCAGACCAGCACCTGAAAACCTCCTGAGAAACAATTCCTTCATTCACAGCTAGAGATGCTGTATTACTGTTGGGAAGATCATCGATTATAGTTGACGATCGGTTCATTTCCTTTGTAAGCAAATTAAAATGAAAAATGGCAATCGATTTTATTCTGTAAAAAATACTTTCCCTCTACACACCTAGCCAATGCTACTGTATAGCATAAGCCGTCACATAAAAATGCAGATAAATATGGAACCAAAAGACCAAACTTTTTTTATTTATTTATAAATTTTTTTGATTTACGTTGTATATTCGTGTCAAAGGTGTACAAGACTAACTTTGTCCGACTTACGAACGAGTTTTATTCCGAGAGCGTGTTCGTAAGTCGGATTTGTTCGTAAGTCGAGAACTTATTGTACCCACAGTCGACTTCTGAAATCGGCGGGGTTACATCCCTGAATGTGCTCCCAAAACTCTTTCATTTCATTTCAAACCCAAGCTTTAATACATTACTCTTAAAAAGGAAAAAAATAAAAGAATTTAAAGGTAAAGCCATATACTGTGCTGTCTCCCACAGTGCTAATGTACTTGTAACTCATGAAAGCGTTTTTTCTTTGGTATCAAAAAATATTTATACACTTATATTTTATATGAAGATTTAGCTGGATTAACGTTAATATCTGTTACAAAATGAGTAAGTTATATTGTTCTTAATAGTTTAATGTAAAAGCAAATTATATATTGCCATGATTTAAAAAAACGCTATAATAAATTGCGGAGGATATTTGCCGGTTCCCTGAAGTTGCGGGAGTTTCCGCTGACGATCATTAGTCAGGTTCTAAGGAAAATCAAATCTAGGAACGACTGAGTCCCCAAACTCTGGGGTCGACTGTATAATATAAATTTTTTTATTTTTGGAAAAATAATACAAGCAAACCATCAACCAAGGAAAATCTTAACATTGAGTGTTTTGTTTAAAATCCGCCACACTCAGTATGTGTAAAATGTAAACACTAGTTGGCGACGTCGTGTTTATAAGATAACGTTTGTGCTGTACAGTACTTACGAAACAGCACACCCTCGACTGTGATTTATTTATTTTTATTCAACAGTTCCTCAAACACCTTTTATTATCTGTAGATTATGAATTGTTTCTTTCTTTAACCAGTTATTCTTCAGGCCAACCGCGACTTTCAGAGCCGGCAACTGACATTTAGTTCTTTTCCCAGCACTCATACAGCTTTACATTTATTTTTATTTAATTTTTTTAAAAAGATGGAGAGAAAGAGAAGTATTCTGGTGGCTTTTCTTTTTCTTTTTTTTTTTTTTTTCTTCTTCTTCCTCTTTTCAGTCGCTCCTGAAGATGGAGATAAATGAGCTGTCGCTGGAGCGTACGGTGTGA
>CM060110.1:11168293-11230793 GCA_030522415.1 Channallabes apus | reverse complement strand
GTTACCTGTGAAACCGCGCAATTAGTCTTAAAGTCTTGACCTAGCATTAGTTTAATAGGCTGAACTCATTTAGGCTGTGAAGGGGATTTGCAGAAAGCTATTGCTAGCGTTGCTTTAAAAAGGTCAGGCCATGTTCCATGCTAAGCAGTTTCTATTTTCTTCAGATTACTAACCTGGGTTGTTGTATATTTATTTATAATTTTTTTTATTTGACTGAGTCACAAGCTTTAAATTTAGCCAGACTCGAGTAACATGTATACATCATGATTTGTCAGCTCGTGGAGAGAATGATCCGGGATTCCACCGAGGGCTATTTTCAAACCCTCGTCACGGATTCGGAGCGATGCTCTCGGTTTTGCAGAATTTCATGCATTTTTCTCGCTCCCTTGATGCTCATTATTTGATCTTCTACCAGTTTGGCACGAAAAAAACAAAAAAAAACAAAAGCAAATAAACCTCGCTAGCTGGTGTTGGTCTGGTCGAAGTGGCTGGGTGCGAACCGATGAGTCACGAGCTGGAAGCGGAGGATCGTCAGGACTGTAGGCAGTGTTTGGATAACACACCATATGGGAGCACGCGTGTTGTTTTGTCAGTTTACAGTGTGACTTTTGGTTTCCTGTGGCGGATTCAGGGAAGGTTATTTATTTATTTATTTATTTATTTTTGTGTGTGCACTATTGTTCTGCATTTCGTTGGAACCATGATGGATAACGAGGCCTTATGAAGTGAAGTAATGTGAATTTTCTTTCAGTGTCAGTTTTAGACATTCATACGGCTTTCTTGTGCGTGTACGCAAACTAAAAAAAGTTATTGTTTTTAACCAAGCCAATTAGATTTTTTTCCCTCCTCTATCGATATGACCCCATATAAGAGCCCCAGGCTTGTTACTCAGCTCTGGAGGCGGCGTAGCTCAGCAGGAGGTCATTTACTTCAACACACTAACTTTGAGATAGCTCTGAGACCTGTTATATCTTTTCAAAGGAATACAGTAGTAACATGCGGGACTTTTAAGTCCTGCTAATTGGTTTATTATTTTCTGAAAGCCGTTAGAGTGTAGTGGGGGTATTTATTATTCTACCGCCTTGGAGGTGGGCAAACGGGACGTTTAAGTGCCTGCCCTACGAGCTTGTTGTTGGTCAGCTCTTGAGCCGTGGCTGGATGCCAGAAGAGCAGCTGTCAGGCGCACTGCTGACCTCACACCCTGGGTTATTTTAAAAGAGGCTGTGAGCGTGCTGTTCGAGCTCGCAGCGTCCACACAGAGCAGACAGTCCCCGCGTTTAGTCCATGATTTCGATTCGGCACTGCTTGACGCCGTATTTGGGATAGTCCCATCACTGGGAGAGTCCAAAGTCATCGCCCAGACGACCCAGGTACTCTTCGAGCTCTCCTTGTCGTCCAAATTTATTTATTTTTTGCTCTTAGGCTTGTCCTAAGATTTAAAAACTCATTACTCCTGCGGGATATGAGCTACTAGTTCCCCGGACGACTCGGCGATGCTCCGGCATTGCCACATCCCGCGTTTTTCATCCGGCGCTAACAACAACAACAACAAGAAGAAAATGCCCAAGTCCTTGCCCAAGGAGAAGACTCCCCAGGCTCCACCGGAGACCCTGGCGCTGGAGCCTTTGGACCCCAAGGAAGTGGTCAGAGAGCCCTCACCGAAAGTGTTGAAGATATTCAGCATTAATATCATCACACAGGGCCTGCCGTTCTGCCGCAGACGGGTGAGTGAGCGAGCGAGCGAACGACGTGTCGGTCAAGTCCGTTCGTTGAATATTCAGCGATAGATGGCGAACTAGCTCGAAAGTGTGCGCTAAACTTTTGCCGCTATGTTTGATCAAATATGAATTCTATATTAGATCACACGCTTTATAAAGATCCTCATAGGTATTGCAGATGGTGCCACTTTTTCCTTTTCAGTTTCAGACTTAAACGCACAGCACTAAGGTTTAGTTTTATACAGGTGAAGTATCTCAATAACGCTGAGCAGTCAGGAGTTCACATCTCGAGTGTTTCTAGAATTATGATTCATGCTTCCACCTCCGGTCTGACGGTCCCTGTCGTGAACAATGACAGCCATCGTGAAAGCGGAGGCAGGAGACTGAATATAGCAGCGCGTTCGAAGTTGTCACCATGTGCTGCACCGCCGTCACTTTAATGGCACTCGCTAAGTCCTTCACAGAGTCTAAAGTCAGACGTCAGCGTTTAAGCCGTTTGCTTTAACGAGCCTCATACACTAGTGAACATGTCGAGTCGGAATCCTCCTGTCCTTTCCGTCCAGGGGTTACATTAGCGGCCGTTATGATCATGATTAGCCGCCACACATGCGTGACGCTCCTTGTATAGCAGCGACATATGCAAACGGATGACCTTAAAAAGCCAGCGCTCTATTTTTAGGTTTTTGTGAGGATGATGGAAAAATTGCACGGATCTCTAAAAACGTGTACGGACGCTCTAATGCTTTGTAGAAAATGTACAATAAGTACAAGTACAGCTAAGCTGTTAACCGTTTATGAAAGGTTGCAATGTTTTATTACAGAGACCGCTGACACCGTTATCAGTACCCGTCCCCTTTTGAGAGCTCTCTACAGATCCGAGAACAACCTATATACATCTATTTTTGCAGCACGCGAACAAAAATAAAACGTTTTGTTTACACGTCTACCGTGTCCGAGTATCCACTGCACCCTCATGTCACGGTCCTGCTCTGGTCGCTCTTCCCCTATTAGAGGCGTTAAAATGGAAAAAGAAGCGCAAGCTCCAAGAGCTTAACAGGTGGCTTCGGAAGCCTTTAGTACCTGGATAAAGAGAGAAAGAGGCAGAAGTGTGTTAGAGATTAATAAATCAAAGGTTGTAAAATAAACTGTAAGTGAAATGGCAGCCGGAGTACAGAAAGGGATAACTATGAGCGGAAACCGTTTCAGATGGGACACTTTGCGAGACGGACATTCTCCGCTCCTCTTTCACAGTCTCTGTATTATAGCCCGTCAGAGAGTCCAGTCATGTGTTTTAGATATTTTAAGATCTGGAAATCTTTGTTTTATTTCTGTCAACGCCGGTAAACATGTTCGAGAAACACTAGTTGGTTACAACGGTCCTGAGTTAGAAACAAACTCGAAGACGTGTTATTAAAGAGACAAAAATAGTTTTTCTACGGTTTTTGCAGTTGCGTGGTTTTGTTTGGCAACGACAATTTCTGCGTTCCTAGAAAATCCGTCAGCTTTTGTCCGCACAATGCTTATTTTTTTTTTGTGTGTGTAAAAACTGTCAGTGTTCATCTAAACACCAGACCACGCTAAGACATTCTGTAGTGACCTCAGTTTTATCCATAATCTTTAAAAACTCTGACAGGACCTGAGTCCCTGTCATGACCGTAACATTGATTACTTTCATATAACATCACTTACAAATTGCCAACGATAATGTTTTACATTTAATTTAAAAAATAAAACGCTGCACAAGCTTGTCAGTCTGTTTAAGAAAGCGAAACTACTAAATTCAATAAAATTTTATTTGTATAGTGCTTTTAACGATCGTCATTGTCGCAAAGCAGCTTTACACAAGTAAAAGAATTATTTAAGTTTGTATGACCTAAAGGCCTATTATTTTTAGTTAATTAAAAATCTGGGCACTGGAGGCTCCCCACCCTGATACACATCCTCCACCGAATTCCTAATGTTCCAGCACTGATCTTTGCTTCTTACTAAGTAAATCAGGTTCATCTACACGTACAGCAGAGCCCAAGTTCTACCCCAAAGTCGAGTCTCAGTAAGATTTCTGTAAAAGTTCTTCTATAGGATTAAACTCGCGTTATGCCGAGTAGCGAACCCTGAGGTACTTCATGTATGGGAGAGTAAAAAAAAAAAAAATTAATAAAAAATCTAAAACAGCCTTTCTACCCATCCCCTCTAGGCATACTTTAAATTTAAGCTGTGACTTCATTGCAATTGTTGAGGGAGAGAAAAAAAAGAAAATATCCTTGTCCTTGTTCCGTAGTTTAGTTTATGTTCAAACCCCCCGCCAGTTCCTTCTGCGGTCTGCTTTGTTCTTGCTGTCTTAAAACCAGGCAATGCGAGAGTCTCCAGTTGGATTAGTTTTTTTTTTCCCCCGTGCCTTCTCCAGACGTTTTCATGCTGTTGGCTTGTGCTTACAGACAAGATTTTTTTGCTTAAGGGAGCTTCCTCTCAGACTACCATGAAAGTGTTGACTAACTTCAGAGAGAGCAGCTGGCTCCACTGAATGGAATAGTTTGGATTTCTCTTGGTCCTTGTGGGCCAATAGAAGTGGGAATCTCCAGAGCTTCTGCACCATAAGTTCATTCCTCAGAATCCACCGAGCTTAAAGGAAAAGTTTGTCTCGCTTGCAGCTCAAACAAACACAAAAAAAATGCTGGGAGGATTCGCTTGATTCTTTTAGAATTCGCCGTCGTTTGTTTGCTTCCAGACTTGGCTCGAAAACTCGAGTCCACACCCTGGTCCGATTCCGTATCAGGTTGAAAAGGCGCTTGGTGATTATCTATGTAGTGTTTCCTTTGGTACCAAAACTGTGACACATCTTGTCCTATCTTACCCTGTTGACCGTAGGAAGACTTAATGTCATCCTGAAACAGGAAGTAGCGTGACAATTTGGACCAATCACGTTCCTCAGCCTCCAAACCTGATGTGTCCCACACCATGGCTTTGAGGAGAACCTTTTTCTGAAATGTTTCTGTGGTTTGAGAAGACTTCCCAAAGTCTCAGAGCGAACACGCCATCTCAATCGCGTAAGGGGAAAAATAAAAAGCCTGTAACGTCCTGAAGGCCGTTTATCCAGGGTTGATGAGTCAAGCTCTAGGACTTACGATCTTGAAATCATTTCGTCCCTCGTTTAAGAAGCTTCATCACTTCATTAAAACTAAGTGCTCAAGGCCTCAGTCGAGGTCTCGTTACTAATTAATACGATTAGTCTCGCCACTTAGATCATTATGCTAGTCGTCTTGAGAGTTCAGGGTCAAGTAGCGAAGGTTGTTTGGAACAATACGACCTCCTTGGTGTCCTTTTGGGGGGGGAAATGGCTTCCCTATTCAAAAATTAGCCGCAGATTTTCATATCTCGGAACCTCGTCTGTGAATATTTATGACCGGAGTCTATATTCAGTCATGAACTACGGTGCAATATTCAGAGTTATCTGACAAATGATGAGACCTGTCCTCCCTCTCTGTGTTTTATTCAGAAGGAAAACTTGCCCAGTGGTGCTTTATCACTCGTGGTGGATTTGGTTGTAAACTGAAGGACAGTCATTATTTCAGACAAATTTGAAGGCATGCGACCTTCACTTTATTCACCAGGGTGAGAGTTTTATTCAATTATGTTCAAAAATGGCGGACGGAGCCGAGACGTTCGCTAACGTGTCCAGTGAAATACGGTTTTACACACCGGAATACGGCAACCGGTTAACTTTGAGTACCGAGCAATAACGATCTACTACAGGAAAGTCACAAGTGTTAAACCAAGCTGATTTTTTCCCCCCTTCATACAGTTCAAGCAAGCAAATGTTAAAGTACTCCAGACTGACACACGTGTCTCTTTTAGGGTCCGCGTTTGGCTTCAGATTTAGAGTATGCCCAAAACCGCTTTCCCCCCCCCTCAGGGGTGATCCTGTTGTTGCTGAATGCGCTCATCAGGAATGGACAACAGGTTCGACAGCACTGCCCTTAGAGAGACCATATTGCTTTCCTTTCCCACCCTGCGCTGTCATGCCGCTCGGGTAACGCAATCCCGTCCTGCCCATCTCAGCTATGCCACGCGCACAGAGCCATTTGCAGCATCAACCTCCGGTCTCAGACTAATCCTGACCCCTGAGGCAGGTGAAACTCAACAGAAGGGGTTAGGAATGTACAGTAACAGGACGCCGAGTAGACTTGCACTTGTGACTGGAATGATTGGGTTTAACAATGAGGAATGAAAATGGAGTTTTCTGTTGATCCTAGATCATGAACATTTACACAATTCTGAATTTGACGAACTATCCCAGAGCTTAGCTGTAGGAATGCAGTCAGTCTATGAGAAAATGCATAACGAGTAGAATTTAAGTGTCATATCGGCATATTTGAGTTCGTTTTTCCATGTTTAGTTTTTAAAACTTTTTTTTTTTTTTTACTCACCTGATTTGATTTTGGGGGGGAAAAAATCACATTCTTTTGACTCGTATTTCATTTGCAATTTAAACTGTTTAAACAATCCATTTTGTCCTTAAACATATTTATCGAAGCTAATATATGATGTAACTGGAGTTTGTTAAGAGAATGTTTGGCAATATTGTTTTATTACCTCAAAATTATATATAAAAGAATCTCTACATACAGTAAATTCCTGATTATATATTTTTTACCTGTATTTAATCGCAGGCTTTTTGCGATTAAAAAAACTGCTCCATATTGCAATTTCACAATTGTACAGAAGTAGGAATTTTAGTGCTAAGCCTTTGAAATGGTAAATTTGTTAAATTTTTATTAAAATAATACTTTTAACTTGATTTTAACATCTCAATTACTACTGTACAATTAATCAGAAAAAAATATATATATAATTTTTTCAAATTTTTTTTTTTTTTAACAATTAAATTAATTAATATTTATTTATTTTTGATGATGCATCAAAAAGTGAAGCCCTAATTTCAATGCATATAGTGCTAAGCATAGTTTATTAAAAAAAAAATGATTTATTACACAGAGCAAGAAATTACCAATTTTGCAACAATAAATTCAATCTCTAACTTGAATAAATATATTTATATTTCAGTCCGCCACTAATAGCATCTTGTCATTGGTCAGAGGTTGTGTTTTTTATTCTTTTTATACAGGTTTTAACCTTTTAGTAATTGAAATTGTTTGGGCGTTCACACCACCGTGAGTTGTTTAGTTAGTGAGTTGTTTAGTTAGTTAGTGCTGTGCGTGTCCCCTACACACTCGGAGAGGATGGGTCGCGTGATCGAGCGCTGCCGTGCTGCGGTTAGGAGCCGAGACACTGCAAGCGGGCGCGGATATTTCTGCCACGAGCAACCCGAGACGTCTCTGGCGGTGATCTCGCTGGGATCGGTGCGATCATGTGTCCCGAGCGAGGAATAAACACCACAACAGAAAAAACTGTTTAGGCTGAGATGAATATTTGGTCAAGGTACTGACACAAAAACAATCGAAGGTTGCTTAATGATTAAAAAAAATAAAACACCTCTCCCGGGGTTCCCGGTTCGAGCGTCTACTCAGAAACGTCATCCTCATCTTCATCATGAAGAGAAGGCAAAAGTGCCTGAGGTGGTTGTGAAATGTTTCCGAAGCCCTTAAGAGCTAACGTTTTTTTTTTTTTTTTTTTTTGTGCAGTGATGCAATTGACTGTAAGGCGCTACTAAGAAGTTTGTGATATTCCTCAGATATTTGCAGTGTTTACAACATATCAGGAAAAAAAAGAGGGTTTATTTATTATTTTTATTTTATTTTTTTATGAGTTAGCCAGCCACTTCTGACAACTGCAGTCTGACGAAAGTTTCTTCTCACTTCTCCGGAATTCAGATGTCGGAGAAACAGCGGTGGCGTGTTGTTTTTATGTGGAGAACATGGCACGATGTCAGCAGGTTGCGGTTTTTAAATGGAAAACAAAAAGCCCTAGACGGTGCTGGGTCAACTAGCCTGGAGTTAGAAAGGTGTGTTTTTACTTCCCTAGCCAGATATTCAGCTCACAGGGAGGGGAAGAAACAACCTCGAGTTAGGGAATGATTGATGGCCAGACTTTGTTGTTTTGTGTCTTTCACTTTGGAACCTAAACATGTATCGGTGCTGATACCAGAATCGGGTCTAATACTTTCCATCATTACTCAGACTCGTGTCATGTGATTAAACATCTTTCCTGTCGTCTAAACCGAGCCGATGTGATCGTACAGAACGTTATGGATGATATCAGTTAATAGGAAGGGGATGCACCTCCCAATTACGATATCACGATACCTCGCGATTCTATAAATATCATGGTTTTATGAATATCGTGATACGATATTACATTTTGTTAAAATTTGAAACCTTTAAAAAAAAATGTAGCCCGTTCCTTATAACGTTAGTTTTTTCATTTACAATCTAACCTCAGCATTTAAACAATACAAACTAACATCAAATTAAATTAAGCAAACAAAGCTACATTTTTACGTCCATGTATCTCTTATTTCTAAACAAACTTGGCAAATGATTGATTACTACCACATGAGATGATGTGTAAATAGTTCAGAGTGCGCCGCCTGGATAAAGAAAGGGCTTCTAACAAACGCGATTTTTGACTACTTAACTCTTGGCGAGTTTGAAGTAAAAGGCTTTTAAAAAATTTAGATTTTTAAAGGCGTAACACCATAAAACATGTTTCTGTTGTGTCACTCAGGAAAGCTTCTGCACTTGTGTATATCTGAAAACCAGCTGATCCGGTTCATTTCTATTATAAATATAAAAATAGTAAAAAGAGGTTTTTACAATTCGTCTCAAATTAACCCTGGACACTTAACGACTTAACGACTACCTAGCATGAAAAGGATCATAAGTAGTTTGTTTTCCAAACCGTGAACTTGACTTGGACACTCGTACACCACAAACAAAACACACAGACGTCTCAGTTTTTTTTGTTTCGTCCTTCCTAACCCGCGTCCTTTGTTCACCTTCAAATGCTTTCTGAACAGCTGATGATGTACTTTTACATCGCCGTGCTGGCCATATCGAGCACTTTCCACCCTCCTGGGAGTGGGAGTGGGGTGACGGGATGCCATGGCTCCCGGGGCTCCAAATAACGTCGGGCCGAAGCATCTGTGCGAATCTATTCTGAGCCGGACCATTCCTGGTGTGGTGCGAGTCTGGACGTCGGCGGGAACTCGAGCTTTAAGTTCATTAGTAGGATGTAAATCAGATCCCGGTTTATTTTTTTATGTATTCAACAAAATGAAATGAGACTCATGGGATGATTTTAAGCCGTTCATCTTGTGTGTGACGCGCGAGCAATCCGGTGCAGTCTGTTCCCTGTGCAGCACCTCTAGCCAGCATAGCTGACCTTAAAGCACGGGGTCAGAATCTCATCCAAACGCTTATCAAGTTCAGCGTTCGGTGCAGCAAGCCCAGCCTCCCCCGGTGAGAGTGCGTTATTGGGGATGCTGACATTTTTCCAAAAGCGCCGAAGGCTCTTGATGGACTATTGTCCAGGAACCCACCTCTAAATCCCCACCCCCCTCCCCCTTTTGTGTGTAAACATTTCCCGAAGAGAAAGTGAAACCTGCCCCTCGCAGAATGTAGCCGCCTAGCGATGCGCCTAGCGATGCACCTGCCGTGAAGCTGCCAAAAGGCGCGGACGTTTCTCGCAGCGCCGCTAGCGTGGGCGAGAGGCTTCCTCGTCTCTCTCTTAGGCATGTGTCACAGGTTCAGAGCATCGCCTCGCAGCCTGGAACAGTAACCGAAGAAGAGTCCTCCAGGCTTAAAAATACTCGCGCTGTTTATCCTGACGGGAGGGGGATGGCAGTAAGCAATGACTCAGCGAATGTAAAGCATCTCGTCAGCACCTCGTTTTTCATCACAGTTACAGGCTAAGGTGTCCCGGGAAAGACACAACAGCAACTAAGCAGGGTTTAAGTAAAGTTAATTCTATCCAGATTATGGAATTGTTTAATACAAATAACAGACTGTGTATGAAAGCAGTCTTCTTTCACATGCTCATCGTAAAGATTTACGGTCTGGATTTGTTTTTGTTTTTTATCTGACTACAGAAACCGGGCAGTTACTAAGAAATTTGATCTAGACGTGGAAAAAAAAATCTGTATCATTAAGTTCAATGCAATATTTCTAGTAATAGTCAATGACTCGTGGTTTGTTTTTGCCGTAACGAATCATACAGGAGCTATTTACAAATAACTGTGTGTGTGTGTATATATATATATATATATATATATATATATACAGTGGTGTGAAAAACTATTTGCCCCCCTCCTGATTTCTTATTCTTTTGCATGTTTGTCACACAAAATGTTTCTGATCATCAAACACATTTAACTATTAGTCAAAGATAACACAAGTAAACACAAAATGCAGTTTTTAAATGAAGGCTTTTATTATTTAGGGAGAAAAAAAATCCAAACCTACATGGCCCTGTGTGAAAAAGTAATTGCCACCTGAACCTAATAACTGGTTGGGCCACCCTTAGCAGCAATAACTGCAATCAAGCGTTTGCGATAACTTGCAACGAGTCTTTTACAGCGCTCTGGAGGAATTTTGGCCCACTCATCTTTGCAGAATTGTTGTAATTCAGCTTTATTTGAGGGTTTTCTAGCATGAACCACCTTTTTAAGGTCATGCCACAACATCTCAATAGGGTTCAGGTCAGGACTTTGACTAGGCCACTCCAAAGTCTTCATTTTGTTTTTCTTCAGCCATTCAGAGGTGGATTTGCTGGTGTGTTTTGGGTCATTGTCCTGCTGCAGCACCCAAGATCGCTTCAGCTTGAGTTGACGAACAGATGGCCGGACATTCTCCTTCAGGATTTTTTGGTAGACAGTAGAATTCATGGTTCCATCTATCACAGCAAGCCTTCCAGGTCCTGAAGCAGCAAAACAGCCCCAGACCATCACACTACCACCACCATATTTTACTGTTGGTATGATGTTCTTTTTCTGAAATGCTGTGTTACTTTTACGCCAGATGTAACGGGACACGCACCTTCCAAAAAGTTCAACTTTTGTCTCGTCGGTCCACAAGGTATTTTCCCAAAAGTCTTGGCAATCATTGAGGTGTTTTTTAGCAAAATTGAGACGAGCCTTAATGTTCTTTTTGCTTAAAAGTGGTTTGCGCCATGGAAATCTGCCATGCAGGTCGTTTTTGCCCAGACTCTTTCTTATGGTGGAGTCATGAACACTGACCTTAATTGAGGCAAGTGAGGCCTGCAGTTCTTTAGATGTTGTCCTGGGGTCTTTTGTGGCCTCTCGGATGAGTTGTCTCTGCGCTCTTGGGGTAATTTCGGTCAGCCGGCCACTCCTGGGAAGGTTCACCACTGTTCCATGTTTTTGCCATTTGTGGATAATGGCTCTCACTGTGGTTCGCTGGAGTCCCAAAGCTTTAGAAATGGCTTTATAACCTTTACCAGACTGATAGATCTCAATTACTTTTGTTCTCATTTGTTCCTGAATTTCTTTGGATCTTGGCATGATGTCTAGCTTTTGAGGTGCTTTTGGTCTACTTCTCTGTGTCAGGTAGCTCCTATTTAAGTGATTTCTTGATTGAAACAGGTGTGGCAGTAATCAGGCCTGGGGGTGACTACAGAAATTGAACTCAGGTGTGATAAACCACATTAAGTTATTTTTTAACAAGGGGGGCAATCACTTTTTCACACAGGGCCATGTAGATTTGGACTTTTTTTCTCCCTTAATGACGTAAACCTTCATTTAAAAACTGCATTTTGTGTTCAATTATGTTATCTTTGACTAATAGTTAACGGTTTTTGATGAGCAGAAACATTTTGTGTGACAAACATGCAAAAGAATAAGAAATCAGGAAGGGGGCAAATAGTTTTTCACACCACTGTGTATATATATATATATATATATATATATATATATATATATATATATATATATATATATATAATTTTTTATTTTATTTTTTATTCAGTTTGATAGAAAATCAATTAAAATGTCACATACACAACCGTACATGATATGCAGCGAAACGCTTATACGACTTCCCGTGACCTAAAAAAGATTTTTCTTTAAAGAAATAAAAAGATTTCATTAAGTATAAGAATAAGGATTTAAAAAAAGAAAAAAAGGATAATTTTTTTTTCAAAATATATAGAAAATTAAACTTAGGCTGAACGTCATTATATACACAATATTGTATAAAGTATATAAATTTTTCTTTTTACAATATTTAATAAAACTAAAAAGAATAAGGTTTTAAAAATATATAACATTTATAAAAAAAAAACTTAGGTTGAACACCTAAAATATTGAATAAAAATTTGATTTAATTTCGCTAAATAAAAG
Organism: Channallabes apus; assembly: GCA_030522415.1. Classification (NCBI taxonomy): domain Eukaryota; kingdom Metazoa; phylum Chordata; class Actinopteri; order Siluriformes; family Clariidae; genus Channallabes; species Channallabes apus. The sequence continues at coordinate 11,218,763 of CM060110.1, read as the reverse complement.
AAATTAAAGAATAAGGATTTAAAAATATATAACAAATTTAAAACCATTTACAGCATTTAACTAAATGAAAAAAAATCAAAAATAAAATGTATAATATGATAAAAACATATAAACACTTTTACAATATTTAATAAAAAGAAAACAATATAAATTTTACATATTAATAAAAAGAACTACTTTAAAAAAATCTTTTTATTTCTTTAATCCTTATTCATTTTGTTTTCATAATATTTACAAAATAAAATTAACAGAGTTTAAGAGAGAGATAGACTATATGGACTGAAGTATTTGGCCAAATTTGCAATGACATTGTATCCAGATACATTTTCTTCAGTATGGAGTCAGTCTCCATTCTTTGGGAATTTATGCCCATTCATTCTGTAGAGTGTTGATGAGGTTAGACACCGATGTTGGACGAGAAGATCTTGCTCACAATCACCCGTTCCAGTTCATCCCAAATGTGCTCGATGGGGTTAATGTCAGTCGAGTTCTTCCACACCAAACTCATCCACCCATGTATTTATGGTCGTTGCTTTGTGCACTGGGGTGTACAGTCATGATGGAGTAGAAAACGGCCTTCCCCAAACTGTTGCCACAAAGTGTAGTGAAGTGTAGTGTTGTCCAAGATGTCTCTGTATGCTGAATCATTAAGATTGGCCTGGGGAAAAGGGGCCTGAATAATTAACAGGTTTGGACAAACATTTTTGTCTATATAGTGTAGACAGATAGGTAGATGATCAATTTCCTAAAGGAAATATCAAAACACAAAAAACAAAAAAAATGTGAGTTCGTGTGGGAGGTGATCCATCTTTCAACATAAATGATTAGGAGGGAAAAAAACAGTACATAATGTACATAAATGTGTAAATGCAAAGTATGAAATGAAGATTCGCAAATAAGGATGAATATTGAAATGGACAGAATAGTCCAACCTGAGCTGTGCAATGCAGTGACAGCAGTGCGGAAAAATGAGTGTTGCAGGAATGTGGTAAGGAAAGTCAACTCCGATTCAAGGACCAGGATGAGTAGATGAATAAATATGACCGTGAACAGTGAGACTGTTACAAAGAAGAGCTACGTGCATAGTGGTGGTCAAGGGATCGTCACGTCCCCAGAGGTGTTAACGCATTGTATATGACCCAGGGAACAAAGGGCGTGTCAGTGGAGCAGCTCACTGGACATGCTCTACTGCTAGTTGGGTGACATGATGGACAGCATTCTCCTTTCCCAGCCTCAGCTCCAGCGAGTCAAGCTTGAAGCCAACCACAGACCCAGCTCTCCTAACTCGAATAATTCAAATAATTTGTCATCATTTAAAAACAATCAGATACTGGAGACTCCTTCCTTAAATGTTAAATGAACTGTTTTCATAAACCAATAGGATATCGGTGAAAAAACACAGGATGCCAGTATTTGTTTGTCTCCTTGTCAAACACATCTGTTTATTATTATACTCGGATTATATCAAACCTCAGCCAGACAAGCCTCTGTAAATGAGCTGTTACTATAGAAACGCTAACGTATTAGAACAAGCTGCTGAACGAGCAGATTTCCAAATTCATTTGCTGCACACTGGACTCACAATGAATGATGCCAAATAAGTCATGGTGTGTTCGTGTCGAGCCTGGATATTGACCTGCATTACTTTTTCCAGGGTCACCTACTTTTTGGAGTGATGTCCTAAAGGGTGGTGTCCCCTTAGTATCTTTAGTGTGTATAATTTGTAAAGTAAATTACATTATTGGACCTCAACGGCAGCTGCTGTTCTGTTTTAAACGCGGCTTGAATCTCGACAGGTTCCTCTTCGTGCTCCGTTGTTGTTATAAGATGCGTGCTAAAGATTATTTGATTTAAGAGGGCTAATTTTTTTTTATCGCGGATTATTCCGTGGTATCAGCAACACCGGCGCCATTAACGAAGAACCCCCAAGGGGATGTCACGACACGCAAGGTCGCATGATAGCCAGCAATAAATGCCACAAATGTGGTAAATGCACACGTTCCGAATAGCTATTGTGGCTGATCAGGCTGGAGCAGATTTCTGCCTCTTGGCTGCCTCGAGGCCATCTCACACACACCGAATCCCTTAACACCTCTCCAGCGCATAAATCATTCCCATCAGCACATACGGACCTAAGTGGACTAAACAAGACCTCACTGTTTGTTGAGCGGCTTCATCTAGGACCTTAAAATCCACAATACGATCGAGTGTATATGCACCGGTGTCTCCAAGCACCTTTCTCCCCCCCCCCCACTTTCTTTTTCCTCTTCTTCTACTCCGTGCTCAGATCCTATGCGCATCTGTGTGAAGCCTGACCCACCCGGACCATTTTAGATGCGTTGCGCATCTCTGCAAGCTGCCAGGCTATTAAACCTGCGAGTTCTTCATTACTCGGTTTGCGACGAACGCCAGTGTTTATTTATCAAAAGCTCGTTACTAAGTAACTAGTGCTGGGGGCCGGGCTCCCACGGGGAACATTTCGCACTTTAGCCTATTACATCGAGCCTCAGCTTGGCACAATCAATCCTTCTTATTGATCAGCGGTGTCTGGGCCTGTCTCAGGTTTCCTGCCTGTTGCCACTCGATTCTCTCATCAGATTGATTTTTTTTTTTCCCTCTCTCCCGCTCTCGTCGGTATGCCGGTCTGTTTGCAGTCCTTCTGTTCCGGACTCACTCTTACTTACCGCAGGTCAAATCTGGCAGTTTGGAAACCGATAATCGCGAGCGCTTAATCTTCGTTTCAAGCAGTGAGGGTCTAAAGCTCTCGGCTGCCGTTTGAAAGAGATGTTCAGATGAGTACGCCAAATGAAAATCACTCAAGCACGGCGTCATGGTGACATATTTATCGATTAAGAACAGCATGTACGGATGATACAAGGACTTCCTGTTTAGCTGCCGAACCTGACATCGAAGCAAGACTGTTTAGAAATGATGACGTGCACTCGGCATCGGAGGTCTGACGCATCCTTCTGGGTTCTCATCACACGGAAGCCTCTCGCTGAGGACGGCCACGTACGGTCCGCTTGGGCACGTGTCTGGTGACTGAGGACGGTTCTACTGGATGATTATGCCAATCCAGTCTTGCATTGGGCTTCCCCCCCCCCCCCCCCCTTGATGGCTTGTGCCTGCAGTCGCTCTTTAGTGTTAGGACTAAAATTGCCATGAAAGGTTTCATCCCCGAGCTTCCATCAGCAAAAGTGGACTTATATTCACTTAAACTCCATTTACGTTACATAGAACGGTCAACCTGATACCACAGAAATATGGTCCGACTAACTGGTGATCTCCAAGGGCATCATCTCCAGGCATCTTTTCTTCCCACCATCCCAAGCATGCCCGAGAACAGAGCGCAAAAACAATGTAAACGTTGACCAACAGGGAATCAGTAAGGGGGGGAGGGTTGGGAGCAGTCGTTCTTGGGCACGGAATAAGTCAATGGTACCTTGAAAACACCATTAAGCTGTTGGAATGCAACAGGATTGGTGTGACTTGGAATTGGTGTACTGCCCGTATATCATTTCTCCAGAATTTATTTTGGCAGTTTGTTGCTTCACGAATAGTGCTGCAAAATTAATTAATTAAATAAATAAATAAAGCCATGAGAGTAAAAAAAATATATATATTTTTTTGAGTAGGTGGGATGGTGTACTCTTTGCCTTGTCAATCAGATGGCTATCCGTGGGCTTCCATGAGCTTGTGTATTGAGGATGATGGGTGATGCTGCTTTTCTCAGAGTAAGGCCCTCCTAAAGGCGGCATAAAATCGTGAAGAGGTTGGCTTTATGTGGGCGGTGGTTGTCGTGTCGTGTGATGGACGAGAGATACTTAGCGAGTGGAAATTGCTTGAAAAGAAATTGTCAGTATAAAAAAAAAAATCACTCGTCCATCCTAATCTTCAGCTCATGTCTTGGGATTCCTGACGTCCTTGATGCTGAAATCATACTCAGATAAACACCTGAACCGTAAAAGCCTCCGAGTCAGGCTTTCCTATTAACCATTTCCCAAAACCATTAATGGTACGAGTTACATAACTTTTTATTAAATTACTTTTAGTAGTCTTTAATCTAACATCTATAAGAAATAAAGCTTCTTAAAACAGATCAGACAATAAAGCTTTAATGCTGTTAAGTCGATTTAAAAAGAAATCGCAAAGGGCTTCAGACTTTTTCTTAGATTTTTAGTGTGGTGTTGTGGAATAGTTCTCCAAGCGTCCTTAAGTTGCTTATTTTCAACTTTCAGTCCAGTACCTGTACCTGAGCAGTTTCAGAGGATTTAAAAGCCACACAGTGACCTATGAATCATTCAGGCATTAAAAAAAAAAACATCTAACTCAAGGCATGAACAAGTGAGAAACAGGTGTGGATGATGACAATCAGACGGGTGATGCTGAGTGGCTGGAACAGACGAGAGCGGAAACAAGGTCGCTGCTGAGACCGTTCAGTTTTCAAGATGCACCGCTAGGAAATTTGCAGCCTTGTCACAATTTAATCAATAATTAAATTTTAAGAAAGGCTCGAGACGTTTCCACAGTACCGTTCTTCTGATTAACAGTTCTAGAGCAAAGTATAAGTCTTGTTATATACGCACTTTTAGCCGTTGCTTACTAATGAAGGGTTGGGATGTAATGAGAGGAGACCGACTCGGTATGCTTCATTTCTTTGTGACACGAAAAAAGATTTGACGGTTTCCGAAACCGACTACGTTATAATCCTAATTTAGCCTACGCTGGGACGGATGCTACTCGAACTGCAGACGGACATCGCGTTAATCGCTTACCATTTATACTCCTGGATTAGCAAGATCTTTTTTTTTCTTTTCTGCATTCATCTTGTTTTTTGCTGTGAGCTAGTCGGTGGGGCATCTTCAAGCATGATTTGCCTACGTCACCTCACAGCGGCTTCCAGGAAAGTTCTGGTAGTTTGGAAACCTCTAATCGGCGTGTCCTGACTATTCTCTATTTAGCACAGCACAACGCAGAATTGCGGCATATATCCTGCTTATTTATTTGTTGGGACAGACAGACAGAACTGTAATTCTCCCAAGATTGCGATCTCGCTGCGAAGGCCCACTGTCTTGCTGCCATATTTATCTGTTCGGAGCGGTCACGACTGGAAGATATGATGGCAGGTTTTATAGACGTCAAAAAGAAAGAAGCTTCTAATCTGGAGAGTTTATAAATAATGATCTGCGCGCTAGACACGTCCTCGGTGGTCTGTCGTGCTTCGGAGAGGGACGCGAGACTCGAGACCTACCTCGCTGCATCATGGGAATCTGCTTCGTTCTCGTTTGTTTCACTTATTTGTCTTGAAACGTAAAAAGTAAATCTAATCGAGTATAAAAGTGGCGAGTCATTCTGCGTGGTCTGTTTAATTCATACAGAGGCTCGCTGTGCGTGTGGTCGCGCACAAAGAAAGAAGGCATTTTTCAAGCTTTTATGTCAAATGCCAAACATGTGATCCACAGAGCTGGCAGGCTCCGCTCACGGCCTCGCGCTTAATGAAATCCAGCCTCGGTCTCGTCCCGCTGCCTCGTTTTATAGCGGTTAGGTTTAATGTCTGGTTTAGGAAGCTGGTCTGAGATCAGTAATAGCTAGCTACGTGTTTATCTTTGGGAAGAGCTCGACATTCTCGCTCGGTTGACACCGCAGTGAAAGTGCATCTCAGTGACGCGACATGTACTCGTGGAGCAGATGTTATTTCTGAGGGTGTATTGCTGGTAGCTCAGAGACAGTGTGTACACTTTTTTAGTTTTTTTGTTCTCTACCCCACTTCCAATAGAAATGGCAGAGACGGTCATTATACAAGTCTGCTATGATCGACTGGAAACCCCGCCCCCCTGTGCTGTCGCGTTCCTCACTTGCATATTATGATTCATTCCTCAATACCACACTGACTCCAAAATAGGCTTTTTAAAAGTTTTTAATATACAGTCAGCCAAAAAAAATTTATACATACATCAGAAAAAAGAAAACTTATTTGAATACTAAACTTATTGCTATGCATATTCTGATAGTATAGCGATATTATAATATAAAAATATCATATTGAAAAGATTCGATAACGTCACGGTTCTTATGAGCTGATTTTTATCAACATCCCAATCCGATATAAAATTTTCACACAATTTATTGCGATTTTAAACCTTAACGATTAAATAAATGAACCCTGTTCTTTATAACGTTAGTTTTCTTACTAAGTTTAAACTAACTTTAGTTGCAAGAAGTTTACATATCTCTGTTGTATCATCCCCCATATGTGTTATTTCTAATAATAATTCAAACTTGGCCTATAACTCGCTCCTTACCTGTAGGATTATAAAGAAAACAGCGCCTTAAACGCCTCCAAAGTCTCAAAACTCAAAAGTGAGTGTGCGGGTTGTGCGGCTGCCAGCACTGGGGGCATGTGAGTCTCATCACATGGGAGGAGACGTGATTTTTGACTAATTAGCGCTTGTTTTCTTTTTTAAGACTGGTGTAAGCGTGTTTAATGAGTGGGTTTAAGGCAGCAGCTTCTGTGCTCGGTACAGAATCATTCTGTCCACTGGCCGATCGACCCATTTGTCTCTATTAGTACAGGTAATCCCCAACTTAAGAATCAGGGTTTTACATGAACTTTTTTGCTGACTGGCTGATGTATCTAGTGGATTTCCGGAGTCACTCGCCATTCAGCCTTTTTACTCGCCACAATTTTGTTACCAGAAAATTGCAGTTTTTTTCTTCACCATGATACGTTAATGTTTGTTATATCTAGATTTACTTATAAATGACAGCATACACTGTATCACTATAGTAGTAGTCAAGTATTCAGTACTGTTAAGATCCCAATATAAAAACATGCAAACATGAACAGTATATTCTGCTTATTGAACTTAAATTCAAGCCTCTTACCACATGACATTGAAAAATAACAGATTCAGTACAACTGAACTCATTCTAATATTAAAAATACAGCAACTCAGAACATTTATCATTTTAGTGTGTTGTGTACTATTATCAGGTATTATTATTCATTATGTATTATTATATCAGAATTTATCAAATTTACGCAGATATGAATGGACCACAGTTCAATCGCGGAAGTAGGCTCACGTGTGTTCTACAAAAAAAAAAAAAAGACACTGCAGTACACCAGATAATATTTACAATTATATACACAATATTGCCAGTGTGTAAATGTATATAAAATGTCTAAAGTCCTTCATTTTTTATGTGAGCATGTGTGTATTAGAAATCATTCAGCTCCACCAGTTTCAATAAACCAGTCCGGAAGCACAATGATAGAAAATGTCTGTCCTGTAAAGCTGTCACAGTCCATTACAGTGGAAAACAGCTACGAGACAAAATGGCGTCCATGATTCCCCTCGCGATTTGACCCTTAGCCGCCGAGACAACACTTTTCACATTTCACTGTAAGATTCCTTTCATTAGATGCGATTACGGTTTTTGGCCACATGATGGCAGTGTGGGGAAAGGGGACAGAGATTTAGTCAAGAGGATTGGTATGATTTATATTGAATATTCATGTCAAATGCGTACAAGACTCACTTTGTCTGACTTAAGAACAAATCGGACTTACAAACATGCTCCCAGAACAGAACTCGTTCGTAAGTCTGGAACTGTCGGTATAGAATCAGGACATTTTATTAAATCATGCTGCTTACCAAATTGAAACACAAATCTAAAGTGTTTGTGAATGCGAACTCCAGCCGCGTCCTGCTTAATTTATTTATTTACCCCCCCTACATTTTAATATTGTGTCTCTTACATTACTGTCACGTGTTTAACCTTTAAGTGAGTTTTTCTTCCCCCTGGATGATTTGACACTTAGAATAAAATCCTAAAGCTTGATGTGTGAAGCGTATTTATCGCCCGTGACAACTAAGATGCGAGTGTTTTCCTGCATTAACACCGACACACACGTGTGGCACCTCACTTTCTCCTGATTAACCAACAGATTTCCGTGTTAATGTACGCTCCAGCTCCTCTAGCTTTTATAAATATGTTCAGCAAGGCGGAGCCTTCTCCTAACTTGAGCCTTGTGCACATTTATTCGTCTCCTCTCTTTTTACTTTGGAATGTTAGATGTGAAGATCGTAAATAAAGTGAAACGTTTTGCCCTGGTGGTCAGCACATGGCATAATTAAAATCCTGTGTTGCAGGAAGTCACGAACATTCCGATTCAAAGCAATGCATTGTGACTCGTGCATGAATTAGAGGTACAACTAATTAAATACCTGATTGAATAAGAGTTCAGTAAATGCAAAACTAGATTATAGACAAGCATGATTAATGCTAGCAAGTAATCAGACACCCAAATTAACACAAGCACTCAAAATTAATTTGTACTTTATTTATTTATTTATTTTTCCTAATTGGTCCAGTATTCTGATTAGTTTGATTCCGACGAGTCTGAAACGGTGTCCGCTATCCAGTCATAATCATGTTATCTGAAACTCTTGGATGCTAAATAGATTTTTTTTAAATGCTGTCTATAAAGATGAGACACATAATTTTCGTGTTATCAGTGAATCGACTTTATTTACGACTCAAGTCCATGTTACAGAACCATGTAGAAGCTCATCATTGATCCTCCTTGTTCTACATCCAGGTCCATTCATTCTCGCATAAACTACAATTTAAACATCACTACGGTTACTCTTTAGGTTTCATCTTTACGATGGTATGTTAGGGCCAATATGGGATTTAAATAAAAATATATTATAATAAATAAATAAAAATGAGTTGGAAGGGAAGGGGCAGGGAATTTCCAAGTTAAAAACTCAGAATTTTTCAAGTCGAAATTGAGAAAAAAACATCTACGTTTTTGAGAAAATAAAAAGTTGAAAAAATTTGGTGGGGGAAAAATATATACATTTTTAAAAAAGTTAAAAATATTTATGAATTTATGAGAAATTAAATAACTTTGAGCTTAAAACTCAAATTAGTAGGGTTTTTTTTGCATTACGTTTTTTTTATTTATATATAATTTTCAAGTTGAAGGTCAAAATTTAGTTATTTTTCAGGAAAAAAGCTAGTTTTTGAGGGAAAAAAACGCGTTGAAATTTTTGTGAAAAATTATTTAACTCATTTGTGAGGTTTTTTTCTATCAAGGAAACCATATATACACTAACATCACTTGTTTTGCATTAAACATTCAAAGTTTCTTGAAAATTTCAACTTAAAACCTGAAAATTCATAGTTTTAATTATGGAAATTCCTACCTTCCAATTCCTTTTTTTAAAATATTTTTTTTAATCCCATATTGGGCCTAATACGCTTTCATACATCTTTGTTTCATTTGTGTTTTTTTCCTCTTCCTTTTTTCCCCCCCTTTATGTCGACCTGGCACGCTGTTAAACATCCCCGGCACTCAAACACCCAGTGTTTAAACACCGCTGCTGATTTCACTCACACACCGCCACATTAAAGGATAACGCAGCGGCAGCCACGAGGTCAAGAGGTGCCGTTTGCAAATGAAGAGGTTTATCAGAGAAAGGCGCCACGATGGCAGACATCAGAGTGTTTGCAAACACGCGCGTGCAGAGTTTTGAATATTAAAGCGACGCGGTGCACCTGCACCTCTTGAATATTGTAAGGAAAACGAGTGCCAGACAGGGTAATGCATTCTCCACACGCCAGCTGGGGCGAGATGATACTGTGCGTGTGTGCGCGCGCGCTGGGAAAATTAGCAGTTGTAAAAAGAGCACAAGGTTAAGCACGATAAAACACCGCAGTGACGTAGTGCATTTTGTTATATAAAAAAAGTATACACTATTTCCAAACGTATCTTAAAAATTAAAAGTAAGTAACATTACAGGAGATATTTGCTTGTCTGTAAAGAAAGCAACATATGCCAGATTTAGAACTAACGTAGGCTCCTGGGTTTCTCATGAAATCGAAATCAGCAAGTTACCACATAAACTCTCCAGCACACTCAGTAAAACCTCCCTGCTGTTTTACTTGTGGTTTGTCATAAGCAAACATTTCTACATAAAAGAAACTTGCGCACTCGAGTAATACAATAAACGTCTGTATTTGGTGTGGGAATAATCAGTACAGTTTTGTGCAGGTTTATAAGTTAAACAGCTGTTTGTGTAGGTTTTACTGAGTGTGCTGGACAATATGCCAGACTTCAGCAAAGCAATCCAGCTTAAGTTTTAACATTTTACGCATATTACATTTGAGACATTTTTGTGCAGTAAAATTCTCCAAGCTGATCCAAGCACAAGATTATCGATGAAGAATAGTTTTAGGTGCAAGCTTCGTCCTTGCGGTCTTGTTGAACGGATGCTTAAGTAAATCCAAGATGAAGGAAAAAATTGTAGTCGTCGTTTAATGAAGAAACACCTCCTCGTCTACCGCGCGCCATATGCGTCACTGAAGTGTTTAAAATCGGATCGATCGGCGTTATTTGGACACGGAATGTTAATGAAGAGGATTTTAATAGAGAATCGATTGGATTCCATGTTGCTGATGGAGTTCAACGCTGCTGACACGCACTGAGCAGAATGCTAAAAAGTAAGTGGAATTAACTGAATGACCAGAGCACTTTTATATCTTCACTCGGGCTGAGAATTAGACTTGTATTTAAGTGACCGAGCACTTTCACGAAGGAAAGGGAAGATTCTGTGTATGCTGTTGTCATGGTGATGAATCGACTACGTCTGAAAGCTCCTGCCGTCCTTTTTTTTATTATTTTTTATTTTTTTATTTTGAAGCAGAGTGAGTCACTGTTCGAGAATGGCCGCCGCACCGTGTGGGTGTTTTTTTTCCCCCCTCCCTCCCCAGAAACTTTTCAGGTACATTCTCAAGGTTTCTGCGTGTATCATGTAAGCGCTGGACTCCTGATGGAACAAAGAAACTTTTATTCATGAGAATAACCGCTGAAGTAGGAGGGAGTGTGGGAATGATTCTCAGACTGCTTATAACACACCTACTGAAATATGCATGTGTCGCTAAAGTCATCTCACATATTCATGATTCCTCCTCCGGATCGGTGATATTACGCTTTTATGTTCCGCTGGAGGAAAAAAAAAACCCCAAACAAACCCAGGCCTGGACACACATATATTAAAATAAATATTTATTAAATAATCTGTGGCCGCAGCGATTCCGCACACGGCGCAGCGAGTCCCCACTATTTAATATACGACGCTACAGTAATAAAGTCTGTTTATACGCCGCTGCTGCGCTCCTAGTTAAATCTCCTGTGGCTAAACACTGATAAAATAAACAGCAAGGAGGATAGTCGATGATTATAGATTTATAAAATAAGAAAGTAATGGAAACGCACCCGAGAGAGCTAAAGGCACTCGCTTAGACGTCAGAGAACACAAATGAGTTTATGATGTCGACTTTAGAATATAAAGCGCTTCTGCTCTTAAGAGATCCGATGCGAGCGAGCGAGTGAGCCGAACGCAGTGGATTTGTCTCTTTATTACCAGAGTGAGAAGACAAACCGCTCCAAGGTCAGAGCTGCTGTGCACAGAGTCACTCCCAGTGTATACAGCCTTGTAAACACTGCAGCCTGAGCTCATTCAGTGTTTAACACCGGTGTGGGTGTGCACACAAAAACAAAAGAAGTTTTCGCTAATCAAACACCAAACAGAAATCTTAAACTGTATTGATTATTCATCAAATACTCATGTTAACCAAACACCAGTGTTCAACAATCAAATACTCATATTAACCAACAGTGTTTGCTATTCAAACACTAAACAGAAATATTACAGTATTGATTTATACATCAAATACTCATGTTAACCATATACCAGTGTTCACTAAACACCAATTAGAAATATTAGAGTATTGATTATACATCAAATACTCATGTTAACCAAACACCAGTGTTCACTAAACACCAATTAGAAATATTAAATACTATTGATTCATCAAATACTCATGTTAACCAAACATCAGTGTTCACCAATCAAATGAACACATTAACCAAATACCTGTTTTCGCTAATCAATCACCTGACCATACTCAAATATTAAACAGTATTGATTGTACATTAAATACTTATGTTAACCAATCAATACTGTAATATTCCTGTTTGGTGTTTGATTAGCAAAACCTGTGAGTATTTGGTGAACATGAGTATTTAATGTCCAAACACCAGTGTTCACCAAATACTCACATTAACCGACAGCAGTGTTTGTTAATCAGACACCAAACAGAAATATTACAGTATCAAATTAGACATCAAATACTCACATTAACCAAACACCAATGTTAAATAGTATTGATTGTACATTACTCATGTTAACCAAACACCAATGTTAGCTAATCAAACACCAGACAGAAATATTAAACAATGTTAATTATTTATCAGAATATTCACATTAACCAACACCAGTGTTCAGCAATCCAATGCTCACACTAGCCAAAACTAAATTGCTCAAATACCAAATATTCATTCTCTACTATTGTTGCAAGCACAAATACCGAGGTATTCTAGTTAACAACCAACTATAAATATTAACCAAACACCAGTGTTGAGAAATCACATGCTAATATTAACCAAATACAACCACAAATCAAACATCAGAATTCCATATTCCTGACTAAAGCATTTCACCAAACACCAAGCAGTTCACCAAACCCCACATATAACCATCAAACAAACACCAGTGTTTGTCAAACAAATATTAACTAAACACAAATACGAGTTAGTGTCCGGTAATTAAGTGTGTAATTTCACAAACATTAACGATGCGGCAGTCCCGAGTAGTTTTGCAGTCAAACACAAATAGCATCCAAACACCAGTGGTGACCAGGTACTCATGAGTATTCATCATAACCCAACACCAATGTCAAACACCAACTGCCTCCAATAATCAGAGAAATATTAACTGAACACCGGTGTTTACCAATTAACTACTCGTATTAACCCGACACCAGTGTTCATCAAACACCATGTTAGTGCTCCAAACCAAAACCTCCACTACATGACTCGGCCATCACGCTGCAGTATTCACCAGATCCACCCCAGATACCACAAGGCCGCCTCAAACACCATCGCATCATCTTATTCAGGATCAGTACTGTTCTTTAAACACAAACCAGAAGTTGACGGCCAGTCAGAGCGAGCCTGTTCGCACAGATCCAGCCCTCGTACCTCCGCCCGTGTCCGCTTAAATGAAACACATTCAATTTGGAGCTCAAAGGAGGCAAAGTGGTTTTTTTTTTTTTTTCTTCTTTTTTTTTATGAAGGAAGCGGAGAGGACGCGTCTCTCCTCTGGGTCATTTCCATCCAAATTGGAAAGGACGGAAAATGGAGAGCGCCGCTTTGTACTCTTCAGTTTGCTTATCTTCACTGTGTTTATGCATTAAGCTTATACAGGCCCGTGTGTGTGTGTGTGTGTGTGTGTGTGTGTGTGTGTGTGTGTGTGTGTTGCCAATTTCTCCATACTGCATCATTTTTGAATCAGCAAAGTGAAGATAAAAAAATGTTTTTTAAATAAGCGGCGAATGCTTTGAGGTGCACGAGTGTGCGGCCTGCCTACTTAGGGCCCCTTCTTTCTTAGGGAACCTACCACAGGGGTATCCCATAAGCCGTCATTATAAGCGAGCAGTTTGTTGCGAGATGGGTTGAGGCGAATATTGAGCTTATAAACCCTCGCGCACATGCGGCGTTGTGTACATTTGCATGAACAGCACATGCCAACACCCCTCTTGTTTCTGTTTTGGTTTGCTAATTACACTCTTTTCAGATTTCCATCGAGTGTTCGCGCTCGAGTGGAGCGGCTGCGCGCCTAGAAACACTTCTGTCACTTTCTCACACTCACACTCGCGCGCGCACTCGCACACACTCACCGTATATGGTGCGATCGCTACACGCAAAGCTGTGACCCAGCTGCTGGCTGTTTACCCCGTCACTGATTAACGAGCCGATAATTATTGATTATTAACATTTGTAAATGATTATGATTATGTGATGGCGTTCTCTTATGTCAAAAAGTAAAAAAAAAATTAAAAAACTAGACAAAAATGGTTTTCCCAAGATGCTGCAGCAAACCGATAGCAGTGTGTGACTGTGATGTCAAATCATCCAGAAGGCCGCGTGAGAACGTTCAGAATAATTCTTAATGGATTTAAATGGAGTTTAATAAAAAATCCACGCCGGATCCGTCACTCAGAACCGAAACAATTGCATCTAGTATTTCAAAAGCATTTCAACATTTCTGTGTGTTTTTAAGATCAAGTCTGAATGAAACTGTTCCTATACATCCTCCTCCTCCTCCTCCTCATCATTAACGCTTGTGCCCCCCCCCCCTCCTTTTTATCTTTTTCATGTCGCCTCTCCTGCCTTCGTCCGGCTTTTCTTCATAAAAGGTAAGACTACGATCTCAAAAGCGTTTTATTTCTAAAATGATCAGTATACACTGGTTGTACTTGACATTTCACCACACGCTGCTCCGACACCTCCATAGCCAGGCGTCTTAACCACGACCTGTCAGTAGGTGGCAGCGTCTCGTATCGTAATGCCAGCTTTGCTCATCAGTTCACACCTTTTTTTCTCTTTTTTTTTTCTTTTTGGGAAAGTCTACACAGGTTCATCTCCCTGACTACCAGTTTTTTTTTTTTTTTTTTTTTTTTTCAAAACACACACAGATTCTCATTATATTTTCATTAATATTCATTGCTAGGCTTTTAAGCACCTGGGAGGCGCACACACACACACTCAAAAAAAAAAAAAAAAAACCCCATGTGCATCTTTTTTCTTTTCTTTTTTTTATATATATATATATAAAATTTTAAAGAAAGCTCTGTATTGCGTCAGCACTTTTATAAGGCCTGTATAATATGTTCAGTTTACTTTTTCACGTTTCTGCTTGCTCAGGTGCAGCTGGTAGTTTATGCTAAAGATCCATTAAAAAAAACAAAATAAATCAATAATGTATAACCGTGTGTAACGAAGGCCGTCATATATTATATTGCATCGTTCATCACGTCGCTTGTTAAGGGCTTAGTGGTCGGTTTCTCATCTACCACATGTGAAAACCCCGGCCGGGTTCGATTCCCCTCAAAGATTTAGATTTTTCGAGGCCTGTTGTGTTAATAGTCATTAATCTCTAATGAAACATGAGGATTATAAGAAGCTCCAGGTGTCAGTATTGGATATCCGGAAAAGAAGGAATTCATTAGGATTAACAAAATCCTGACGCAACGTGCAAGCGCGAGTAGATGACCAGCGCGCTATAAGACTGCACTGAGGTCACGTGTGTGTGTGTTTGTGTACGTGGTGTTTGTGTGTGTTCTTTACCGACTCCCAGACTTGCTTTGCTGTCACATCCAATGTTCACACGGATGGAGACGAGACGCTGCTTCCTTGCCTTCAAACGCGGCTCTTTAAAAAAAATAAAAAATAAATAAAACCCGCACGGTGTCTGTCGGAGTTGTGCTCGTATCCTTTGAACTCGAGGCTTTTGAACTTGCCACGTTTTTTGCGAATCACGGATCCTTTGAGTTTCGGCTCCGATGAGGGTGAAAGAAGAGACTGTGGTGGTGGTGGTGGGTTTAAAAATTGGTAGCGGGAGGTGTTTCAGAAGTAGCGTCAACTTAATTATAAAAATAAACAAACTTTTATGAATAAATAAAGTTTGATCAAGCGCACAACGATTTATCAAATTTGACTTCTTTAGGTTGTTCATGCTATACGTTTATATTACACCCATATGTACATTGGATAAATATTGATACTTATGCAGACCTTTAGTTTTTACATCGATAAACATATAGATGTAGCTAATATTTATCTACCAATTGTTTCACGGTGCAATATCAACTGTACGTTTTTTTTTTTTCCTCTCTAGAATTAGTCGATTATGGAAATGAATTAGTTAAAAATTTTTACTCAATAGAGTTTCCCCACAAAAACGGCAGAACTTCATTATAATTTGATTAGCGTAATTATTACTTTGCGGTTGGGTGTTGAAAAGACGCGGGTGGAGTGCGGTTATAGGAAAATCATCAAGGTCATGAAGTTAGTCTTCATAACAGGATATCACAACAAAAAGTACAACAATTGCTAAGACTGTATAAATAAAGTTTTTATTAGTTGTATTAATAGCTACGTTTATTGTTGTGGAAGATCTAAAACACTGGCGCCGGAGACTCCTTCCGAAAATCTTATCTTACTAAATTGTTCCCTTGAAAGTGACCAGTTAGTATAGAAACCTATTAAAACCAGCACATTAACTTGGATAACAGCTTCAGAGTCAAGAACACCGCTGTGGTGTAAACATTTAATATCCCTTCAGCAGCTTTAGCGCTCACCAAAGAAAACCCCAGTCGTGGCGACCATATGGTTAATCGCGCGGCTCTAATAAATCGTCTCAGGTAGCGTTTTTTTGTTCCCCTCACAAAGTAGCGCTGAGCGTTCCCGGCGCCCTCTCTGATGTTTGCTTTAATGCGCTAACGTGCGCCGCTCCTCCATCTGCTCTTCGTTAAAAACCCGCGCTGACTTCTGAGAAGCCGAACCTTCAGCAGTCACACAGCGAGAGCGTGCCGCGGCGCTCCCGCTCTTTCATCTCCCAGGCATCACGTCAGGAGCCCGCCGCTTGTTTATTTCCCATCACCGCTAGTCCGTGTATTTTGTTTCTTTTTGGCTAACGGTCGCGCCCGTGAGATAAAGTGAAATGTCTGGGGCGCGGTACAGGGTTTATATACCGACATCCCATGTCGGAAAGCGAGACACTTCACTTATACATAGTGACTTGTGATTATGTCCTGCATCTTTTAGTTATTAACCCCCCCCCTCCCCCAACGCCGCGTTACACAGAGCACCCAGAATCCAACGGTCCTAATGAATGGGTGGGTGGGGGTGGGGGGGTGGTTGTTCTGACTCTGCTGTACACACATTAAAAATGCATTAACGAGAAAGTGTGTGTGTGTGTGTGTTTAGGACGTTGTGAGGATCAAAAAGGATCAAAGGTCCTCACTAAGATGGGCTGGAGTCAAAGGTCCTCACTAGGTCCAGGTGAACCGGAAGTGTGTGAGGGGGGTGACGCATGGAAAATCGTAACTCACCTTAGTTCAGGAGAGTTAAGAAATGATGTTTTCACTGCGTGTTTAACTTTTGCCCTTTCCGACACATTCCTTGTTTTTATTGGGGCTTTATGGCAGGAAGGATTCGGGTTTGTGGTGCCGGGGCCTCAGATGCAATATTTCAACACCAGTGATAAAACAGATTGTGTCTCACGCATGGCAGAGGACGCTCTGAACTGAAGATGATAATTTCTTGAAATATTCACCTTTATGTCTATATTTTGTAAAATAGACAATCCCTCTGGGGAAACCACGCTCTCATTATAGAAAGTCCCCCCCCCCCCCCCCCCCATTCTTTTTATTGAGAACTTTTACTGTTCACGTTACTCTGTTTACTCACCTAACAATATGTGTTTAGCGATTAAGGTGGTAATTATTTTTTTCAATTAGTCTATTGATTATTTTTCACGGTTACTCTAGCAATAATTTTCCCGCTTTGGATAATATTTTTTATTAACTTCTAACAGTAAACAATAACCATAATCGTTTTAATAAGTTTAAACTTAAAATATTTTTCATAAAAATATTAGCCTTACATAAGATTTTAAAAAGCAATAAAAAAGTCTAGAATGATGAAATATTCCAGTGGCAGTGTGGAGTGTGCATCCAGTCATGGAATTTATACAGAAAAAATTTATTAAATGTAAAAAAAAAAAAAAATAAATAAATAAAAATACAGTTTTGCTTCTCTCCATCAGTATTGATCAAGATTTTACTGTATAATTTTCCAAATATCATCACCCCAGTCTTTCTAGGAGATGAGACATTTCACACTGACACGGACGTCCACCGCGGAAGTACCGTTAACCGCGCGCTCGCGGAAACGTAACACGGCCAGCTAGATATCCAGCATCACACCGTAGCTACAAAGCCACGTGATCTCCGAGTGCTGCTTGTCCTTGTTCTTCACACACGGTGTAAATGTTTACGCAGTGACGAGACTCCGACTAAGAGTCTGGGTTTCCACCTCACACCAGGTGATTCTCGACCAAGCGCTCTTCATCATTCACGCTGTAATTTAGGTTTGTTTGTTTTTTTTTTTTTTCAGTTCTTTTCAGTGTAGATTCTCTGTGTCTCTGAAAACCGAGGCATCTTGAACCGTAAATAAAACGCTGAGGATTCCGATTCTCCGTCTCGATCAGACGAGGCGCCTCAGCCGGCCGATTATTCAGCGGCGTTTTCCACTACATCAGATCTACGTTTAGCGCTCGGACAACGGAGACGTTCTGTTCTCACTTTTCCTTTTGTCACGGGTGCTCGACAGAGTAAACAAAGACCTACATGTTCGTTTTCCTTCTACCTCGTTCTCACACACACACACACACACACACACACACACACACACACACACACACATAGTCGGTGCAGTGTAAACACACCCTGAGCGATTTAACCTTGCGAACAGAGGTGATCCTCTAGAGGAGCGCAGGTTCAGTTTGACGAGACCAGGGTGTGATCTGATAAGCCACACACACACACACACACACACACATGCACTAGCTCTTTCTTTTCCTTCTTTTTCATGTGGTCTGATGAATACTCCGAGCTGTCCCGAGAGGACGTTTTGTAATTGTTTTTGTTTTTAATATTCAATCTCTCTCTTTTTTTCTTTTCCCTCCCAAATAGCACCATGTGTGGGACGTGATAAAAGTACACCTGGTTGATTTGTGATGTGATAACCGTGTGTGTGTGTGTGTGTGTGTGTGTGTGTGTGTGTGTTTATTCAGGTAAAGGTACAGGTGTGGTTTGCATCTTGGTGATGCGAGAACGTCAATGGAGTGTGTGTGTGTGTGTGTGTGTGTGTGTGTGTGTGTGTGTGTGTGTGTGTGTGTGTGTGTGTGTGTGTGTGTGTGTGAGTTTAGGAGGTGTCTGTTTATCGGCGGCATGACGATCACTACAGAGCGTTACGATGTGTAAAACAAGTAGATAAGGTTCGTACTCGGCACGTTCAGGGCCTCCTCGTTTGTCGTCTGTTTGTTGAGGATTTAGCATAACCCAAAGGAGCAGGCTCTCTCTGTGTGAGTGTGTGTGTGTGTGTGTGTGTGTGTGTGAGCGAGAGAGAGAAAGGGAGCATGTGTGTGTGTATGTGGCGTTTCGCAACGCGTTAACAAGATGAAAGAGTCTTCATGCATTTTTCACCTCGTTCGCTTTACAGTGTGATTAAAAGGGTGTTGATTCAGAACCCGCAGGAAACCGCGTACGCTCGGGTAGAAAAAAGGATTAAGCGCGTAAAAAACTCATTGTTTTAAAGATCTTAGATTGTACTGTACAGTATGTACGTCGTGTGGATCAAAAGTATTGGAACGAAAGTGGAGCCCCAAGTTCCATATGAAACATTTCTTTTTTTTTTGTTTATTTTATTTATTTCCTGGCTCATTAACACCGCTGTCACATAGACGGTTTTTCGGCGCATGTTGTCTGAATACTTTTGGCCACCGATATAATACGTATAGTCAAAAATGATGGCTGTAGAGTGGCTGAGAGGACCAGTACGTCATGTTTCGACTTGATCTTCTCGCTTTTCAGTACACTCTGTCCATCTGTTCACTGTAACGAGCATCGCCGATTGTTTTATTTTTTTTTCATTCCTGATGACGTTCCAGTACTTCTGGCCCTCAAGAATCCCCGGAAACTGTAAGCGTTGTTGAATTTTACGGATTCCGCGTCTGATTTCAGTCTCGCTTCCTTCCACGCCGCACAGGATGCAGGTTCGCGTCCCCATCTGGCGCGAGTGAAACACTAACAGCTGATCAAAGTGATCAAGTGACATGTCGTCAAGTAAACACCATAAAAACATTACAGCTAAATATCAGCGCGTAATTAATTTACTGTGTGTGTGTGTGTGTGTGTGTGTGTGTGTGTGTGTGTGTGTGTCCTCCATTCAGTCCTCAGATAAATGCCAGTTCCTGATTTTGTTCCATGTTCATGGTTTTTGGTTTCTTCCTGGGTTTTTTTTTTTTTTTACCTCCCCCTTTCCCTTAAACGCTGCAGTTAAATCCTCCTCCAGTTGTTCTCACGGGGATGAAATGACGTCCTCGTTCCGCGCCGGCAGCTTTAAAGTGGAAGACTTTTTTAGTTTTTTGTTGTTTTTTAAGCTGGGAGTTGGCTCCGGTGTCATGTTGGTGGAAATAAATAAAATCACTTTCAGGGAAGAAAGGTGGATTGATGTATCGTAGGCGGTTAATTATAGGAAAACAAGTCAAGTCACTGGTTAATTAATAAAAACAAAACTTCTTTTGTTTCTTTGGTATGAAAAGAAATCGTTCCAGAGATTAAAGCTGAGCGTTAATTAACCCGCACTTCGGAGAGGCATTCACGTTTCTTACGCCTGCACGAGATCACAGGACGGAGGGCGTTTTCAGGAGTCGACGTCGTCACCTCTCTCCTCCTCCTCCTCCTCCTCCTCCTCCTCCCTCCGATGCTCATTAGAGAGCGAGCGCGAGCGCCTCTGTGCTCTGCACCAAGCTTCGTGTTTCTCCGCATGACTGTGTTTTTGATCGTCTCAGCGCTTTGCCGCGTAGACGAGAGGCTCTGGTGGCCGATTGCCCAAATATTCGTCTCCGTGATTGCCCTCCGTTCGCTAATATTGTAGAGTCGAGCTCTGAAAAGAAAAAAAAAAGAACACGCTAATGGCTCCTTCCACGAGCTTTAAACTCTTTATTCTTGAAAAGGTCACAATAATGAGGAAAAAAAAACAAAACAAGGGAATTGTCGGGTTAAACTCGTCATCTAGCCGTGGCTTCAGGAAGCTACGTTTGCTGATTATTGGCGTCGCTAATTCCTGAAACATTATAGTCGTCACTCTTGATGCTAGTGAGCAATTTAACAACTTATTTCTACGTCCTTGTTTCTTTGTAAAAAAACTTTGAGCATTTCTACAATCTTTGTCTCTTTTTTTAGACACTGTGGAACTTTTTTTTTATTCTCATGTCGGCGTGTTGACACAGGCTGCACTCTTTCATGTATTACATGTATGTTTGTATCCGAGTCGTGCTTTCAGACATAGTGGACATGTACACAACATCCCTACCTGGTACACAACCACCTTCTCATGTCTGTGTGTTCCGGCCGTCTGTAGGGAACAAAGCACACTTCAGCTTCTCATCTTTATTCTATTGAGTTAGTTTGTTTTAGGAGCCGCGCAAGTGGGATGTTAATAAAGGCAGCTCGTGACTCTTCATAAAGCCGGCTCCGGTCTTTATCGTGTGTGTGTGTGTGTGTGTGTGTGTGTGCGCAAACACTCCGTTGAGGCAGCGTACAATAAAACACATCTATCTAACTTATGAGTGCTAGCATAATAAAAAGCTTTCTATTGATATCTGATTTAATAAGAGCATTAGTTCGTAATGATCTGATTTTTTTTTTTTCTGGTGGAATCGTAGTCGAAGATACTCAGGGAGGATGTGTAGTGTATTTTAGTACATGGAAAAAGTCACAGTTCGGAAAATCGTTGGAGCGCAGACAGCATCCGAGATCATTTTACTGTAAAGATCATTTACAGTGGGCGTACCCACTTCCCCCCCTCGTAGGACAGTGGGTACACCCCCCCTCTTATGCCTCTTTTCCACTGCATAGTACGGCGCAACACGGTTCAGTACAGATCACTTTGGTTCGGCTCGGTTTGCGCTTCCACTGCAGTTTAGTAACGCTTTAGAGTGGGCGGGATTATTCACATGTCGTAGTTGCGGCGCCTCTACTGCCGTGACATCATCGTAAACGCGCCACAAACAAACACACAACAATGGAGCATATCGACGGCATGGTGTTCTTCATTCTCGTCATGTGGATGTTTTTAACAGCGAGACGAAGGAGTTTGTTTCAAAAGAGGCTGATGGCAGCCAAAGAAAATGTTTGGTTAATACAAAAAGGTGCGTCCGATCCTTCTCTGGCTGTTTCTAAATATAGCGGTTCTGTTGTATCTCGTGTCGCAAGTTCAGTGACGCAGTAATGACGATTTTCTCCGGCTAATCAGTGACCAGCAGAGTTTACATGTCACGTTTTGGTAACGGTTCGGCGCGCTTGGAACCTCAGTTGAGGTGGTACTAAAAAAAGGACCAGGTACCAGGTACTGTTCCCAGTGGAAAACCCCCCAAAAGTGAGTAGAACTGACCGTGTCGTGCCGTACTATGCAGTGGAAAAGCGCCATTAGGAAGTTAGCGCCATAAGTGGCTATGGCCCCTCTTAGCTCCCCCCCCCCCTCTTAGGACAGTGGGTGCTCCCCCCCCCCCCCTCTTAGGACAGTGGGTGCTCCCCCCCCCCCTCTTAGGACAGTGGGTGCTCCCCCCCCCCCTCTTAGGACAGTGGGTGCTCCCCCTCACAAACATTACACCTCTCACATTTCAGCAAGCACTTTATTCTATGTTCACTATTGAAGTGAAACTCGGATAAACTTTAAGACGTGCATCTTTAAGAAAGTCTCTGATGATGGACGTGGTGGCAAAGATTCAGGGCGTGGCCAAATCAGTCGGTGACTGACAACATGCGTTAAAATGTTGATTGTGAAGGTTCATTATTATTATTTTTTAAGTCTTAGTGTTTTCTGCACCAGAATGTTTCTCTGGCTGCGTAAAACCATTTGGCTCTACAGTGTAAAAGAAGCCTTAATTAGACAAGTATAATTTTCGCGGCCCGTGGTTCTAGCCAGCTTTCGCATTTTTATACCGCAGAGGTGTCGGATTCTCCGAGCAGATTAGTCAGAAGTCAGATCGGGTCAAAGACTTAGCTTCGAGTCTTAGCTTAGTCTTATAAAAACCTACAGCTGTGGACACCCTCTTGAAGAATGCATCATTTTCCTCCGTACAACGCCGTGCAAAAGTCTTGACCCCGCTCATTTCTTCGTATTTTTGCTTTCCAAAGAGCCAGCCATTCTTTTATTTATTATTTTTGTATGCAGTCTTGAGGAATAGTTCTCCAGGCTTAATGAAGGCTCTCATTATTATTTGCAGTCCAGTCCCTGTACCTGAGCAGTTTCAGAGGAATGTGGTTATTGTTTTCGTGGTGCTGGTTGTTCATTAAGCCACAAATGACCTATGAATCATTCAAGCATTTACAAATAAATAAATAAATAAATAAATCTAACACGAGGCATGAACCGGTGCGAAACTGATGGCCGATGATCAAGCTAGTGATTAGCTAGTTGGAACAGACGAGAGGGGAAATGAGGTTGCTGCTGAGGTTGTTACATAAACAAGCAAAGTTTTTAAGTTGTATCTTGAGGCACTTTGCAAACGGTGGCAGTAAAACATTTGTTCTGATTCCTTTCATGTGGTCTATAATTTAATATGAAGACATGAGAGGTGACTAAAGTTTGCACAGTGCGATATTTCAGGAATAAACGTCAAATTTTGTTGCAAGCAGCGATGAGCGGGCCCAAGCACCTGGCACCATCGCCCCCTAGCTCACTTTGGTATAAGGACATTTAAAGATATTGATCTTTTGAGGTTTCCCCTGTCTCAAAGTTCGATGTGTAAAGAGCACTTACAAGGGATCACTGGAAGTTCTTAAAAACACACAATATAATAACTCTTTCTTAAAGGACGTCCACAGCTGCTGCAGTATGAAAAGACCACGTAGGAGTCTGTCTCTTTGTCTCCGAGCTCTTTTAGCGTTAGGAAAAAAAGTCTTTTTAAGTGAGTTAGCATGTCAGACAGATTTCAAATAAACTCTTTCTCCCCGGCTTGAGTTTGTTTCTTCAGCCCGCTCATTCCTGACCTGCTTCACGCTCTGATTCTTCTTAATTGCTTTGTGTTAGCCTGTGTCATCTTTTATTTGCTTTCAGAAGCAACAGGATATTAAAATCTGTCTGGACCATAAAGCGGCCGGATGGCAAAAAAAAAGAAAAAGAAAAATGGGTGCGGGTGTTTGTGCAAGTACAGTCCCAGAATAGTAATTAACCCACATCCCCATATCCAGCGTAGGCTAATGTCTAGGCAGATGGAGAGAGCGAGAGAGAGAGAGAGAGAGAGAGAGCTGCATGGATACACAATCAGATTATGAGGTAAATCTGAACAGCATGAACAGGCACCAGTTGACAGTTTATGATAATGTTTTCCAGATAAACGAGTGTGTGTTCTCTGTCTCTGAACGCATCACGCAACAGTTGTGTCACTCATTCCCAAAATAAACCCAATGTTTGTGAAAGCGTATAACATGCTTCCTTCATTAGAGACCGCTGGGGCGCTCATTACCGAAATGCACATGGATGAATCAGCAGCAGCAGCAGCAGCAGCGCTCTATTAGTGCTGCTTTAGCAAAACACATATGATAGAAAGAAAATCCTGTAACGGTTACATCTGGCAGTCAGTAAAGTACTTCTTTATAAGGTTTAGACGGTACGTTTGCTGAAAAAGTCTCTCTAGATTCACAGGATCAGGCCACAGATATGCCTCTGCATCCCTCTGGCCATTCAGCCCTCTCATTGTTGCCAAGCAACCAGGAGCTGGGAAGGAGGTCATCAGGGCCGCTTTTGCCACCCCCACTGAGGGAAATGCGTAAGGGACAGTAAGCGTGGAGACTTTATTTTGTAATGCATCTGTAGGTGCATAATGGAATGCTGAGCGAGTTTGCCAGCGGTTGGTTGTGGAAAAAGTGGCGGTCAGTGGAGGGGCCCGAGTGGCGGTCAGTGGAGGGGCCCGAGTGGCGGTCAGTGGAGGGGCCCGAGTGGCGGTCAGTGGAGGGGCCCGAGTGGCGGTCAGTGGAGGGGCCCGAGTGGCGGTCAGTGCAGGGGCCCGAGTGGCGGTCAGTGGAATGTTTCCCAGCAGCAGCTACTGAAATTTCCCAGTGATGGTTCCAAAGTGATGGTCACATAGGAACCATCACTAGGAGCTTCTGTGCCACTGGAAAAAGTCTATTTACATTGGCACTCAACTCATGGTACCCAGTAGCAATCAATAGAAGGTTCTAGCATAAGAACTCGGTGGACTACCCGGTCGGGGGCTGGGGGGGGTGGGGGTGCGCTCGGTGGACTACCCGGTCAGGGGGGGGGGTGCGCTCGGTGGAAGTTTACAGATGATATTCAGTGTTAACTTCAGTTGTTTTCTTGTTATAGCAACATTCATACATTACGTGTAGCTCCGTATGCTTTACTCATACGGAGTGGACATTTAAAATAAAAATAAAAAAATCAGTGTTATTGTGTCGGGTGCTGAGGTCATGGTGTATTTTATAGCTGGTCGTGATTCTGTGCTATTGTACAGCAGGAAGTTTCACTGAAGGGCCTCCACACATGCTTCCCTCAAAGGGATCTCTGGTCTCTGCTTCATTGCCCCGAGTTGTTTTTGTTCCTTTTTGGGAGGTTCACCTCTGTTGGAGGTCTTATTTGTTTCCTGAATGGCTAATATGCCAAGCTCATGGCTGGAACGAGGCTGCTGAGAGGGGGGCCTTGTTTCTCAACTCTTCCAGGGCAGGCCGTCTGACTGCGCAGCCTGCACGTCCTCATTTCCATACAGCTGCTCCAGAGTAACAATCCCTGCAGCCTTCGCAAGCTGCCTTCATGGAGTATCAGCAAAGGATCTTTCCTGAAGAATAAGAGCGGCCCAGCGGGTTACCGAGGGGTGCAGCTTGTGGATCGCTGGCATCTGTGTAAACCGTGTCAACACACACAAAGCCTGTAGCTTTTAACAAACTCCAGAGGAAGTCGAACACATCATTATTCTGAGCTTTAAACCGATTACGTAAATCATCGAGAAGACAAATGGACCAACGTGAAAGGAGGAGGTTCTAGGAACATCAGCGATTACATGCATTGGATTAGTGGGGGCAACAAATGGTGCAGATGCTCCAGGCCTAAAAGCTTCACATGACATAACATCACCACAGCTGTTAGCTTGCAAAGCAGCCTTGGCCCTTGGATGTAATAACACAGTTTAATGGTTTACGTAGCATAGATGGAGTACTTTATTAATTCCAGTGGGAAATTGTGAACTTTATCCATACTTTAAATACAAATATGTGGAAGTGCAATTTGGCATCAAACCAAAGGGGGGGGGACATTGTGGTGGTCTCTAAAGGCTCAGTTCAATAACTCTCACCAATAGTTAAATTGAATGCAATACACAGTGTGTGATGTTCAATTCAAATGCAACAGACCCTAGTGCGCACTCGCCATCTTGTTTCACTTCAGAATATTTTCAACATCTGGTCGAAGCACTTCCATTTGTTTCCATTTTCATCGATATTTTCCGCTCTTTCGTATCGTTCCTCAGATGTTCATTACGGCGTCTTTGCCATCAGAGGAATTTTCATTAGTCTGCTCCTGCTGGAGTCTTACTTACCTGAGAATCCCCATCTGGAAAATCGACTCTAATTGCAGCACTTCTGTCTTAAACACCTCCCCCCCCCCCCCCTTCTCTCTCTCTCTCTCTCTCTCTCACCTGCTTCATTTCACCCTCATCTCTGTTTTTCTCCATCTCTCTTCCCCCCTCTCTGTCTCTCTCCCTCTCCTCCCATCATCCGTTCAGATTTCCTTTAAAGGTTAGCTGTGAATTTAAACTCATCCAAGAGCCGTAATTACAGCGGCGGTTAACTTTAACACGCCCTCACAACAGCTTTGTCTTAACTAATGAACCACCGCATGCTTTTAACTCCAGAACAAAAGCGCACACAGCTTTATCGAGATGAGCATCGAGACGGTTTGGATTTAGAAACGCTATAATTTTTTATTTTTTTTGCAAATTATACTCAAATCACCTCGTTGAATCTAAATACCGGAGAGTTTACAAAGCCTCGCTTTCAGCGCATCCGTGCAAAAAAATAAAATAAAAACAAGGCGAGTACGTTCGCGTTCCTGTAGTCAGTTACGCAATACCTCTTTAAGGGGTTTTAGAACATCTGTAAAGGCTTTTGTTCTTAGTCGAAAATTCCTCCTGAACACAAACCATTTTGTGATCTTATTTCATTAGCATATTGTGTGATTCGATTTTGGAAAGCTAGGGGGATATAAACAGGTAAAAGATTCCCACGTTGTCGTTTCTGTTCAAATGAAGTTGGCGCACACTCCGACAAAGAGAAAGATGCTGCCAGACAAATGTTCGGTGAAAGATAGTTTAAAATGTTTGTTTTTTTTAAACCAAAAAACCTAGCATGAACCACGCCCACCATCGTTTTAACACCCGGATGAGGCAAGTTGCTTCGAGCAAGTCTTCTGATTAGATTTCCATAACTCCATGATAGCTTGGTTTGCCAACGACCCTCAAAACCAGAAACATGTCATGGGAAAACCAGCTCATCGTGGTGCGCACGCGTTTCTTCTCTGCAGCATTTGCACCACGTCTACGAGCGAGCCATCACCTGTGAAATTTCCCTGTTTATCCTTCCAGATTATTTTAATACACACGTTTCTGTACGACAGAATAATTTGAATGGTGCCCTTTCCGTTTATCTGCAGAAATTACCAATACAGCCAAGATGATTTCTTCGATTCAAATAATTTTATTTACTTTTTATTTTATTATAATATTCTTTTTGTATCACAATTTTATATTACTTTTCCAGATTTCGAACTTCACGATTCTAAACAAGCCTACACAGGATGCTGTGCTGCCTGCCACTGTGTGCGTAGTTTAGAGCACACCACCTCAAATGCATTCATATCAAATTAATATAATGAGAAGAATAAAATTAAAACTTGATTTTGGAGTCAATGTGGCAATACACAAAATGCCACAAAAAAAGAATTGCGATACAAGTTCAAGTCGGCTTTTATTGATATTTCAACCATGTACAGTTCGGTGCACAGTGTAAAGAAACAACGTTCCTTCAGGACCAAGGTGCTACATATACTGTACAACAAAAATTAACATAACATAATTTAACAAAAACTAGCTAGCTAAGTAAGAAACCTAGTTAGCTGACTAGCTGAGCTAAGGCAACATAGATTTACACCATAAATTAACAAAAAATAACTAGCTAACTTAGAAGCCTAATTAGCTGGCTAGCTGAGACGAGACAGATTGACATTTTAAGTTCTATAAAGTTCTGCCGAAACGACTTTTCCCGATCTCCAGATTCAATGCTGATTACTTATTTTGAACTGAAATCTATTTCCATAAATTTAAAACCCAAAAATGGTTTTCCATGAGGGTCCTTATTCCATAACTAGCCCAGTTTTGGTGTAAACACACACACTTCTGGGTATTCTGCAGTTACTGATTTATTCATCTTTTGTTTGTTTAGTTTGGACAGTTGCTTTTTCCCCCCCTTCTCAGTCACTGCCTATATTTTGGGTTCCACCCACACGAGGCAGTTTATAAAAGTTGAAATTTGTTCATCGTTTTTTAAAGATCTCATATGGGCTCAAATGACAAACCTTGAGGAGAAAACAAAATGTGAGTATTTGAAAGAATGCTATGGAAATGGGTAAGGATGCATAACGTCTTTGCTCATTGTAGAACAATTTAACAGACCAACATTTAGTGGTCCTTAAACGATACAATGTAATTTTAGCAATTTATTATTGTTTTAGTACAAAAACATTTCTGATTTCAGGATATCGCCACAAAAATAAATGTTGGAAAAGGATATTTGTATGCCAGAAAAGAAAGGACGGCATCACTTTTCATATATATATATATATATATATATATATATATATATATATGAAAAGTGGTGTATATACCACTTTTCAAACAATAAAACAAATAGGAAAACAGAAGCAGATGCAACAGACAAAACTCCATGGGTCTGCAGGATGCTGAGTAAAACTTAGTTTCCTTATAAAACCGCGCAAATTATGCCTGAGACTACAGGGTCCTCAAAACGTTGTCACACTAGAAACTGACTGTTTCATTAATTACTATTAATACTGTACTGTATTTCTCACCACTGCACCGGTGTTGATTCGCATCAATTCTTATTACTTGTTTAAACCTCAGTTTAGACCTTTAAATTATGCGTCTACTGATTTGATTAGTCTTCAGTTTTTATGAATAACTACATAATTGCTTTAAATATTAAGTCACATAAAAAGTAGAGCAAAAAAAACATGGCAGGCTTTTGAAGATAAACAGACATTAGGTCCATCAAAACTCCTAATCGTTCCTGTTGCGATAAGCACTAGAAGGCGACACAGAGCGGTTTGAAGCTCGGTTTCCTCGCTGTCATTAGCGACTCCTTATGCTTCCTGGCACTCGTAGTCGATGACGAATCCACGTTCGGCGTCGTCGGTTGACAAGCCGACACACTAAGCGAGAAGGACAATATCTTAGCGCTCACGCATCGCCCGCGCCTGTCTTGGACTGTGACGAGAACATTACAGGGTAGAGATTTGGCGCTCTCACGGTTCACGGATGGGCCGAGTGTTTGAGAAACGAGCGACGCTATGAACCTGTTCCAGGAGCAGCAGCTGCGGTGTCTTAGCACATCAGGCACGGAGCTCAGGGTGTGTTTCAGAGGCCGAGTACATGCCGAGAAGCAGCGAGCTTCCCTCATCCTTCATCGGCATATCTAATCTGGTGTCTGTGTGTGTGTGTGTGTGTGTGTGTGTGTGTGTCATGCAGCTGTGGTGATGTTCTCACACACGAGTGCAGGTGCTGTATATAGTTTAAGCGCTGTGCTGCGTAGTAGGGAGGACAGTAACAGTAGCGCTTATGTTATAGCAGCTTTGAGCGTCCTTGATACTGGAGACTCCATCCTTAAATGTCAAGTATCGTCCAGCTTTATGCTTTTTATCATGTTACCGTGGAAACAAACCTGACCGATCTGATTCAACCGTCCGTATAAATGTAAATCGTCTTTGTTGTGCAATTTTAAGATGAGACGTTCCACCACGTCAGCACCTCTAAACATGAAGGCAAAACATCTGTATTATTTAAAAGAACCATTCAGTCCTTCATCAATAATATAGAACTGATACAGGAGTTAAGTGCTCATGAATAATTCCAGACTCTTGGGACAAGAGGGACGGCGAGACGTCCAGGTCGTACGCCTTCTGTCTGGTTTTCACTCAAATATTTTTGTTTATTTATAAGTTTTATTTTTAAGTTTACTAGAGAACAACAACCACCATCTTTACAGACCGCACAAAATGCGCGTCATATGTTTTCGTGTACATGTGCAACGTTTTGTTGCCTCGGAGGCAGGAAGCGGCGACGTCGTATCCAAGTATTGAATTATTAAACGTTAGCAATCTCAGTCTCCTTCACACACACACTTTCATGTTAGTTATAGACGATATTGCCTTTGTTTCAAAACGAGGCGCTGTTCGGATGCGTGACGGCCGTTCCTGGTCAAACAAGGGCGGAGCTTAAAATAGGTTTTTTATTTTAATGACCTTGTCGGTGGTGTTAAATACGTCAAGTTCCTGCCAAGGCATTCTTTTTTTATTTACCATCTTCCCACCATCAATACAAAAACAAATGGACCGCTATATACAGTGGGGCAAAAAAAGTATTTAGTCAGCCACCAATTGTGCTTAAGTTCTGCCACTTAAGAAGATGAGAGAGGCCTGTAATTTTCATCATAGGTAAACCTCAACTATGAGGGACAATAAGAAAATAAATACGGAAAATCACATTTTAGGAAATACTTTTTTGCTCCACTGTAGGTAATCTCATTTCAAGTCGAACAAAACCCAAACCAAACATGCCTTGTACTGTATTTAGGTAGCCTAGTTTTAAATGGAACACAACCCAAAACAAAAATATCCCAATTGTTTTCCAATAATTCCAAATAGAGCACATGAGCCAAGAAGCTGCCCCCTACATAGGTAGCCTAATTCCAAATGGAACACAATCTGAACCAAAAACATGCCCCCTTTGTTGATACTACTCTAATTCCAAATGATGCACAACCTGTACCAAAAACATGCCTCCTATGTAGTTACACTAATTCCAAATGGAGCACTACCTGGACCAAAAGCATGCTGTTTCTGTAGGTGGCCTAATTCCAAATGGAACACAACCTGATCAACACCAAACAACATGGGTCACTCTGCTGCAAATGGAACACGACAAGAACCAAAAACTTGCCCCCTATGTAGGTAGCCTATTCCAAATGAAACACCCCCTCCACCCCGTTTTTAAATTCCGACGCCTTACTACTGTACAAGTATTAAATATTGTACAAGACGGTATAATCACTACGTCACGTTGGCGTGAACAATCTACTAATGATGCATTTCATGATTAATGATGTGTTTTTATCAACACTGTTTATTGTTTGAAGGAAAGATGAGAGATGCAGAACAAAAATATATTAAGCTTCAGATCTAGCGGAGTGACTTAACTTCATTATTGTCGTAGTGTTAGCTGAGTAACTAACGTCACTCGTCGTCGACAACTAACTATTTATCACAAACACTAACCTTTATAGATTTAACTACATCAAACCCTCGGTGTAAGTTTTAAGAATCTCTAGGGCTGTTTTGTTCACTAATGGTCTAAATTCTGACTGTGAAGTAAATGAGTTTAGTCCTAGTGCGCAGTCTGAGGCAAACCTTTCAAGTCTCATTGCTATTGTATTACATCAGCTCTGCTCCTTTCTTTCTTTTTTTTCGACGTCTGTCTTTTATTTATTCATCTTTTCTGACATGCCGTCACTCAGCGATATGTCTCTAGCTAGTGACTTTATGGCAGATGGAGTGCTAGTGACGCCGGGTACAGCGGTGTGGTTGTTTGAGACACAGCCCATGACTGTAGGTTTAATAGATAAAAGCGATGGTGTGAAGAAGTGGAATGTGAATGATGTGTGTGTTTATCTTGCACTCTTCTGATGAGTCACTGTGTTATTCTTCATCAAGATGTTCCATCTGAACAGTGGCTAATGGAAAAACTCAGCACATCATGGCTTATATAATGGACGTGTTGTATTTATCCTACTAACACGGGTTGCAAAAACGTTCCTGTTCAAACGGGACGGAATTCCCCCTAGCAAGGCCGGCCTCGCCCCAAATCAGCACAGTTCTGTAAAAACAAACATCCCTAGGTAGGCAACACCACAAAAAAAAAAAAAAAAAAGCACACATTGCATTTCAAAAGGTAGCGCCCCGTGTTACCTAAAGTAGCCTCAGTTTATGGGAAAAACAACCTGAACTCAACAAGTACCCTAACTGAGCAGACTTGCACCCATTTGAACTGACAAATACCCCCTAAATAGGCTGCATCCAATCCATAGAAGGTATACACTGGGGGCATTTAACTCCCCAAATAAAGCACAACCTGAAATCAAAAAATGCCCCCAACCATTTCAACTTTTGCTTTATGGAACACACTTGCCGCAGGCCTCTAAAAGGCCCTCTCACTACAAAGAACACAAACCTGGTCGGAAAGAACGTTCCCTATCTAGGCAGCCTAATAAATAATGATGATTAAAAAATTGACCGTTGTGTAGGTAACATTCTCCCAAGTGGAACACATCCTCGACCTAAGCATGTCCCCTATAGAGGTAGCCCAATTTCAAAGGGAACACAACCTGAAACATCACTCACCCCCTGTTCAGGCAGTCTAATTCTTCTTCTCAGTCTTAACTAGTCTTAACCAAAAAGTGCACCCTATCTAGGCAACCTCATCCCAATCGGGACACTAACTTAAGCAGAAACAAGTTGTTTGTGTTTACCAAATGGAACACAGTCACCATATGCCCCTAGGCTCTCTAACCACAAACAACAAAAACATGACCAGAAAATGTGCCCCATCAAAGCAGCAACATTCCAAAAGCATTTCAACCCAATCCAGGAAATCCCCCCCCCCTCCCCCCAATCTGAGTAATCTCATCTCAAATGGACCAGAACCAAAACATGCCACCTAAATAGGTAGCATAATGGCAAATACAACACATGTTCCCTACGTAGGTGGACTCATTCTAAATAGTACACAATCTCAACCAAAACATGCTCCCTACATGGGTAGACTATTTTCAAGTGGTACACAACCTGAACCCAAAACATGCCCCCTATGTAGGTAGCCTATTTGCAAATGGTACACAACCTGAACCAAAAACACGCCCCCTATGTAGGTAACTCAATTCCAAATGGTACACAACCTGAACCCAAAACATGCCCCCTATGTAGGTAGCCTATTTGCAAATGGTACACAACCTGAACCAATTAATACTCCCTACTTTACTCCAGTAACAGGCAACATGAATGAAAACATGCCCTATATTTAGGTAGGCTTATTCCAGATGGACCACAACGCTATTGTAGATACTTAACCCCCACAAACTTGGCCAAACAGTGTACCCTAACAAGGCAGCACAAGTTCAAATGGAACATAACCCGAGCCAAAAAATGTCCTCTACATAGGGAACCTCATCCTAAATGGAACACAACCTAATTCAAAACAAGCCCCCTAGGATATACACGTAGTTGGCCTAACTTGAAGCAAACACACAGCCTGACCCAAAGCCAAAGGTCAAGCACCAAGAAAGCCTCTCCACAGATGTAGTAAATGTAACACAACCCAAAGCAAAACATAGCAGCTCCTGGATCGGTAGCCGAATTCTTCAGGGAATATACACCTTGAACAAACGGTGGTCCCTACTTAGGCAGCATAATTACAAAGTAAACATAACACACGACCAATAATGCTCCGTTTCAGAAACATAAAAGTATCCTAATGAGGCCCAAGAGGGAACTGGATAATCTGTGCCCCCTCATAAAAGCTGTGTTCCAAGTCTCCCCGTCCACAAAATTAAACACGCAGCGCAACCCAAACCACAAACCTCCGCTAAGCAGGCCATATCGCCCCAAATGGAGGACCATCTGCACACACACTAAAAAAATAATAATAATGTCCCCCCCTCCCCCGACTTGGACTCCATCACCACGCGGGGAAGCTAAAACACCCCTACTGAGACGCTCTCCTAATCTGATTAGGCATCTTGGCACCAGAAGCAACAGAAATCGGAGCAACAACGTCCCCTATGCAGGGACCCTAAGTAGTCCAAGTGTCCCGACCTTGAAACTCGTCTGGTTTGAACCCGTCAGTCAGTCTGGAGAGAGTGTAGTTCAGAAAGAACGACCGCGATGACTCGGCCATGTCTGAACATGTTTACGCACTTCGCCGAAGAACACTCTCTCACACACACACACACACACACACACACACACACACACACACACACACACACACACACACATGTACTTCTGCGTCAGTGTATTTCAGGAAAAGAGCTCATTCCAAGAACTGTTTGTGGTTCAGTAACAGGTAAAGACACACGATGTTTGGAATTCCTGTTCTACCACCGATTTCTTCATCTCTCTCTCTCTCTCTCTCTCTGTGTGTGTGTGTGTGTGTGTGTGTGTGTGCTCGCCCGTGCGTGCTCTCCAGCGAAGCTCCATCAATGTTCCAACATGGCCGCTTGTCCCATCTCTCATCACCACACGTCTTATTAAACGCTGACCTTTATAACACCGTCAGCTCCCTCAGCTACACCACAGAGTACACAGTGCAGAAACTGCAGAGGGACACACACACACACACACACACAGTATCTCTCTCCCACACACTCAGTAGGAAAAAGCAGTGCTGCTCCGCTAGCGGATAAAAATAGGTGCAAAATTACTGTGCTTCAGCTCCTCTAACAATGCAGCAATATGGCCGAGGGAACAGAACGAGGGATCTCTCTCTCTCTCTCTCTCTCTCTCTCTTTCTCTCTCTCTCTCTCTCTCTCTCTCTCTTTCTCTCTCTCTCTCTCTATCTCTCTCTCTCTTTCTTTCTCTCTCTCTCTTTCTTTCTCTCTCTCTCTCTCTCTCTCTCTGTGTGTGTGTTTGCAAGTTGAGGTGAACCTGAAGCAGTGTGCATGTGTTCCTCTGTGGGTTTGCTGCCTTTAAGGTCATGAGTTGAGGCAGCACATCTTGTGTCGCTTAAGGGGAAGGTCAGGAACCGGCCTCCTAAACGTTTGATGTGTGTGTAGGTCAGTGATGGGTTACTCAACATTTCCTCTTCCTATGATTTATACGGCTCTCCCGAGGGTCGTCCGGCGCCTTCACACTTCCTCTGTAAAACACGTGCTCCTTTCTGCACTTCACTCGTCCTGTGTGTGTGTGTGTGTGTGTGTGTGTGTGTGTGTGTGTGTGTGTGTGCGGTTTCACGCTTCGCCCCAGCAACCTTCACTACACTGACTGTATATCGCTTTCCTAATTCAAGTCAGTCTGCTGCCACATGGTTTACTACTGCATTCCCCCTGTGTGTGTGTGTGTGTGTGTGCGCGTGTGTGTGTGTGTGTGTGTGTGTGTGTTGTGGGATGGGATTCATTCAGTTGAATCGATGAGATAAGAAACGAAGAGAGAGATTGAGGAGGCCAAGAGTTTGCTGCAGGATGATGTTGAGAGGAAAAGAAGAACTTCAAAAGAAAGTTGAAAAAGAAACATTGTGTCACTTTCTCTCTGACAGCGACAAAAAGACCCGCAGGAACAGAGAGATCCGGGATCGCTTCTTCTAGCACACACACACACACAGAGAGAGAGAAATGTAAACAATGAAATACTTGCTTAAAGGTTCCCATGGGAATGACATGATGACCTTAAGATAGCAGAAGGAAAAAAAGGAAAGAAAAGGGAGAATGAGACAAAATGAAAGAGAATGGAAAGAAAGTGGAAAAGGGGTAAAAGAACGAAGAGGGCATGGAGGAAAGAAATTAAGAAAAGAGAGAGAGAAGAAGAAGAGAGACCAGGGAAGAAGAAAGACAAGGAGGACAGAATAAAGAGAGAAAAAGGAGAAGAAATAAAGAAAATGAGTGAGAAGAACAAGGAAGAAAAAGAAAATGCACAGAAACGGGTAAGAAAGAGAGCGAGGGGAAAAATGAATAGAAAGAATGAAGGTAAGGAAATAAAGAAAGAGCCAAGAAAGCAAGGAAGAAATTATAATCGAACGAAAGAAGAAAGACAAAGAGAGCAGAAATAAAATGAGAGTGGAATTAAGAAGAAATGATGTAATACATTATAATGAAATAAATACAAATACATTTAGGGCAGAGAGGAAAGAAAAAGAGAAAGAAAGGGAAAACAAGAGAGAAAAGTATGAAAGAAATGCAGAAGAGGGAAATGAGGCGAAGAGGGATAATAAATAAATATATAAATAAAAAGAAACAGAACAAGGAATAACGGAATAAGAAAAAGAATTAAGAGCAATAAAGAAAGGAGGGGTAAAAAGAGAGAGAGAAGAAAGGAAGAGCCGGGAAGTAATGGTAACTAATGAGTCTGTGGTGTGAGCGAGGCTGCTGATTGGTTGGCTGCTGTGGAGGACGTTATGACATCATCGGCTCACAGGTTCAGTACAAAGTCAGGTTCAGAGCGGAAACACTTTACACTGTATCAGGCTTATTAAATAATATGTGAAATTATTGTGTGTGTGTGTGTGTGTGTGTGTGTGTGTGTGTGTGTGTGTGTGAGAGAAATGGGTAAAGTAGCATTAGTAAGATCATGCAGCCGTGAGGTTATGGGAGTCTCTCGCTCTCTAACACACACACACAGAGTGAGAGTATATGTTCCAGTAGCATGTTGAGGCATGTAGACCTTCAGGCCACACACACACACACACACACACACACACACACACACACACTCTCTCTCTCACACACACACTTTCACTCACCAGACCATTGTGGTCGTGTCCCAAATGACACTCCCTATTTATTATGTCACACACACATACACACACTCTCTCACACACACGCACGCACATCCCCATCAGCCCACTGTGGCTGTGTTCCAAACTCCACACCACCCTCATTTCTCTCTGTGCATTGTGGGTAATTAATACCTAATAGGATGCTGTGGGCGTGTCTGAGTGACGTCTTGGGAAAGAAAGTGAAGTAAAGTAAAGTAAGTACTTGTGCTGCAGCTAACGTGACCTGGCGGGAATATTTAGCAAACACGCGTGTTGTGATCAAGTTCTCTTAGTTCAGAACGTCAAATTACATCATTGAATTTTAAACCTGCACATGTTAGATTTCATGCTAACTGCGTTCGTGTGTGTGTGTGTGTGTGTGTGTTAAACAGTCATCACTCATGATGAAACTGTCATGATTGAAGACTGAAGCTTTATTAAGGTTTTTTGTAGTAAAAAAAAAAGAACAGAAGAATGTTAATGAAATTGTTGAGAAATGTCCGTAGGTGTGAGTTTGCTCTGGTCTCTTTTTTTTCTGTTATTCTTTCCCCTGCATCCATCACTATGGCAACAGCTAAACGAATGTTGGGTTGGTGTGTGGGTCAAGGGGGCCCTGTGTGTGTGTGTGTGTGTAGCCTTTTCTCTCGCCTCTCAGGACAAAAACCCTGCCTAAACTTTACACAGCGGACTGGAATGCGAGGCATGTGAGAATCGTCCCGTCTGCGCTGTCTGAACACACACACACACACACATTTCCCTCAAAAGCAGGTGGTTCTCAAGGAAGACTTGGCGCTGCCTGAATGATCAGCTTATACAGTGAAGTGTAACTGGAAATTAAAATTAATAATTATAATAATAAAAAAAATAATAAGGAATCTAGAAATAGTGTGAAAACGTAGCAGGGTGTGAAAGACTTGAGTTTGGGGCCGGGGGAGAGAGACTGGAATTAGAAATAGAAAGACTGGATTAATGGGAGTGAGAGACTGGGCTAAAAGGAGACAGACTGGTCTGAGGTGAGAGACTGTGTTAATGGATGAGGGACTAGACAAAGCGGACAGAGACTGGACTTGGGGGATGAGAGACTGAGCTAAAAGATTATAGACTGGATTGAGTGGAGAGAGGTTGTGCTAAAGTAAGAGGCTGGGCTGAGGTGGGAAAGACTGGAAGAGAGGGAGAGAGATTGGACTTGGCGAAAGGAGACTGGGCTAAATCGAGAAATACTGGATTTGAAAAAGAAAGACTGGGCTAAAAGCTATTGGATTGAACTGAGAACAGAGAGTCTTGGTTAAAGGGAGAGAGACTGGACTGAGGACAGAGAGAGACTGGGTTAAAGGGAGAGAGACTGGACTGAGAGGGAGATAATCTGGACTAAGGAGGAGAGACTGAGGGAGAGCTCGGACCGGGAGAGAGGGACTGGACTGAGGGAGAGCTCGGACCGGGAGAGAGTCACACTCTTCTTCTCTCTCTCGACAAATTCACTGCCACTTTCGGTATAAATGGGATGGAAATTTATGCTTTTCTTTTGTCTGGTGGATTATTTTCCTAATTTCATTTTTGTTTCTGATTTGATCATCGCAGATTGAATTATTCGCACTTTAATTTCCGCTCTGAGTCTGTTTTACACAGCAAGCACACACTGAGTCAGCACATGAGCTTCACTGCAGCTTCAGTTCGGGCTGAATTAGAAACAGTTTCCTCCTCGTGTGTGTGTGTGTGTGTGTGTGTGTGTGTGTGTGTGTGTGTGTGTGTGTGTGTGTGTGTGTGTGTGTGTGTGTGTGTGTGTGTGAGGTGTTGTTGTTATTCTGTTCTTCTACAGATTTGCAATAAGTGTGAATAATTGAGTCTGATAGCTGCAGCCGGGGGGTTTAGATGGACACGGAGGTCCAGGGGGTGAGAAATACCCCGCGCTCAGTCATGGGGAATAACTCTGAGAGGAGGAGGGGTGTGTGTGTGTGTGTGTGTTTGGGGTGTGTATGGCAAATTCCAGTGTGTCTTTCCAGCATCGACAATGTCGTGCATGATGGCCGTAGTAAACGTGATTA
The DNA here is from genome assembly GCA_030522415.1 of Channallabes apus. Classification (NCBI taxonomy): domain Eukaryota; kingdom Metazoa; phylum Chordata; class Actinopteri; order Siluriformes; family Clariidae; genus Channallabes; species Channallabes apus. The sequence continues at coordinate 11,180,128 of CM060110.1, read as the reverse complement.
TTAGCGATAACGTCTAAGCCTTCCGAAAGGTACGATGTCGCGCACTCTGAGGAGAAGGGTTACCTAGCAACCACGACATGATCTTTCAAAATTATAAACATTAACGTACACAACGGTGTGTTATTCAGTAACTCATTCCAGACCCGTAGACTTCCCTGGACTTTCAGGGGTTAATATTCGACAGGATAATCCTGTTTACTTTCAGATCAGCAGTTCACAAACCACTTGCTGTAAAGATTTACGTGTCGCGACATGCGAAAAGCGCCTCTCCGCGCGTTCAGCTGCTTATTAGCTAGCTGATTTACCTACGTGAGGGAACGTTACCTCGCTGAGCCACGAATACTGCGATTAACACCTACAGTCGTAAAAGAATCCAGAAACCCCACCTCAGCGCGGTCTGAAGATCACACTTGTTTTCCTCGTTGTTTTGTGAGTCGAGTAGTGAATATTAATGAGTGACGAGGAGATGCTTTATGAATATTCATGAGCCCTGGGTGGTCCGAGAGCGAGGAACGAAAAGAACAAATTCTTCAGAGCGAAAGTGTTATTTTAAGGATGTTGTTCGGATAATTAAGAAAGTTTTTAATACAGTACGATTTTAAGAAAATGTAGCGTAAATTTGAATGAAGATATCGCGTCAAGTTGCTGGTCTAGTTTGAGGGTTTTTTTTTTTTCATGATCAGAAGCTACCATATTTAAAAATGTTAAATATCACTACAATAATTAACACTTTACAAATGCAAAGTGTTAATTAACACTTCTAAAATGACATCATAATGGTCATTAGTCATTAGTATTTCCTCTTTAAACGCAGTTGCATCCAAACTGCGATGGCGCAGGTGCTTGGGCCCGATCATCGATGCTTGCGTCTATATTTTGTGTGTTTTTCTAAACAGTTTTAAAAAGGTTTCAGTAGAAGAGTAAGGTAAGGAGTAAGGTTTTAGCTAAAACGTAATAAATAAATGCTGCGTTAGCCTTTTTTTCACTGTGAACTTTCTCTGACCAACAGAACACCAACTTCACTTATGATGTCACACTTGAAAGGGTAAAATAATGTTCGATTTGATTAATTACTAGCGTAAGCACACGCCATTGATGGGGTGAAGAGTTTGTAAAGAGTAATTAAAAAGATAAAGCTGTTCAGGATCTGTCACAAAAACTTTCTCGTAACTTCCCTTCAATTGAACATTGGGATTTCCTCACGGTGGAGGTTTAACTTCCCTTATGATGTCGCAGTGGGTTTAAATGCGTAAATTCGAGTAGACTTTATTAGTTACTAGCGTAAGTAATCATCACTGACATCATCGTTTTTCAACGTCCCATCTGTCGTTTTAATAATTCGAAGTTTTATCTCCCACATGTTCGGTTGTTTCACTCGAGCCAGAGATGATGCAGTTAAAAACTAAATAAAGTCTTGGATGTGTGGAGACTTTCTGTAGAACTACTCAGGTGCCTCTGCTGAATCGACTCGAGTCAAGAATCGACTCCTTTAAGCGATTCAGAAATCAGAGGCCCTCCCTCGCGCTCTCTCTCTCTCTCTCGCGCTCTCTCTCTCTCTCTCTCTCTCTCTCTCTCTCTCTCTCTCTCTCTCTCTCTCCACCCCTCCCTCCCATCTCTCGGTCTCCTCCTCCTCACTCCTCTGTCCTCCTCCTCCTCCTTCTCCTTATTGCATCGCAGCCCTTCGTGGACGCTACACGGAGGGCTGACTTTGAGTTGCGCGCCCTGTGTGTGTGTGTATGTATGTGTGTGTGTGCACGCGTGTCTGCGTGCGTGTGTGTAAAGGATTATTGTGTGGATTATTTATTCTCCTGCCTTTTCATTTCGGACGCCGCGCGTCTCCAGCTTGTCCGCGGAAATAAGCAGAGAGAGACCGAGAGCAGAAAGGAGAGAGAGAGAGAGATCGAGACGGAGCATGTCCGCCGCATCGCGCACGGGTTTCGGTCCTCCCGAGCGCGCGCACCGCCAGCCGCAGTAGCAGATCAATTCATATAGAGAGAAAGAAATAAACCAGAACCAGGAGGCTCGTCCTCTCCTCCTCCTCCTCCTCCTCCTCTCTGTCCGTCTCTCTTTCTCTCGTCTGTGTGCGCCGGCGGATCTCCAGCAGCCATGGGCTTCTACGGCACCTTGAAGATGATTTTTTACAAAGTGAGTACCGGCTGCGTGTGTGTGTCTGCGTCTCTCTCTCTCTCTCCCTCCCTCCTTTTCTCTCTCTCTCTCTCCGCCCTTGAGCACACGCCATGAGCAGGTTTGATTTACCGAGCGTGTGCGGCACGACGCGCAATTTTATGGCCACTGCGCAAAAACATTACCCGACTTGTGTGTGTGTGTGGTTCTGTTATTATAAAAAAAAAATTTTTTTAACAGTTATTTATTCATTCCTTCCATGGGTGGGGTGCAATTTATATCGGGGTTGAGGCGTGGCTGTGATGCACAGCCTTCATATGGATCCACACATGCGTTATAACCGCTCTATAGACGTGCATAACGCACAGGCGTTAACCGTGTGTGTGTGTGAGAGAATCTAGGTGTGTTGGATGAGGATATATATTCCTTGACTTCACTGAAGCCATCTGGTCATCAGCATCACTGCACCTGTGCTCACTAGAGCACACACACACACACACACACACTCATATTTATATATTCAAGCCACGTCTCCAGTTCTCACATCTCAATATCGAATCTTATATAGAAGTTGTATCCACGCTGATATCCTGTTGAGCATGCTCAGTGCGATCCCTGCGTCCTCTTCAAGGGTGTGTGTGTGTATATGTGTGTCGGAGCAGAACGGAACGCAGTATCGATTACCGAGCAGGTTTTATGACACACTGGGATAGACATCATCCCATCCCGGGCGACCGATACCCAAACCAAACCCCCCCTTAATTGTAGCGCGAAGGCCTTTAATCGCTAAGGAGTGCGCGTACGAGATTCGCAACGCTGCATGCAGTAATCTCGGCGTCCGTGTCACCGAGAATACAAGACAGCAGAGAGAGAGAGAGAGAGGGAGGAAATGCTGATTCGACATACAGCGAATGCGCATGGGTGCATGGGGTTTAAATAAATAAATAACAAACACTGCTGGGTTTATAGTTTAATAACTGTGGATCATCATTTAGTTATTAATAAGTTATAACCAAAATCAATGACGTATACTTTCTTAGTGAAGGAAAAACTCCCAGAGATGATGAGGAAGGAACCAGACTCAAAGGGGACCCCGTCCTCACCCGGGTGACACCGGATAGCCAAACCGCTACCAAATGAATTTTCTGGAACTTTGTTTTTCCGTCATCAAGGTTGAAGTTTTACCACCTGAGCTTAAGGGTGCAGAGATGCGTTTAAAATATTAGATCGTGATACCTGGAGAGACGTGCGTATGTAGCAGGATATCTCCATATCTAGGTTTTTGATAATATTACACCCAAAAAAAACAAACTTGTGTACAACAATACCTCAGTTTAAGCTAAAGTCGTTGAAAAATGTTTTTAAAAGCATGAAATTTGCTTCTAATCAGAGTTTGCGATCACGTTTACCTGCAGAAAATATATTGTAACATGATTCATCATCATCATCATCATCGTATATCGCGTCTCGCATCGAGCAACCCTATCTGAAAAAGTTACAGAATGACTTTAAAATCATCAGGCGCTAACCGAGCCGCTGACGGCGGCGGCGCTCAGTATCGGATCGTTACGCCTCTTAAATTGTTCGAATGCTCAAGTCCCCGATTTCCTGTTGGGGAAATTTACGACTGTCGTGAGCACCGTTATCAGGTTCAGTCGTCACAAACCTCTGACAGGCCGTGATGTCTTTTTATAACATTACACACACAAAAAACTAAACATTAAATAAACGTCAAACACGTAACGTTTATATTGTTCCAGCGGTCTGTGCTGCAAGACTTTTTTGAAAACGTTAAAAATTGGCGTTTAAGTATGAGCAAGAAGGAAATCCCAGTAGTGTGTGTGTGTGTGTGTGTGTGTGTGTGTGTGTGTGTGTGTGTGTGGGGTTGGGTGGCAAAAGAAGCAGTGAAGCTCGACTAATGAGATCTCATACAGTTCTCCAAACACCAAGTTCTCAACGTGTCTTAGGTTGCATTGTAGGTGGAGATTTGCATACCTTTACTTACACACACACACACACACACACACACACACACACACACTCTTAAACACACCTGTTCAGCCCTCAGGTGGAAATTCACCACACACGCTATGACCATACAGCTTTGCATACTCAGTAAGTAGAATGTAAATGAAAGGTTGTGTGTGTGTGTGTGTTTAATTAAATGCTTGCTGATGAAACTTTGTTTATTAATTAATCGTTTAGATTAATTATCCAGCCTCTGCTGTAGCTGATCTAAAGAGAACTCCATCTCCTAAACCCTGCTAATGTGATACTCGGGTATTTATCACAATATAGTTAATGTGGAAAGTTCCTTCCTCCAGTTCCTCATTTGTGGAATATCCCATAATTCCCTTGTGTGTGCATGCAGTTGTCACCATGGAGCACGTCTGCCTCGCCAGCCAACGTTATTTAATCTTGTTCCTGATAAAGCGCGTGTTTATCGATCGAGGTTCCCATGGCTACATTATGTTATCTAGGCTAACGTAATCGGTTATATGGTTATATGCCCTCATGTGACCTCATGGTACCGCGCGGTTAATGTTGATGTGTATATAAAGGTTTCTATTAGTAGTAATGGTAATAGCAGTAATAAGATTATTATTATTATTATTCGGAGCTGTTGTAAGTGTCATAGTGTTAAAGTTAACCATCATAAAGGTAGTAGGAATATAATTATTTTTAATACTAATAGTGTGATTTATTATTTTAGTATTGGTGGTATTTAGTAGGAGCGATAACAGTGGTGGTATTATTATTATTATTATTAGTTATGGTAGTAATAGGTTGATTATTAATAGTAATAATGTAATTATGAGCAAAAGTCATAGTAGTTGTACGTTTGTTGTTTTGTTAGTATGAAAATGATAGTTGACTGAATGTTTTGCAGTAGTAACAATAGTAGTCTGATTAGTAGTAATAGTGATAAAATAGTGTAGCAGTAACAGTATGAATACCATTTGTAGTAATAGTAACAGTCATAGGTTACCTACAGTACGAGTAGAAAACGTGGTCGTCTGTTCATTTGTAGTCGTACTAGTAGAAGTCGTAGGTGCAATAATAGTCGTTTTAGTAGCAATCCTAAAGTAATAGTAGTAGTTTAATTGTAGTAGTGATGGTACTAGTATGTTACTTGATTATTAATAGCCATCATAGTAATTGTGGTGTTATGATTTAGATGCTTATTAGTAGAAATGGTAATTAAACTGGTTTGATTATTTGTAAGGTTGCACACATTCATAAGAAATAAATCACAGGTTTATTTAGAAACATCTTGTGAGTGCAGTTTAAACTGTGATATGTACCATTTTTATTCAAGCATATTTATGACAAATGATCTCGAATATTGCCAAACACGCTCTTACCACCTCAAAAGTATATAGATATTAACAACTATGCTCATATCATGTTTAATAAAGTTTGCACATTTTACGCGAGTAACTGTGCATTGGTGTTTATTAGACAAAAACTAGTGATACTAACAACATAAGAAATTGAAGTTATTGTAGTCGTATAAAATGAAAGTAATAGGTATAACAGTAGTTATTATTAGTAAAAATGGTAGTTATAGTAATAGTTTGTTACTAGAAGTAGTATTTATTAGTAGTAGTAGCATGAATGTTATTTGTAGTAGTTGTAATTATAATAGTATGATTATTAGTAGCAATCATAGTAGTAGTAGTAGGATCAGGGCTGCAGTGTAAACATAAACGAGGTAGGTAAACTATGAATTATTATTTAGATTTGAAATTAAGTAGCATTTAATAAATAAAGATAGATTCAATCAAACGCACTATAGAAAATGTTTTAATATCAGCTACTGTACCAATGAAATAACCAAACCATCCAGCATGACGCTCCAATGGGAGAAAAAGTTTAATTTAATAATAAAAAAAATTAAAATCACAACACTACCTGGCTTAAAGAAATTTGAGACGTGTGTAAACGCGGTTTACCTACATTTAGCCTCCACTATAGGACTAAATAGGATTATTTGACACAGTCATGGTATAAATAGCAGTACAGTTATTAGTAGAAATGGAAGTCGTATGATTATTTGTGGTAATAGTGATGATAGTATGATTTATCATTTGTATTAAGTAATAAATAGCAGTAGGACTATGATAGGAAAACATTCTTAGTAGTAAAAGTGACGGTCTTTGTAAGCGTTTGTGGGAATAATAGTAGTGTGATGCATTCGTATTAGTAACAATAATATGTTTATAATGTATTGTGGGTATTATTATTATCTTTGTGTTAGTAACAATAGTAGGAGTACAAAAGTATCATCTGTAGCTGTAGTTCTGTCTTGTTTGTTTAGTAAGTTTACAAATGGATTAGTGAGTATTATCTTATATTGTATAAGGGTGTATGAGTGGTTATTTGAAGTAGTCAGAATAGTAGTACGGTTATTAGTAGAAATGGAAGTAGTGGTAGTAGAAATATACTTTTAGTAGGAGTTTCATTAGTTTAATTCTAGTAGCGCTAATGCTAGTACTGTATGATTGCAGTAGTACAGTTGCTTGTAATAATATGATTATTAGTAGTTATCATAGTAACTGAGGTGCTGTGATTAGAATTTTATGATGGAAAAAGGTTCTTATGATGATGATTTAGTATGTAGTAGTAGAATAAGTAATGGTTGCAGTAGAACTATGATAGGAATAGATTCTAGTAGTAATAGTGATGGTAAGTGTTCATAGGAATAATATAGTAGTGTAATGCATTTGTATTAGAAACAACAATATGATTATAGTATATTGTGGGTATGATTATTATCTTAGGATTAGTAACAACAGTTGTCGTCCAAAGGTATAATGTGTAGTTGTAGCTGTACTTCTGCTACTACTAATGATATTCCTACTAATACTAACAGAAGTTTACAAGTTAGCATTACATAATAGACACTAGTGTTTTTCCCCCAGTATTATTAGTTGTTGCAGTAATTATAGTAGTAGAATCATTAGTTAATTTGGGTTCTAGTAGTATAATTGTTAGTAGTAATAGAGTAGGCATTAATTATACAGGAGCTCTGAGTGCTAAAGGTTCTGGATCTGTTGTGGTCAGAGTTCAGTGTTGGTCGAAGTGAGCACTTTGTCATAGCTCCTCTGACAGAACTTAAAGGTTGTCGCAGTGTTAGTGAGCCGCACACACACACACAACCTGACTTTCATTTGAGATATCTATTATTGAGCAGGGAATCCCCACAGAGGCTGGCGTGTCGTTTCCAGAGGAGCCCTGCGCATCAGCAACAAAGCAATAAAGAAATAACAAGGAAATGAAACCAACAGCAGCAGATTAGTCTGAGAAATATAAAAGAAATATAAAACGATCCGGTACGCTTGAACAGAGAATGCATAAAATAAATCCAGCAGCCAGGAATTAAAGCATACAGACGGTCATAAAAAAACCAGAAGCCGATGATCACTGTTCAGGAAGGTTTTAAAAACCGCCAAGTAAAAAAATCTCCCGCTGATCGTAGAATCAGAAATCTAAGCGCAAAAGCCATGAAAATGATCTGCTGTGTGTCGGACAGATGAGTGTGTACAGTAAAGGCCGACAGTGAGAATCAGGAAGCAGTGACAGATAACAGCACAACGTTTCAGCTCATTCTAGGTGGAAACAAAAAAAAAGTGAATTCTGTACATTGGAGCCTGCAGGCCTGAGCCAACATGCCTATCTCGTCTCTTTACACACACACACACACACACACACACACACACACGTACGCATGCACACACGTACAATGTATATGAGGTCATCTCTCTGAGAGCAAACGGTGCGTTTAGATCTCTAAAGCTCCCTGTTACACACACAGTCTTTGTCTGTTGGTTTGTGTGTGTGTGTGTGTGTGCATGCATGCGCACGTACCTCGCCTTCTAAACCAGAAAAGAACAATTTAGGGCATTTTAGACGGAAAGAGACAAAGAAAAAAATAAAGTCAGTAAGAAAGAAAGAGAAAAGTATAAAAGGAACATGGTGGAAAAACTGAATGAATGTCAGGAAGAAGAAAAGTGGCGGAACATTTAATGAGAAAATTAACAACTGAAAGTCAAAAAAAAAAAGTCAAAGACACAAAAGATGGCAAGAAAAATAAGAATAAGTTAAAGAAAAAAGTAGTTTTCTAATAGTAAAATAAAGTAAATAAAGAGGAGGAGGAGAAGTGAAATGAGGAAAGAAAAAAAGAGAGGGGGATAAAAAAAAGTGCTTAACCGTGTGAGACTGCGCATCCGTGAGAGAGGCGTGCGAGTGTGCGCATCTGTGAGTGTGTATGTCTGTATGAGGTGTGTGTATTTGTGTGTCTGTTCCAAAGTGAGTGTATATCTGTGTGTGTGTGTATACGTGCGAGTGTCCATCTCTGTGCGAGAGTGCTTAGTGTTGTATGTTTATCTGTGCGCGAAAGTGCTGAGCCGTGAGTGTCTGTGTGCGAGAGTGTTCGCCTGTGTGCGAGAGTGTTCAGCAATATGCATAGCCATGTGCGAGTGTGTGTATCTGCATGTGTGTGCGAATGTGTGTTTGTGTATATATCTATGTCGGGGTGTGTAAGTGTGTGTGGAAGTGTGTATATCTGTGTGAGAGTATATCTGTGTAAGAGAGAGTGTGTATGAGTTAGTCATTGCTTACTCCAGCTCAACTATTTTTTCCTCTAAACATCTTTCACCACATACAATGCACAAAGAGTCACCATTGTGTGTGTGTGTGTGTGTGTGTGTGTGTGTGTGTGTGTGTGTGTTGTGATCCGTTTAAAACACTGCACAACTTAAAAATAGTTTTTATTCAAATGAGTTCACTTGTGCTGAGGACACTGAACCTTTGTTTTAGGGACGAGATGCTCCGTAGCCAGGCACCAACTATTCGCCAAAAGAGGGCCATCTGTGCGTATAGTGTGTGTGTGTGTGTGTGTGTGTGTGTGTGTGTGTGTGTGTTCATGTGTGAAAGAGATGGGTTGGTGAAGAAAGAGGCCACTAAAGAATAGGGCTGCTCTATTTTTCTTTTAGAGCTGATATAAATCAACCTTTCACGCCAGCAGAGCAGCCATCGCTTATCTTGCCCTTTACTTATACTAGCGTGTGTGTGTGTGTGTGTGTGTGTTGTACTGTACTGTACTGTACACCACATCAAACCTTTTTAAAGTCTACTGACCCGAAAGACTCGAGCCTTTAAACGCTCCATGTAATTATCAGCATCTTCTCCATCTGCTCTCCGGTTTCGTCCCAAACTAGTCAGAGTCCTCACGGTGTAAACAGCACACTCTAAGACAAGTGTTTCAGAGAGAATGTTTGGGGATTGGGTTCTACCGGAGAATGTCTTTTCTTTATATAATTAAGAACACTGTTGCTGTGGGTTCTGCTGGAGAAGGTTGGGTTTTAGTGGGGAATAGTGTTGTGTAATAAACAATGTTGTTGAAAGATTGGGTTTGGTGCAGTCGGTTCTGTTGGGGGCGAAATGGTTTTAGCCTTAATGGAAATGTTTTTTGTTTAGAAAGTTTGGGTTCTGATGGAGAATGTCAGGTTTTTATGGAAAATTTTCTTTAATGGGGAGGACGATAGTGAAGGGTTGGGTTTTAAATCAACAGTGTTTGTAATGGAGGATGTTGGTGAGGATGTTGGTGTAATGAAAATGGTAGATGATGGCAATGGAGGATGATGGTTTTAAATGGGGAGTGTTGGTGAGGATGTTGGATTGTAATTGAGGATGTTGGTGTGTAGTGGACTATATGGGTTTTAATGGTGGATACTGATGCTTGTTGGTGAAAAAAAACGTTCGTGGCGCTGGTGATTGTTGGTGTTCAATGACCAAACATGTCTGTTGGTTGTTGGATAGTGGTGAGAAACTTGGATTGTAATGGAGAACGTTGGATTATAAAGGAGGATGTTGGTTAGAATGGTGGTTTGTAGTGGAGAACGTTGGATTGTAATGGAGAACGTTGGATTATAAAGGAGGATGTTGGTTAGAATGGTGGTTTGTAGTGGAGAACGTTGGATTGTAATGGAGAACGTTGGATTATAAAGGAGGATGTTGGTTAGAATGGTGGTTTGTAGTGGAGAACGTTGGATTGTAATGGAGAACGTTGGATTATAAAGGAGGATGTTGGTTAGAATGGTGGTTTGTAGTGGAGAACGTTGGGTTGTGATGGAGAACGTTGGGTTGTGATGGAGAACGTTGGGTTGTGATGGAGAACGTTGGGTTGTGATGGAGAACGTTGGGTTGTGATGGAGAACGTTGGGTTGTGATGGAGAACGTTGGATTGTGATGGAGAACGTTGGGTTGTGATGGAGAACGTTGGATTGTGATGGAGAACGTTGGATTATAAAGGAGGATTTTGGTTAGAATGGTGGTTTGTAGTGGAGAATGTTGGATTGTAATGGAGAACGTTGGATTATAAAGGAGGATGTTGGTTAGAATGGTGGTTTGTAGTGGAGAACGTTGGATTATAAAGGAGGATGTTGGTTAGAATGGTGGTTTGTAGTGGAGAACGTTGGATTATAAAGGAGGATGTTGGTTAGAATGGTGGTTTGTAGTGGAGAACGTTGGGTTGTGATGGAGAACGTTGGATTGTAATGGAGAACGTTGGATTGTAATGGAGAACGTTGGGTTGTGATGGAGAACGTTGGGTTGTGATGGAGAACGTTGGGTTGTGATGGAGTTATGTAATGGTATATATGGGTTTTAGTGGTGGATGCTGATTCCTGTTGGTGGTGCTGGTGATTGTTGGTGTTTGATGACTGAACATGTCTGTCGGTTGTTGGATAGTGGTGAGAATGTTTGATTGTAGTGGATGATGTTGGTTCTTTATGAAGAATAGCGATATCGGATCCTGATTTAATAAGGATGATGGATTTCAATGGATTTATGCTTTTACTTTGTAATGGACTGTATGGGTTGTCATGGCAGGTGCTGATGCCTGTTGGTGACGCTGGTGAATTTTGGTGTGTGATGACGGAACATGACTGTCGGTTGTTGATTTTTGGTCGAACAGGTTGCTAAATTGGAATAGGTTTTTATCTATAATAGGTTCTCTTTTACTCTCTTAGACATTTTGTATTTTATGCCCGTCTCACTCCTTATTTTCTTTTTCTTTTTGCTCATCATTTAGTCTTTGATAAGTCCCTGTATAGTTATTACATTATATAATAATAATTATATACCTCTTTATGAAACTCCGCCAGTGGACAGTAAACATCTCAGTGATGGAGACGTGACAGAAATTGCTTTACTCGTTAGACACAGGCTGTTATTACTGGTTATTACCGACAGCCTGGAACACGTAGGTATTTCTTATTTTTTCAGAGAGTGAAAGAATGTTCCAAAATACACTTTAAAAACTTTTCAAGGTCTCTCATTTGTCACTCCCTGTTATTACGAGGTGCGCTAATGACCGCGTGTCATTACAGGATGCCTTTGATCTGTTTTTGAGCTTTAAAAATGATTTTTTTTTTTCTTGTGTGTTTGTTACAGATGAAGAGGAAGTTGGATCATGGACCCGAAGTTCGACCGTTCCCTTCAGGCAAAAAGCCCTGTCCGAGGTGAGAATCGGAATTTCGTGTAGAACCTTACAACATTGAGAAAATGTCCATTGCATCAATCCTAGTTGCTCTTGTTTTTAACTTTTGCTTTGAGTTCATTAAAGCGTGTAACATTCTGGCTGTTTCTCTGCCGTCCAGTCCAACGGGTCTGGTCCCGTATCCATCCACTCCCACTACCTTCGGC
>CM060110.1:10965793-11158293 GCA_030522415.1 Channallabes apus | reverse complement strand
TCCTAACACACTCGTTATAACTACACACTCGACACAACATACACACTGTGTGTTCTGGTTTAGTTCTACACTTTGATGTGAGTGTGTGTGTGTGTGTGTGTGTGTGTGTTGAGGACGTCTCACACTCTGAGCTGCGGGATGCAGTGTGTTGTGTTATTTCCCGTTTCCCCCTGATCGCTCTTGTGAGCCGACGCTGAACTCAGCCGTGAAAACTCGACATCGGCATTAATTATTCACAGGGAACACACACTCGGTGCTCAGGGCTGGACATGTGTGTGTGTGTGTGTGTGTGTGTGTGTGTCTGTCTCTCTGTCTGTCTGTTTGTCTTTATTTATAGTCTCCGCTATCACTCAGTTTTTACACCGTTTTCCTTCTGTCTCTCTCCCATTGTGTCTGATTCTGTGTTGTATTACACACTCATGTAGAGCAGTGTGTGTGTGTGCGTGTGTGTTCTTACATCACACTCCAGTTCATCATCTAATAGCCTTAAAACTTTAAACCGTTGTACATTAGTGTGTGTTTTCTACTTTTTCCTCCACATTAGACTTCAGGCTTTCTGTCTAACCCTCCATCTGTCTCACGCTCTTTCTGTCTCACGCTCTCTATCACTCTCACCGTCTCTCGCCCTGCGTCTCTATTTCTTGCTCTTCTCTCTCTGTCTCGGTCTCTTTCACTGTTTCTCTTGTTTCTCTTTTTTCTCTCTCTCTGTCTTTCTCTCTCTGTTTCTGTCTCTCTCTTTCTGTTTCACTCTCTCACTGTCTCTCTCTCTCTATTTCGTGCTGTAGAATGTCATGGACAGAGCGAATGGTTGAAATTCTTTTTGTGCTCCGAGCTCATTAAACACACTCCACCGCGGCGCTTCAGTTTCACCCTGAGACCGGCCTGAGTCTCCGACTCTCTGTCTCATGTATAATAGAGCTGTGTGTGTGTGTGTGTGTGTGTGTGTGTGTGTGTGCGTGCGCGCTCTCCGGCCACACTATTTCACCGTTCTGTCCATCCTGCCGTGTCACTCTACGTCTGCAATGCTAGAATACGTCCCCCCTTATATCCAGATAATGAACCATACGATAAATCACGCGCCGTCCTGGTTTCCGCTAATCGACCCTTGACCTTTCGGTCAGAGCTCAGCTAACGACGTGTAACAGAATTAGACGGGAGTTAACGAAGGAGAATCAAATTACAGATCCTGCGGCGCATGTTTCCGCGTCCCGACGCACGACGCTAATGCGATCACAACCCCATAGATCCGAATCAAGCTGCACGGCATCATGGGTAATGCGGTGTTATTCTGAACTCTGTGGCGAAGTTAACGAACCTGATTCCACAGAAACTCCCGTATTTACTGATAAACAGGCCAGGTTTTTATTCACGGTCGGGTCGAGGGAGAGAGAGGAGGGTCAGCAGGAGAAGGCAAGTGTTAGCATAGGGTGTGTGTGTGTGTGTGTGTGTGTGTCCTGACCACAGGATCCTGTGGTGGGCGGAAGATTGCGGCGTGCTGCAGTCTGCATGTAAAGAACTTGGGGATCAGCCAAAGGTGCAGCGTGACTCAGAGAGAGTGGGGGGGGGACAAGGGAAGAGGAATAAGAGACAGTGTGTGTGTGTGTGTGTGTGTGTGATGGGTTCGAAATGTAAATGGACAGAAGGATGAAAGACGCAGCAATAGGTGTGATTACGAGAAAATGAAATGCAGGACAGGAGTGACCGATATAATGGAGGGGGAAAGAAGTTTAGAGGACGAGAGAGAAAGTAACAAAAAGAAAAGAGAGAGACAGAGAATGCAAGACAGAAGGATAGAGAGAGAGACGAAGAGATACAGACAGAGAAATAAAGCAAGAGATCGGCAAAGAGAGGTGGACAGAGAAGACTTGGTGAAAGAGTGATTGACAGGTACAGAGAGAGAGACAGACAGCTAATGAGACAAGAATAGAGAGAGAGAGAGGGAGAAAGAAAGAAAGACAGGGGAGGTGGACATCGAGAGACAGAGAGAGAGAGACAGACAGCTAATGAGACAAAGATAGAGAGAAAGAAAGACAGAGGGAGACGGACAACGAGAGACACAAAGAGACAGACAGGATAAAGAGAGACAGCTAATGAGACAAAGATAGAGAGAGAGAGAGCGAAAGAGCCGGAGGTGGACAGCGAGAGACACAGAAAGACAGAGAGACAGACAGCTAATGAGACAAAGATAGTGAGACAGAAAGACAGGGAGACTGACAACGAGAGAGACAAAGAGAGACAGAAAGGGAGACAGACAACTAATGAGACAAGGATAGAGAGAGAAAGAAAGACAGGGGGAGGTGGACAGCGAGAGACACAGAAGTAAGACAAAGATGGAACAGGACAGGAAGCGAGCGAGAGGGACAGAAGGAGATGGAGAGACAGATAGATGGACATAGATGACCGGAAGGAGAGAGAGAGGCAGAAAGAGAGAGAGAGTGAGAGACATAAAGACACAGACAGACAAGATGGACATCTCTATAGACGACTGGAAAGAGTGAGACAGGCAGAGATGGTCAGACGGGGAGAGAGAGAGAGAGAGAGACGGAAAGACTGTGGTTGTCTGGGAGCTTTGCTGGTTTAGAAAGCACCACACACACACACACACACACACACACGCACACACACACACACGCACACAGAGAGAGAGAGAGCTTACTCTCTATAAACTCTATATTGATAGGTGATGATTTATATACGTGTGTGTGTGTGTGTGTGTGTGTGTGTGTGTGTGTAAACACAAGCCTTCAGTGCGGCCACCGAACATGACTCAGCAAATCTCCAGTAATTTTCCACTGAAGAGGAATCGAACCTGGAGTTAAACAGATTCTCTCTCAGGATCTCAACCTTAACCTTAATCCTAAACCTGAAGGAGCTTTCGGAAAAAGGAAATCCATTTTAACATAGGAGTGTGTGACACGAGTGTGTGTGTGTGTGTATCTCTCACAGGGTAAACCTTTAACTACGAGATGCACACAGTTTGCTTCGGTATTAAAACATAATGCACTATAACACGAGGGTGCCGATACTTTTGTTCTTTTTTTTCTTTGGGGGGGGTGCGCGGATACAGTAATGGTGCATGTTTTATTAAAGTGTGTGTGTGTGTGTGTGTGTGTGCGTACAGTACTAACAGTTTTTACTGCAAATCAGACAGGAGGCGGGGCACTTGGGTGTGATAGATGTTAACGAGGGGGCGGGGCATTCATCTATCAGTCTCCGTGGTTTTTCTAGGGCCCAAACACTGACATCAGCAAGATTACATCACAGCTATTACATCATCGTCGTTACTATGATGGTGCTGATTTCTAAAAGTGCTGATGTCATTGTGTGTGAAGGACCCTCTTGTCTCTAATTTACATTTTAAGATTTTAAAATATATATAATAAATTTTTTTTTATAATAAAATAAAAGTTTCTCCCCCCCCCCCGTCACTCGTACGAGGCGCTTTTCATCCGACAGAAAGAGCTGCTGCATAATTAATCAAGGTGCTCATTAATATTCATGAGTCTGAGTGTAACTGATGCTTAACGATAGTGAAGAAAGTCAACACGCGTCTCCTGTAAGGCCCCCCACCACCACCCTCACGTCGTGTCCAGCACGCGCTAATTGGGTTGTTTTAGTTAATTATCCGCCACGTTGTTCAGCGAGTCGCCAACAACAGTTTAATAACACAAACGAGACGCGTCGGTTTTGATCCGTTCCGAGGTTAAACTGCAGGGACGGCCGGCGGTTCTGCAGATTAACGACGCGGCGATGTCGATCATAACGGAGGGGAACGCAATTACTCCTCACGCTGGTCTTATTATTATTATTATTATTATTATTATTTTCACCCCTTCTGTTTTATCGTCCTCCACCCAAAGGTTCTGTTCAGGGTCATAAAGCAGATGACGATGATGAGGTCTCGCACTCTCTCTCTCTCTCTCTCTCTCTCACATCTCGCAGTTTGTGACTCGGGGAAACGAAATTGAATTTATTGGTTTTAATTAAATCTGGAGGAACCGTTCCTCAGGCTCTCGCAGCCTCGGCGTGAGAGATTTCTGTTATTGCTGCGATCGATATCCAGTCCAGCGTCAAGATGGAGATCGCGTCCACTCGGCCTGCGTTCACCTTCCACAGGCTCGCGAGGCCTCAGACGCTGCACGATCGCCGCGGCTCGTTCACAAAGATAATTAACGGCTCTCACGAGGAAGTGAAGATTCTTCACGCTTTTCCCGTTTCTTGTTTATGTGAATAAGCGACATTTATTACCTCGTTAACTTTAGCGATTTTAATAGCACGTAATTATTCATAATCATCATGTTTTTTTGCGCTAATGTTCAGGAGAGCGCTGTATGGAAGATCTTGGTCGATTGACATCACAAGTAAGACTTTAGCGATGTATTGTTACGGCTTTCTTTTTTGATTACGTAATCACCTACGACTCTGCTACAAACTCGTACTAATTAGTAGCTCTCAGTCTTTTTGGACCTGAGACAAGTAATCCTCCACATTTTTGAATGCCCATGTTCCAGTCACGAACCGCTACAATTGACCTTCTAACAACTTCTGCATAATAACTTTATTTTTTTTGTGGTATAGAATGAATATAATGAATGAATGAATGTTTGCGTTTAAGGTTGTGAAAAGTTGCAGTTCCTCTATAATCCTACAGGGGGCTTACAACAAAATCTGAAAGAAAAAAAAATAGTTTTATGTTTTTTTAAATCGTGATGCTTACAGAATCGCAATACAAACGGAATCGACCCCTCAGTATCGCGATGATATCGTATCGGCGCGTCCCCCGTCGCTAATCAAAGTGTTACGTTCGTTGCCTTCGGGAGCGTTTCACAGCCGCGCTTCAGTCTGAAAAGAGCGAGTCGTATCCTCTCAGCCGCGCACCGCACGTCATCAATCAGCGAGATCTTCCACAGCGGTATAATTTATCAGAGGATCGTTAGCCGGGTGACGAGCGAGGACGGTTCTTTGTGTGTCTTCGCGTTCGTTCTTCTCCTCCAGCACTGTGTTATGATATCAGACTTGTATCATATAGTCTTCACCTCTAAATCTAAATGTGTGTGTGCGCGCAGTGTTTGCGGACGTTAGTCGGACACACGGGCGGCGTCTGGTCGTCTCAGATGAGAGACAACATCATCATCAGCGGCTCGACGGACCGGACCCTGAAAGTGTGGAACGCGGAGACGGGCGAGTGCATTCACACGCTGTACGGACACACCTCCACCGTGCGCTGCATGCACCTCCATGAAAAAAGGTACACACACACACGTACACACACTTTAGTTCAGGTTAAACAGGGATTATTAAAGCTCGGTTTAACGAATCGCGTCTTTCCACCGATACCAATAGGAACGTTGACCTTATGGATTAAGTGAAGAAGTGAAGAAACACAACCTCTACCTCACACACCATCTTAAAAAAAAAACACCTTTTCCCCCCTCAGACTTTAATCAGGAAGCTAATCCCCTGAATGATCCTGGTTACGTAACCCACGAGTGCATTTACTCATCCTTTTTTTCCCGCTGGTGTCTTCTCGCCCACGAGTTGTCATCACACAAAACACACGGGGGGGAATATTGACGCTAAGAGGCTTAACTAGGCATTTTGGAGCAAAAAAAAAAACACACTGGGTATAAAGAGCAAGACTTATTTATAGATAAATAAACGTGTGTGTGTATATTAATGACTAGTGTTGTGTGTGTCTGGTTTTTATTGCCTTTTATTAAACTGCGTATTTAACCACACACACACACACACACATGCGCAGGCTGTTCAGCATCTATTATTATTATTTATTATCCATGCGTAGGGAAACACTGACAGATGAATGAAGGCTTGTGTGTGAGAGTCGTCCTCATCACCTCCGTCTCTCTCTCTGTCTGTCTCTGTGTCTCTCTCAGGGTGGTGAGCGGCTCCCGGGACGCGACGCTGCGCGTGTGGGACATCGACTCGGGCCAGTGTCTGCACGTGCTGATGGGTCACGTGGCGGCGGTGCGCTGCGTGCAGTACGACGGGCGGCGTGTGGTCAGCGGCGCCTACGACTTCATGGTCAAAGTGTGGGACCCTGAAACCGAGACGTGCTTACACACACTGCAGGGACACACCAACCGCGTCTACTCACTACAGGTAACACGAACACACACACACGCTTCCACACTCGAGACGCGAGTTACACCCGGATACACCAGATATACTTTTTATAATTTCCTTTTGAACTGTAATGACTGCATTTGGAAATGAGAAACAGTTCAGTGTGTGCGCGCGCGCCAAGACCAGGTCTGCTTCTTCAAACCGTAATTAATCCCATCAGCTACAAGCCTGATTTTTCACTATAATAACGCTAATTAGTGATCTAATCCAATAAGCCGTGTAGGACGCGTAGGCGCGCAGTTGGTTAATAATAAAGCATGACGCACCCAGAGGGTGCACAAACTTTCACACTTTTCATGCATTTCTTAACCGTCCCCTGTTGTTGTTGTTTTTTTTTCCTTCTTCTTCTTCTTCTCGCCAGTTCGACGGCGTGCACGTGGTCAGCGGGTCTTTAGACACGTCCATCCGCGTGTGGGACGTCGAGACGGGGAACTGCATACACACTCTGACGGGACACCAGTCCCTCACCAGCGGCATGGAGCTCAAAGACAACATCCTGGTGTCGGGGAACGCCGACTCGACCGTCAAAATCTGGGACATAAAGACGGGACAGTGTCTCCAGACGCTGCAAGGTGGGACAGAACTCTAAAGATATATATATATATATATATATATATATATATATATATATATATACAGAAATGATGTATGCTAGCATAGTGTTTGTCTGTCAGTGTAATAAACTCTAAGCTCGCCGTCCCCCCCTCCCCCTCACCCCCACAGGTCCTCATAAGCACCAGAGCGCCGTCACGTGCCTGCAGTTCAACAAGAACTTTGTGATCACGAGCTCGGACGACGGCACGGTGAAGCTCTGGGATCTGCGCTCGGGCGATTTCATCCGCAACCTGGTGAGCCTGGAGAGCGGCGGCAGCGGCGGCGTCGTCTGGCGGATCCGCGCCTCCAACGTCAAGCTGGTGTGCGCCGTCGGCAGCAGGAACGGCACCGAGGAGACCAAACTGCTCGTGCTCGACTTCGACGTGGAACTCAAGTGAAACTGGACACGAACGCGAAGAGCGGAGGATGAGGATGAAGATGAGGAGGAGGAGCAGGGCGGGGCGGTAAAAAAATGTAGAAGAGGGGGAAAAAAAAAACAGCTGGGAGGCCGGATCGGGCCTCCTCGCGCAGCTCCGCCACCGGACCCACCACTGCTCATTTGTTCCTGCCATGAATTCGCCCCCCTTTTAGTGACCCACTGCTGCGATTATTATTATTTTTTTTTTTCAAAGGGGCAGGAAAGGGGTGTCCTTTAGGGAAAAAAAAGGGGGGGGGGGGGACATAACCTGATAGCGGGAACAGGAAGCGTGCCTCCTCGCGCAGCTCCGAGACCATCACCTCCTCCATCGTTAAGGTAGAAGGGGCGGGAACACGGACGAGGAGGCGGGGCCTCTGCTCTGCTCTGCATTGTCTGGAAGGAAAGAGGAAAAAAAAAACGCCTTCCTCATGCAGCTCCATGACTGGCATGTCAGGCTAGGGTCCTGTGCAGCAAAGCATTCTGGGAAGGAATGGGACTACTTGTGTTTTTTTTTTTTTGTGTGTGTGTCCTCGTCACTCCTGTTCTCACAGCCTTTTCTCGCTCAGAGACTCTCGGATCGAACGCCTGCACGCCCCAGACAGCATTATCTCTCTTTCATAAATTTGTTTCATTTTTAATTTGATTATTATTTTTTTTTTCTTTTTTATGAAACCGATACGAACAAGTCGACACTGTATGCATGACGTGAGAGTGAGGGAGCCGAGGTGACACACGCGATGAATGCACGCAGGTTTAGAGATTTTAACAGGATTTGAGATTTCAATGAGAGAAACACACACACACACACACACACACACACACACAAAGGAAGCCTCAATACACAAGAGAGAGCTTGCATTTCTCCGGCTTGTTCTTTCCCCTTATTGTATCTCCCCGCCCAACACACACACACACACACACACACACATATTTTAGTGTTCAATGCACAACTGTGAATTTACGTGTCATTCGTTATCCCTCTGTTACCCCCCCCCCCACCTCCTCCCCCCCCCCCACACACACACATCAGCCTTCGGTGTTCTTGTTGCGTTTCAGTTCCTCTCCACCGTTACCTCTATGATGAGTCTCAGTATTAATTTAAAGGCGGTCTATCATAAAAAAAATTAAAAAACAACTATTAAATGAAAGCTCAGTGCGCGATGTTCCTCTGACGTTCCCGAGTGCGTAGTCGTAATCGAGGCGCGGCTAATGATTGCGCCGCCAGGTTAGCCTCGTGCAAGCTGCATGTCTAACTCATCACATTTGCCTCAAAAGACATCGATGGCACGGCGCTAAACCGGACGTCACACGCCGCTCTCGATTCGTTTCCGACGCCGACGGGAGGAACATGGTGGACTTGTCGAGGGGTTTTTTGGTTTTTTTTCCGTTAGACCCGAGTCTTTAAGTGCTGTTCCAGAATCCTCAGTGCGGTTTCGTTTCTGTCGTCGCTGTTCTCTTCCTCGTGTTGGCTCAGTACCGTCACTTCATGGGAGATTGAAAATTCTTGTTTTTAAGCCCTTTTCTAAACCCCGCCCCTTCCTGTTCCTGTTCTCCCAGTGGCCAAACTGAACTTAATGCTGCTAGTCACTCATGCGGGACTTGTTTTTTTGTTTTGTTTTTGTTTTATTCCTCCACTGGCTGTGACGTTTTAGTCCCAGACTAAATCCTAAAAAAAAAAGAAATAATAATAATAATTTAAAAAATCTACAAAAGACACACACAAGACATGAAATCTGACTTTTTCTTTACTTTTTTTTTTTTTTTTCCGCCACTGAAACTTGAGCCAAATGTGCCTCTACGAGGCTGAAAGAATGAGCGAGGATCCGATGATCACGGACAGTTACGCTGAGTGTGTGTGCCGCGTGTCTGCGAGTGTGTGTTTGAGCATCGTTCACACATTCCTTGGGACGAAAGTTCTGTTGGGGACGTGTTGGATGGATTTTTTTGTTCGTTTGTTTTTTGTTTTTTTTGGAACATCAGACCGGATCGGCGGAAAGACTCGCTCGTCGCTCTTTCCGAAGACGGGACAAATCAACAAAAAAAAAGCGTCAACGTAGCCAAACCTGTTCGTCTCATTCTCCGAGTCACACACTCACGCTGAACTGTGAAACTGGTTTAACACTGTATATTACGATTTAAAACAAACATCAAACAAAAGAAAAAAAAAAAGAAAAGTTATTTCTCCAGTTTTTAGTTTTTATTTATAGTCTGGTTTAAGAAAATCAGATGATGGAGGGTTTTTTCCCCCTTTTTTTTTCTTTTTTTCTTTTTTTTTTTTTTTCTCAGTCCAAACTGCCTGGTGTAACAGACAGATAAAAAAATACAGCAAACCTTAAAGGGATTGTCTATTAGAATTTTTTATTTTCTTATAACTTAAGTGCAATAAAATGTGGGGTTGTTGTTATTGTTTTGTTTATTTTTTTTTCTCTTTTTTTTTTTTTGTTTCATTTCAAGCTTCTTTTTCGTCACTGTGTGAAAGTGTCATATGTGCCCAATAAAGCTTCTACGGTTTATTGTAGTCATGAAGCCTGAACTGTTTTCTCTACAACTTCACATGTTTGGGGTCCAAGCACTAGACCTGCTGGAAGCTGACTGTTCGGTCAACAGTGGGTTTGTTTTTCAATTAACTAATCACTCCTAAAAAAAAAAAAAAAAAAGTACAAGGACGTGTCGCTCGTTTCCGGACTGTTCTTTCATTGTTATAGCACCCCGTACCAGCTCAAACTAAACGCCACATTTCTGCCAGGTTCACGGAAATACTTTTTTGCCCCACTGTATATAGCTGTGCAGGTCATTCCCGACTTATGAACATTCGAGTTACAAATTTCCATAAACACGAACGGTTCAATCATGGAAGTAGCTTGGCTGTATTGAATACAAAGTAGACACTGCAGTGCACCAGATACCAATATTTACAATTATATACAATAGTCTCAGTGTGTAAGTGAACGTATAAAAAGTCCAGTATGTTTACTGAATCAGTCCGGGAGGACGACGATAGAAAATGTCTGTCCTGTAAAGCTGTACTGATGGTGAATAATCCTAATTTCTGAAAATCCTCAACTAGAGTTCACAGTCCAATACAGTGGAAAACAGCTCAGAGACAGAATGGTGTCCGGGATCCCCTCGCAATTTAAAGCCGCAGAGACAACACTGTTAATTTTTGTGGAAAATTAATTTCCTTAGGCATGATTAAGTTTTTTGGCCACATGATGGCAGTGTGGGGAAAGAGGAAAGATTTAGTCAAGTGGATTGGTACTCTTTAATATTGTATATTTGTATCAAAGGCTTATGAGACTCACTTTGTCGGACTTGAGAACAAATCCGACTTACGAACAAGCTCCCGGAACAGAACTCGTTCATAAGTCGGGGACGACCTGTAATTGTTTTTGATTGCTGTTCGAGCTCTAATTCATGACTTCTCAGGGAGTTTTTCCTTGCCGTTGCCGCATCTGGCTTTATCAGGGATGAGTTTATATAATTTTTAATTGATGTAGTTCTCTGTACAGATGATTTCTGCTGTACAAACTAAATTTTGCAACTAAACTGCATAATTCTGAATTCCGACTTCCTGATCACGTCTGAAATCAGATGTGTTTATGTTGAGTTTCGTGTTGGTCGTCTTTTTAGGCAAATGCATCGGACATTGGAAAATTTTTTGTTTGTTTTCCGTTTCATCAGGCTCCGTCTGAAGATAATGATCAAAACGTACAGACGAGGATCTAAAAAGCAAAACAAAAACCTTCATCTGTCCATCTTCTCTGATTTCCCTGATGCGTGTCGGTGGCGGTCGTGCGTTTCCGAGCTCAGAGGGGATTATTACAAGCTCCTGCCATCTGCCGTCTCTAATATTGCGCTTCCTTCGTTCATTTCTGACGAGTAAACCCAGGCTTTAAGCTGAAAGTGCACGGGTGCTACAGAGAGCTGAAATGTTCATGCGACATCCTCCAGGATCCCTCTCTCACTGCCTGACTTTTACTAGTTAGCGTGTAAATGTTTAAATGCAAATGCAGTGTTAACATATTACCCATAATGCACTGCATGAGAGCATGTCGCGATTAAGAAACGCTTGTGAATAAAGAAACCTAGTCGAGCTATTTATAATCCGGCTCACGACTGTGAATACGAACGCTGGAAGCTTTTTCCTCTCTTTGCGTGTCGCTGCAAATATTTCCAAAAAAGTATAAACTTGTTGGGTGTTTATTTATTGATCAAACAAAGTAGATGTGGATTTAATAATAAATAACAGCCTTCTCTCAGAGCTGATCGAGGTAGGAGGAGGGGAAGGTAAGAGCACGCTCGAGAGGAATCCAAGGGATGTGAAATAAGCAGCGGGGGAAAAACATCCTCACGTGCCGAGCATGGTAATTTCCCTGGATTATGTTTGCGTTTGCAGCAGCCGAGCGATGTCCTGAGTTTCTCGTGACATTTCCGGCCTCCTCAGGGATCACGATGCTGTTTAATATGTTATGGTTGCTATAGGAACAAAATTAGGGGATGAACATGCGGCGAATATCATCACATCCATAAAGCTGTGCGATTGAACCGATTATGCAGTTTTGTTTGTCGATACAGTTAATTGAGCGATTAATCAATTTCCGATTCACATTTTACTTACAGCTTCTGCAAATATTTTTCCTCTTTATGTTTATGAACAGTTGATGCAATATGGCCACTTACCGGATTGGAGTTTGCAAACAGGGATTGGCAGAAAACAAAAACAAAAAATTATATATATATATATATATAATTTTCTACGTACATCACTGACAACACAAGTTACACAACATTTAAGTGTTTATTAGATACATTTAGTAGGTCTTTTTTTTAATACCTATATTAGAAATAGAATAGAAATTGAGGCAAGTCTGACATTTAGCAGACAATTTGACGTTAGTAGAGGTGGAAGGAAACTTAGTACAATAACTTCTTGTTTCTTAAAGTATGTTCTTTACTCGAGTAGTTTTACTTTTTCTCCGCTTAAAAGTACAGTATGGAAATGCCTGTACTTATACTTCACTACGTGTTACATAACAGTGCTTTGTAGTATTTGAAGCAGGAATTTTGCTACTTGATGACTGTTATGCGTAATTGCGTGGACCCGCACCGTACAAAGTTAATCCGTACTAAAGGCGAGTTGGTAACTATTGCTAATACATTTGTCATTCAAAGTTTTGTATAGTGAAGCGATTTTTCGCTTAGAAAACAATGTAAATGCAGATCATCTGTTCCAGCCACCCAAAAATATTACCAAAAGTTCCAAATTACTAATCGAAACATTTATAAAAAGACGTACAGTATTAATGAAGAAAAATACTGCATACTGTAAACATACATTAAAACTCACTTAACCTCATTTTTTTGCGATATGGAAACGGTATGCTATAAAAAAATTTATTCAAGCCGTTCGCAACGTAAAGAAGTTTAGTAACAAGTTGCACAACTTTAAAAAAAAAAAAAAAAAAAAGTTTACTCTTAAGAGGAATTTGCTGAGCAAACAAAATATTCTACATTGCTGTTTAGTTGACTCAAATATTTAAGTCAGGTTAAGTAGTATTGGTTGTGGTCTCACTGCATTACATTTCTCTGATTCAAAAGTAAACTAGTTGTCCCCCATTGTAGCCCATAATGTAGTTGGTCAGTTATTCATCCAAAACTAATCAAAGTTAAAACAGTGATATGAATAAAACAGGAGAATACATGTTCTGCTTTTTAAAAAGTTCAAGTAAAATAGCTGTAGAACATCAGGTGCTTATCATGTCTTACTGATCGTTTTATATTTCAACATCATAACCGTTTTTAAAAACTAGCTTTAATTTAACTTTTGAAGACTTTTTCCCCCAATGTGTCAGACACAAAAAAAATGAGTCTCTATGGCAACAAGAGTTTGTTTCTCAACATGTGAATCAGAAGGAGCGTGTCTAATACAGGAGGTGTTTCTTCAGTCCTTTTGGAATTCAACATTCAGAGAACAGACCTGACGAAACATGAAATGCTGCCACTCAGTTCCTCAGACCCTTAAGGAATACAGCAGTCCCCTCCAACACTACAGTACAAATAAATGTTACTGAATTAATAGAAGTCCTGTAGTGTTTTGATACTTGGGTAAGTTTGAACATTTACATTCAGGTATTTGGCAGATGTCCTTATCCAGATCAACTTATATTTTTTATTTAATTACACATCTGAGCAGTTGAAAGTTACCGGCCTTGGTCAAGGGCCCAACAGTGGCAACTTGGGGGTCATGGGATTTGAACTTGCGACCACCTGAACCATAGTCTAATGACTTAACAACTGAGCTACCCCTGACCCCTAGTGTCTGTAGACAGCTACCCCTGACCCCTAGTGTCTGTAGACGGCTGCCCCAGACCCCTAGTGTCTGTAGACGGCTGCCCCAGACCCCTAGTGTCTGTAGACGGCTGCCCCAGACCCCTAGTGTCTGTAGACGGCTGCCCCAGACCCCTAGTGTCTGTAGACGGCTGCCCCAGACCCCTAGTGTCTGTAGACGGCTACCCCTGACCCCTAGTGTCTGTAGACGGCTGCCCCAGACCCCTAGTGTCTGTAGACGGCTGCCCCAGACCCCTAGTGTCTGTAGACGGCTGCCCCAGACCCCTAGTGTCTGTAGACGGCTACCCCTGACCCCTAGTGTCTGTAGACAGCTGCCCCAGACCCCTAGTGTCTGTAGACAGCTGCCCCAGACCCCTAGTGTCTGTAGACGGCTACCCCTGACCCCTAGTGTCTGTAGATGGCTGCCCCAGACCCCTAGTGTCTGTAGAAGGCTGCCCCAGACCCCTAGTGTCTGTAGACGGCTACCCCTGACCCCTAGTGTCTGTAGACGGCTACCCCTGACCCCTAGTGTCTGTAGACGGCTGCCCCAGACCCCTAGTGTCTGTAGACGGCTACCCCTGACCCCTAGTGTCTGTAGACGGCTGCCCCAGACCCCTAGTGTCTGTAGACGGCTGCCCCAGACCCCTAGTGTCTGTAGACGGCTGCCCCAGACCCCTAGTGTCTGTAGACGGCTGCCCCAGACCCCTAGTGTCTGTAGACGGCTGCCCCAGACCCCTAGTGTCTGTAGACGGCTACCCCTGACCCCTAGTGTCTGTAGACGGCTACCCCTGACCCCTAGTGTCTGTAGACGGCTACCCCTGACCCCTAGTGTCTGTAGACGGCTGCCCCAGACCCCTAGTGTCTGTAGACGGCTGCCCCAGACCCCTAGTGTCTGTAGACGGCTGCCCCAGACCCCTAGTGTCTGTAGACGGCTGCCCCAGACCCCTAGTGTCTGTAGACGGCTGCCCCAGACCCCTAGTGTCTGTAGACGGCTGCCCCAGACCCCTAGTGTCTGTAGACGGCTGCCCCAGACCCCTAGTGTCTGTAGACGGCTGCCCCAGACCCCTAGTGTCTGTAGACGGCTACCCCTGACCCCTAGTGTCTGTAGACGGCTACCCCTGACCCCTAGTGTCTGTAGACGGCTGCCCCAGACCCCTAGTGTCTGTAGACGGCTGCCCCAGACCCCTAGTGTCTGTAGACGGCTACCCCTGACCCCTAGTGTCTGTAGACGGCTGCCCCAGACCCCTAGTGTCTGTAGAAGGCTGCCCCAGACCCCTAGTGTCTGTAGACGGCTACCCCTGACCCCTAGTGTCTGTAGACGGCTACCCCTGACCCCTAGTGTCTGTAGACGGCTGCCCCAGACCCCTAGTGTCTGTAGACGGCTACCCCTGACCCCTAGTGTCTGTAGACGGCTGCCCCAGACCCCTAGTGTCTGTAGACGGCTACCCCTGACCCCTAGTGTCTCTAGACGGCTGCCCCAGACCCCTAGTGTCTGTAGACGGCTGCCCCAGACCCCTAGTGTCTGTAGACGGCTGCCCCAGACCCCTAGTGTCTGTAGACGGCTGCCCCAGACCCCTAGTGTCTGTAGACGGCTGCCCCAGACCCCTAGTGTCTGTAGACGGCTGCCCCAGACCCCTAGTGTCTGTAGACGGCTGCCCCAGACCCCTAGTGTCTGTAGACGGCTGCCCCAGACCCCTAGTGTCTGTAGACGGCTGCCCCAGACCCCTAGTGTCTGTAGACGGCTGCCCCAGACCCCTAGTGTCTGTAGACGGCTACCCCTGACCCCTAGTGTCTGTAGACGGCTACCCCTGACCCCTAGTGTCTGTAGACGGCTGCCCCAGACCCCTAGTGTCTGTAGACGGCTGCCCCAGACCCCTAGTGTCTGTAGACGGCTACCCCTGACCCCTAGTGTCTGTAGACGGCTGCCCCAGACCCCTAGTGTCTGTAGAAGGCTGCCCCAGACCCCTAGTGTCTGTAGACGGCTACCCCTGACCCCTAGTGTCTGTAGACGGCTACCCCTGACCCCTAGTGTCTGTAGACGGCTGCCCCAGACCCCTAGTGTCTGTAGACGGCTACCCCTGACCCCTAGTGTCTGTAGACGGCTGCCCCAGACCCCTAGTGTCTGTAGACGGCTACCCCTGACCCCTAGTGTCTCTAGACGGCTGCCCCAGACCCCTAGTGTCTGTAGACGGCTGCCCCAGACCCCTAGTGTCTGTAGACGGCTACCCCTGACCCCTACAGTTTGAATGTGAGTACTTTTGTACTGTCATTCAACTAAATAAATAAATTGGAGAACTTTTATTTGTCCAGTCCTTAAGGAAATCTCTACTTTTACTTAAGTACAGGATTTGTATACTTTGCCCACCTGTGACCATTAGTGTTACTTAATCGAATTGCAAAAGGGCAATCCCAACCCCCCTATTAAAAAATGGGATCTATAATTCACAGCTTTGCACAAAATAACATGAAAAAACATCAGTTTCTTAAACACTTATGGAAGGAGCCGCCAGAATCCAGTTTGTTTTTTGACAGAGAAACTTGTAATCACGTCCTATAACATCAAAAACAATATTTATTGGAAATATAATCAACCAACTTCGAGGTGTTAACAATAACAGCACTTCAGCACACCGGCATGTCCTGGCACACCACAAACCCTGAAGTGTTTTATTCCTTATTTAATCAGGAGAAAGCTATAAATTGTCCATTATTGATGTCTGTTGCAGTAATTAATCCAGCGACTCCCATCCCAGACCCACGCTCGAGTAAGTCCACACTGCTTTAGTCTTAATGACCTGGAGAGTTGGAGACAGGACGTTCCTGTGCCTCATTTAGCTTAATCTTTAATTAGCTCCAGTTCCGTTAGTTCCAGTTCCACACCCGTGTGTGTGTGTGTGAAGTTAATAGAGTACACTTCTCTTTTATTGTAGCTTAATAAAACATTGAAAACAGTCTATTCTTATATGAATAGTGAAGCTCTGGCACGTGTGTTTCCGTATTACTGCAGGTCAATAAGTTTAGAGATTAATTCTCTGGACTGGATGATGACAGACAAAGTGAATTATGATCTACATTTCTCACAAAGAGACAGTTAACCGACGCCCGCCTTTGGAATGAGAGCACCGTGACCCGTCACCTCTATGCATGTATTATCATAATCACCGAATCACCGTCTGTCCCTTTCACATTGGTTAAATCGTCAAAGCTGACTCAGTGTGAAAACTGAAATTCAAAGGTTTTATTACACAATATGAAAACGAAAGAAATAAAAACACAAAACCATCAACGTGTTTGACCCCCTTTCGCCTTCAGAACTGCCTCAATTCTACGTGGCATTGATTCAACAAGGTGCTGAAAGCATTCTTTAGAAATGTTGGCCCATATTGATAGGAGAGCATCTTGCACGTGATGATTTGTGAGATGCACATCCAGGGCACGAAGCTCCCGCTCCACCACATCCCAAAGATGCTCTATTGGGTTGAGATCTGGTGACTGTGGGGGCCATTTTAGTACAGTGAACTCATCGTCATGTTCAAGAAACCAATTTGAAATGATTCAAGCTTTGTGACATGGTGCATTATCCTGCTGGAAGTAGCCATCAGAGGATGGGTACATGGTGGTCATAAAGGGATGGACATGGTCAGAAACAATGCTCAGGTAGGCCGTGGCATTTAAATGATGCCCAATTGGCACTAAGGGGCCTAAAGTGTGCCAAGAAAACATCCCCCACACCATTACACCACCACCACCAGCCTGCACAGTGGTAACAAGGCATGATGGATCCATGTTCTCATTCTGTTTACGCCAAATTCTGACTCTACCATTTGAATATCAGACAAGGCAACATTTTTCTAGTCTTCAACTGTCCAATTTTGGTGAGATCGTGTAAATTGTAGCCTCTTTTTCCTATTAGTAGTGGAGATGAGTGGTACCCGGTGGGATCTTCTGCTGTTGTAGCCCATCCGCCTCAAGGTTGTGCGTGTTGTGGCTTTACAAATGCTTTGCTGCATACCTGGGTTATAACGAGTGGTTATTTCAGTCAAAGTTGCTCTTCTATCAGCTTGAATCAGTCGGCCCATATTTCTCTGACCTCGAGCATCAACAAGGCATTTTCGCCCACAGGACTGCCGCATACTGGATGTTTTTCCCTTTTCACACCATTCTTTGTAAACCCTAGAAATGGTTGTGTGTGAAAATCCCAGTAACTGAGCAGAATGTGAAATACTCAAACCGGTCCGTCTGGCACCAACAACCATGCCACGCCCAAAACTGCTTAAATCACCTTTCTTTCCCATTCTGATATTCAGTTTGGAGTTCTGTAGATTGTCTTGAGCAGGACCACACCCCTAAATGCATTGAAGCAACTGCCATGTGATTGGTTGATTAGATAATTGCATTAATGAGAAATTGAACAGGTGTTCCTAATAATCCTTTAGGTGAGTGTGTGTGTGTGTGTGTGTGTGTGTATATATATATATATATACAGTATAAACCCGCACTGACCTTGAGTTGCAACATAAAAATTACACACGCACAAAGTCAGGCAAAAAAAAGATTAATTTAGGAAAAGAAAAACTTTTATGTTTAATACTTATTTCATGCTGTATAGTAATATATATCTTACAATATCACTATTAATTTTATAATAATATAATATACATTATACTATTTTTGTTTTCCTGAAGTGTATATACATTTGTCTGACTGTGTGTGTGTGTGTGTGTGTGTGTGTGTGTGTGTGTGTATACTGTTTGTATATATATATATATATATACTCAGCAAAAAAAGAAACATCCTCTGACGTTCAACAGTTTTTACTTTCAGTAAACTTAATGTGTAAATATTTGTATGAACACTAAAAGAGTCGACACCATAAGACATAAAGTAAAAATGTTTCCCAATGTGTCCCTGAATGAAGGGAGGCTCAAAATCAGTCAGTACCAGTCAGTATCTGGTGGCCACCAGCTGCTTGAAGTACTGCAGTGCATCTCCTCCTCATGGACTGGACCAGACTTGTCAGTTCTTGCTGTGAGATGGAGGGATTGTGTGTTCCTGGTGTGACTCGGGCAGTTGTTGTGGCCATCCTGTACCTGTCACGCAGGTGTGATATTCGGATGAACCCATCCTGTGCAGGTGTTGTTACACGTGGTCTTCCACTGCGAGGATGATCAGCTGTCCTTCCCGTCTCCCTGTAGCGCCGTCTTAGGCGTCTCACAGTGCGGACATGGCGATTTATTGCCCTATAGCCACATCAGCAGTCCTCATGCCTCCCTGCAGCATGCCTAATGCACGTTCACGCAGATGAGCAGGGACCTTGGGCATCTTTCTTTGGGTGTTTTTCACAGTCGGTAGACGAGTCTCTTTAGTGTCCTGCGTTTTTAGAACTGTGACCTTAAATGCCTACTTTCTGTAAGCTGTTAAGGTCTTAACGACCATTCCACAGGTGCATGTTAATTAATTGATTATGGTTAATTGAACATGCATGGAAAACATTGTTTAAACCCTTTACAATGAAGATCTGTAAAGTTATTTGGATTTTTACAACATTATTGTTGAAATACACAAAGGGGCGTTTCTTTTTTTGCTGAGTGTATATATATATATATATATATATATATATATATATATATATATATTAGCTGCATTTATATTCAATTATTAAAATTTGCAAAGACACAAATATACAAAATAATATTTTAAAATATACAATATCCCATGGAAGTTAGCAATATTATTTTTCACCTAATAAAGTTTTCATGTTTCCAATGTTTTTCTTCGATATCCAGAGAAGAATTTAAAATGGATCTTATTGCAGATGCTCCTTTGTCATTAAGCAGTAAATGTGACCAAGTGTTCATTATAAGGGCTGTTGCTCCGACTGTTCCAAGCGCCGACAATGTAGCCTCCTTAAAAAACACACTTCACCACATCAGCAACAACAAGTTGTTATATATCGGGTTAGATGAGGGGACATCTACGTGCCACCTTTATTTTCTTATTATACTTTTGAGGGAAAGTGAAAGTCCTTCCTCAAAGCGGCAGGCCAACACCTTTTTCCACTGAGGTACAGAGGCCAGATAGTTTTATATACTGTATATATAACAACATATATAAGATTAACTGTATATTATGTCAAGGATCTCCCACACAAGCCTTATATATATATATATATATATATATATATATATATATATATATATAAAATAAATCAAAGCTTTCTGATCAGCTCCATGGTTTATATTAACGGTGATCAGTTGTATGTGGGGGTGCAAACATTTGCACTCATCATTTGCATGCCAAAAAACCCACATTATAATGATTATAATGCCAAAATGATTTCCTAAAGATTATTTTTTTCCTCCTCCATTACGGTGCAGGGTGCTTGGACCCGCTCATCGTTTCTAGCAGCTATACTGTATTTGTAATTGATGTTAGAAAGCAGTCCACTGTAAATGAGCTGAAATGACCGCTGGACGTCTCTCACACAGGATATGTGGTTTGGTTTGTATCGTTCACAAATAAAATAAACCTTCTTTCTTTAGATTAATAGTTACAGAACCTACTGCACACGTAAGCATCTGCTGATCGTCCTCATGTAGAACTTCAAAAAGATTTACGACTCGATCCGATTGTGTGACTGTGATTTGTTGATGCCGTCTTTTTTGTAAGAAGAGCTTTAATTAAAGAGTGTGTTGTTTGCAATATGCACATGGACACTGTGCGTATATATAAAAAGAAAAGCAGCTGAAACCCCCCTTCCGGCTAATTAATGGTTAGCGTATGAGAGCTACGCGGAACATAAATCACACCCGGGTAAAGCCTGACTCAGGACACCGAGAGCTAGCGGCTCGCAGATTGCATTGCTGGCTTTATTTATAAACTGTCAAAATATGCCTCGTGTTTGTGAGTTTATTTCCTTTCCGAAAGTAAGAGGATTAACAGGATAATCTGGAGAACCAGGGTTGTGTTAAAACCTCGAAAAATTAGCAAAGGTCAGCAGGTGAGGAGTTTTTATTTTTTATATATAGCCAGACTCAGAGGTGGAAAGAGTAATAAAATTTTGTACTCAAGTACAAGTACTGTTACGTCAGTGAAATTTTACTTAAGTACAAGTAAAGTTACAATTATAAAAATCTACTCAAGTAAAAGTAAAAAGTAGCTCATTAAAAAATTTACTCAGAGTAAAAGTTACCGAGTTACTTTTTTATTTTTATTTTTTTAACAGCGGGGTGGGGGGGGGGGGATGAGGCATTCTAGCGTAGTTCAAAAAAGATGAGCAGATATAAATCTCAAACTAGTTGTTTTTAACTGAAGGAACACCTTTGCATAATAAAGCTGTTGTCTTTCTTGTGCTTGAAAATCAAAGTGGTCACTTAAATATGGTGTTACGTCCCAGTCTAGGGTCATACAGCAAAAGAATGGTTCAGGGTTCTATTTTAAACTGTATGGAAATGGTGGTATATGGCAGAAAGAACTAGATCCAAACATTAACTGATGAAATAATGAGGTTTGTATACACACACACACACACACACACACACACACGAGGAGGATCAGATTCAGGATGGACCCAGGCCAAAATAATAAACAAAATGGTATTTATATTTAGTAGCTAGATTACCTGCAAAAAAAAAAAAACATACAAACAAAAATACAGGTACCTTCCCGGACTCCCTAAACCAAAAACAGTGAAATTATCTACAAATATATACAAAGACCAACCAAACCAAAGGGACAAAGCAATAATCAAAGTCAATTGGAGGTAAAAAGTCAAACCGGAATACACAACCAAATATCAAAACGCCAAAATCACAACCTCTTTCCTCTTTCCCGCGTCTCTCTCCGGTTTATATATGGTTGCGCTAGTCGATGACGTCACTCAGGGCGGAAGCGACCGTGTGGAAGGTCAGGGAGATGCCGATGTCAGAAAACCTGGAGTGGAGTCTGGAACGGCGCGCGACCAGGACATGATACACACACGCGGCGCAACGGAGCATTTATAAAGCATAATATTTTTATTATTTTATCATTTTCATTCATTTATTTTTTACTCAGTAGCGAATATGATTTAAAATGTAGCGAATTACAATACTTCAAACAAAACGTACTTAAGTAAAATTACAGATTTTTAAAACTCCTTTAAAAAGTAGAAATACACAAAAAAGCTACTCAATTACAGTAACGCGAGTAAATATAATTCGTTACTTTCCACCTCTGGCCAGACTTGAGAAAAACCCAGTTAAACCAGTTAAATAGTGTCTTTAGGCACTTTGTGACCTGTCACGGTAAAACATTTGTTCCCATTTCTATCAATTCCATCCATCCATCCATCCATCTAGAAAACACTATAGTCCAACTAGGGACTGTGAAGGCCAATGGTGTCCAATTTGGGAACGGCAATTATCCTAATCTGCATGTCTTTGAACTGTGGGAGGAAACCGGATTACCTGGAAAATGTAAATGCGGGGGCGAATCGAACCCAGGACCTGGAGGTGCAAGGAGACAATGCTAACCACTAAGCCACCATGCCGCCTTCTTTAATTTAAAGGTGCCGCCTTGCACCTTAAGGGTCCGGGTTCAATTCCCGGCCAGGCTCGATTCCCGTCTCTGTGTGCATGGAGTTTGTATGTTATCCCCGTGCTTGGTGGGTTTCCTCCGGGTACTTTATATGTGTGTGCCCTGCTATGGATTGGTACTGTACCCTGCCTCATGCCCTAAGCCTCCTGGGATAGGCTCCAGGAGCCTCTATACCGTGATACAGGATAAAGCGGTATAGAAGGTGAGTGAGTGAGAAATTAGGGGGGTCAAGACTTTTGCACAGTACTGTACATGAAGCTGAAGAGAATTTAATTGGACAATTTGTTGAAAGCAATTTGTATTTTCTAGATGTAGCAGCACAACACTTCAGGGCCACTTGAACGGTCATGATGTACCATTCCTAAGCTGAGCACACTCTGAATACGCCTGTCTGTCAAACATCTGGACAGTGCAGATCACAGAACAGATGTGAGTTCACGGACAGCAGCTTTTCTGCTTCTAGCCTGAACGCAGGAAGAGAAAGTGTGAGACACAGGCTTTGTATAATGAGGCTTAGAAAAGACGGGATTTGCGTTCGTCTCTGACGCTGCTGCGATCTTCTTAGCTCAGGTTTACACAGATTTAAATCAAAGGCTTGCTCGAAGAACGAGTGCGGAATAAATTAGACTCTGAAGCGCTATCTGAGGCTGTAAAAATCCTCTGTCCTTGGATTTATCCTTCTCCCACGTAATCCAGAGATCCTCACGGAGCGCCGAGAGAGAAACGCTGCTTTCCTGTTTCATTTCCACAATGTGTCGTATAATAGTCTAGATAATAGAACACACTAAAGCAGGAATCTCAAACTCATTTCGGGTAACAGGCCACACATCAGGTCCTCTGATATGTTCATTGACGCTTTGTCTGTTTCAACAGTGCACACTTGCATGTTCATGCGCAAATACTACTAACCTCGTTCTTCACAATGTCGACTAATGCATGCGTTAGTTACCATCAATGGAGTATGAATCGAACACCCATCCATCCATCCATCCAGGAACTTCTGTGGTCCAACTAGGGACGGTGAAGGCCAATGATTACCATCGTATTTATTCCCATTTTTACAACCATGGTAGGTCAACATTCACACGCTACGGGCAATTTGGGAACACCAATTAGCCTAATCTGCTTGCCTTTGGACTGTGGGAGGAAACCCACCAAGCACGGGGAGAACATGCAAACATGCACACACATCCCGAGGTGGAAATCGAACCCATACCCTGGAGGTGCAAGGCAAACCACCGTGTTGTCAAATCAGAAATACTGTTTGGCCGGTGTAGGTGTTCCTCAGCGACTGCTACAGTAGTCAGCATCATCATCAACTTTGATGTTAAATTGTGAGCATGCCACAGGCGTTCCTCACCGAATGAAGCAGCAGGTAGCATCTTCTACAGCAGGAGTTATGGCTGCGGAGACACTGGAGCAGCCTGATGAGTGGCAGCGACACTCCATTCGCAGGTAACGGTAGGACACATGAGTCAGGATTTGTACGCGGGCGGAGCCGCGGATAAACCTGATGTATGTGAACGGATATCATGTAGCCTCTAGTCTACAAATAAATATTGTTTGATCAGGTTTCGTCGCAGCAGAACGATTCCCTTTCATAACTGCCATCTAAATTGATAAAGAAAATGAAGATAAGTCAGAGTTAGGGGTCAGTGATGAATAAAGCTGTTGTTTTTACCCACAGGTTCTCTGAGCTTCAACAGACCTCCGGTTGGAGCCTTGCCTCCTCTAGATGGAAGCTGGTTCTCAGGTGTAGTACTCTAGATATAGTCACTGCAACTAAACTGACTATTAGTGCTGATTAATCCCAGTGCTATAAATACCTACCTCTGCGTGTGTGAAGCTCTCTCCGAAAGCACACAGTCAGCTTCCAGCTCCTGAGAGACACTACAGAGACGTGATGAGTCCCAAACTTCAACCATTAGGAGCTGAACAATAAAACAAACATCTCCTCTTCCTTTAAGTTTTCAGTGAAATCTTTTATTCATGCTTTCAGGTTGCAGCAGGTTTGAACCCTGGCCAGGTCTCTGGGATGTGAGCGTAGAAGGTTCAGAGTAGAGCATGAGGTAAGGTTGGAGGGTATGACCTGACGCGGAGTGACAATTTCGGGGTAGCTATCACACCCACCACCAGTGTCCAGGAATAGACAATAGGAGCACCAGGTTTTCTCATTCTTCAGCTGTTCCTACCTTCTCCCTCTCCACCACCTCATCCAGAACAGGGACAAGCCAGATTCAAATCAGAAACCTTTGAGTTCGGAGCTTTTCCCCAAAGCCAACAAGTCCCACACCTAAACACTGCTCTTGTAGGACCTCTTCAGTCAACCCAACCTTGACTGCTTAGTGCAGCTCTGTCATCAATGTCTATACCATTTTATCCTGTGTACAGGGTCGCGAGGGGCCTGGACCATATCCCCGGAGACTGAGGGCACAAAGCAGGATACACACAAAGAGTTAGCCTGAGGCGGGAATCAAACTCTCGACTTGCAAGACGACAGCATTGACCACTAAACCACTGTCAAATAGACACGGTCAATTCCGTAGCATTAAAGTATATATTTTTCAGTAGCTAGTAAGTAAGAGTTTACTGCTTATTTCGCCCCCTAGTGGACTAACATTTAAACTGCTGTTATTTTCTCTCCGATTTTTCAATACAGTTACAGTCCTCATTAACACATTTATATTTACGCCATTTGGCAGACGCCCTTATACATCTGAGCAGTTGAGCATTAAGGGCCTTGCTCAAGGGCCCAACAGTGGCAACTTGGTGGTGCTTGGGTTTGAACCCATGACCTTCTGAGTCCACATCTTTAGCCATTGAGACCCTTTAACACGTCTCTTACATGGGAATATGGACTGAGACATCTAGGCATAAGGCTCTTCTGCAACATACATCACGGTGCTACAGCGTAACTCTTTCACCTTTTAGCTTCAGGGTCTGTGCCGAGATCCTCCACCTCTACTTGCTTCGTTAGCTGGCAAATTGTTACTGTTAGCTTGTTTTATGATGTACTTATATTAATAATCTGCGACTGAAAGGTTACAAGCGCTCGTCAGGATGTGGGTCCGCTAATCGCCGCTCTGTGCAGACACTCTGTCCTTTCTCTAATGATAAATTTAGCCCCCTGTTGTTAGGTGACGTTGGACAGTTGTATATTTATTTATCTGTGTACTTATTTATTTATTTCCCTCACTGGAGCCTGTTATTTGTGGTGCCTCGTAAAGGACGTCGGGTTCCTCAGTGACGCACGCGGACAGAAATACAGCGCTGAGGTCAGCATCGTGGAGACACAAACTTGCCCACAACCACATGCTAACGTTAGACACACACACACACACACCATGTATCCCAGCATGCCCTGCAGCACAGGCTGAGTCACTCATGGATGGTCATTTCTGTCTGTGTGCAGTCTCCTAAACATGACACCAAAAAGTCTTTCTTTGATTCAGCCATGGTCATTCTTCTCGTATCATCTAGGATACTGTGGTGGATTAGGATGTGGCCGGTTGTCATGGTAACTAGGGGAGCTTTGTTACAGCTGCAAAGTGTTCATCTAGTTAGCTAATTACAAGTGGCGTGCGGTTTAGGATGCAGCCGATGCGTACATCTGTAAGAGTTTGATGATGATGATGGTCTGTGTGTGTGAAAGAGAGAGAGAGAGAGAGAGATCAGTGTTATAGCGTCATCTGTCCATGTATATGCAGCAAATTCTAGAGTGGAGGAGTGGAGAGAACAGAGGACGAGAGTCATGCAGAGGAAGAATGACCTTCACTTATGTAACACACACACACACACTTTAGAGATATGTTCAGTTAAGGACAAGA
Source organism: Channallabes apus (assembly GCA_030522415.1). NCBI lineage: Eukaryota > Metazoa > Chordata > Actinopteri > Siluriformes > Clariidae > Channallabes > Channallabes apus. Next base: position 11,132,406 of record CM060110.1, on the reverse strand, counting down.
TGTGTGTTTGAGAGAGAGAGAGAGAGAGAGAGAGAAATGCAGTGGCAGGTTGCACAGGGAAAAAGCTACTGATTGATATTCATATGCTGCCTCCATGAAGACTACAGCAGTGATTTGGACAACAGCCGAATGAGAGACAGGCAGAAGAAACGCAGTGATAGATAGATAGATAGATAGATAGATAGATAGTGAGAGAGATGGATAGATAGATGGATGGATAGATGGATAGATAGAGTGATGGATAGATGGATAGATAGAGTGATGGATAGATGGATAGATAGAGTGATGGATAGATGGATAGATCGATAGATAGAGTGATGGATAGATGGATAAATAGGTTGATAAGTGGATGAGTGGAAGGATAAACTTGACAGACAAATATATTTGCAAAGGCATTGGATGGATTAAAGGATGAATGAATAGATGATTGATGGTTCCAATAGATGGATAGACTTTAGAAGGAATAGACAAAACAACTGTTGGTCATAAACACCATCAGAAACGTTGTGTCCCAAACCACACCCACCTTGTTCACTATCTAGGGATAATAAATAAAACCAGAAACACTGTGTCCCAAATCTAGAGAGCATAAACACCATCAGAACCACTGCGTGCCAAATCACACACACTATGTTCACTATCCGAGGAGCATAGACACCATCATCATCATCAACATTGTGTCCCAAACCACACAGCCTGTTCACTATCTAGGGAGCATAAACATTATCAGAAACACTGCGTCCCAAACCACACACACACACACACACACCATGTTTACTATCTATGGAGCATAAACACCATCAGAAACAATGTGTCCCAAACCACACCCACCTTGTTCCCTATCTAGGGATAATAAATAAAATCAGAAACACTGCGTCCCAAATCTAGCGAGCATAAACACCATCAGAAACACTGCATCCTATATCAAACCACACACACCCTGTTCATTATCTAAGACACACACACACACACACACACACCGCGAGGCTTAACAAACCAGCTTCAGTATTGTGAAAGCGATGCACACATCATTGTGAGACTATTTACGTAGTACTGATGCAGGATGTCTGTAAATTTATAAACCCTCCAGATCAATGAACAGTATTTTCTTTTCTTTTTTCGAGCATCCAGACTCCCATCATCTCTCCTTGTCAATTTCAGTTTTCAAAGCGTGGGCTTTCAGAGCAGTCGATGTGGAACGAATCACATTAGTTTTCAATCCATCACTGGCCTACAGCTGGAGAGCATCAGGTCGGGAGAGTAAACCGGGACGAGGCGGTTCACAGCGATATTAATGATCCGGTCTTCTGACTGGACAGCCTGAATAAATAATAAAATAAATATCGATGTCAGTGTTTCTATAAAACGATCATAAATGCATTAAAGCAGCAGCACAGGCAATATTACATGTGAAAAGTACTCACAAATCATACAATGAAGAACTGTAGCACATTATTTTAAATATAATTACAAAAAATGATTTAAATGTCAATGTTGTACTCCAACACTAGGGGGTGCAAAAGCGCCCATTACACCAGCTGTAAAATCAATTAGGTGTTAATTTTCCATGTACACCTTGTGTCCCAGCATTAGAATACGAAACAGATTTCTTTGACTTTGGTTTTGCCTGAGATTGTCTTTTGACTCAACTGGCGATTAAAAACAATAGACATCCAGTGAGCGGTGAAAATGTCTGGAGTGTAAGAGATATACAGTAGATAGATAGGTTGATTGGTTGATTGATTGATTGATTGATTGATTATAAGGACTGAAGTATTTGGCCAAACCTGCAATAACATTGTATCCAAAAACATATACATCAGTATGGAGTCGTCCCCCCTTTTCCACTCTGCTTGGAAGGCCGTCCGCAAGATTTTGGCGTGTTTCTGTGGGAAATCGTGTCCATTCATTCTGTAGAGCATTTATGAGGTCAGGCACTGATGTTGAACAAAGAGAAAGCCTGGCTCGTAATCTCCATTCCAGTTCATCCCAAAGGTGCACGATGGGGTTGAGGTCAGTCAGGGCTCTATGTTAGGGCCACTCAAGTTCTTCCATACCGAATTCGTCAGATACAGGATCACCAAACCTGAACAGATGTTTTTGTCCATGAGGTATTCCTGGTGTTGCTAATAAAATGGCTAGTGAGTGCATATATATACAGTGGTGTGAAAAACTATTTGCCCCCTTCCTGATTTCTTATTCTTTTGCATGTTTGTCACACTTAAATGTTTCTGCTCATCAAAAACCGTTAACTATTAGTCAAAGATAACATAATTGAACACAAAATGCAGTTTTTAAATGAAGGTATACGTTATTAAGGGAGAAAAAAAAACTCCAAATCTACATGGCCTGTGTGAAAAAGTGATTGCCCCCCCTTCTTAAAAAGTAACTTAACTGTGGTTTATCACACCTGAGTTCAATTTCTGTAGTCACCCCCAGGCCTGATTACTGCCACACCTGTTTCAATCAAGAAATCACTTAAATAGGAGCTACCTGACACAGAGAAGTAGACCAAAAGCACCTCAAAAGCTAGACATCAGGCCAAGATCCAAAGAAATTCAGGAACAAATGAGAACAAAAGTAACTGAGATCTATCAGTCTGGTAAAGGTTATAAAGCCATTTCTAAAGCTTTGGGACTCCAGCAAACCACAGTGAGAGCCATTATCCACAAATGGTAAAAACATGGAACAGTGGTGAACCTTCCCAGGAGTGGCCGGCCGACCAAAATTACCCCAAGAGCGCAGAGACAACTCATCCGAGAGGCCACAAAAGACCCCAGGACAACATCTAAAGAACTGCAGGCCTCACTTGCCTTAATTAAGGTCAGTGTTCACGATTCCACCATAAGAAAGAGACTGGGCAAAAATGGCCTGCATGGTAGATTTCCAAGGCGCAAACCACTTTTAAGCAAAAAGAACATTAAGGCTCATCTCAATTTTGCTAAAAAACATCTCAATGATTGCCAAGACTTTGGGGGAAATACCTTGTGGACGGACGAGACAAAAGTTGAACTTTTTGGAAGGTGCGTGTCCCGTTACATCTGGCGTAAAAGTAACACAGCATTTCAGAAAAAGAACATCATACCAACAGTAAAATATGGTGGTGGTAGTGTGATGGTCTGGGGTTGTTTTGCTGCTTCAGGACATGGAAGGCTTGCTGTGATAGATGGAACCATGAATTCTACTGTCTACCAAAAAATCCTGAAGGAGAATGTCTGGCCATCTGTTTGTCAACTCAAGCTGAAGCGATCTTGGGTGCTGCTGCAGGACAATGACCCAAAACACACCAGCAAATCCACCTCTTAATGGCTGAAGAAAAACAAAATGAAGACTTTGGAGTGGCCTAGTCAAAGTCCTGACCTGAATCCTATTGAGATGTTGTGGCATGACCTTAAAAAGGCGGTTCATGCTAGAAAACCCTCAAATAAAGCTGAATTGCAACAATTCTGCAAAGATGAGTGGGCCAAAATTCCTCCAGAGCGCTGTAAAAGACTCGTTGCAAGTTATCGCAAATGCTTGATTGCAGTTATTGCTGCTAAGGGTGGCCCAACCAGTTATTAGGTTCAGGGGGCAATTACTTTTTCACACAGGGCCATGTAGTTTTGGATTTTTTTTCTCCCTAAATAATAAAACCCTTCATTTAAAAACTCCATTTTGTGTTTACTTGTGTTATCTTTGACTAATAGTTAAATGTGTTTGATGATCAGAAACATTTTGTGTGACAAACATGCAAAAGAATAAGAAATCAGGAGGGGGGCAAATAGTTTTTCACACCACTGTATATATATATAACCAGTGTACATGTTTTCAGATTTGTTGTCATTTTAACCATCCTTGCCAAAAAACCTTTTTCCTGAGAAGAATTGGTGTGTCTAAAATCCTTCAAGAGTTTTGGCACCCCTGGCCTACCCTGCTAGTAGGGAAGAAAGAAAGAAAAGAAATCTTTCAGGAGGATTCCCCAGACTCTGCAGTGGTGGTTACACAAATAATAGGTGTCTTCAGGTCATTCCAGACAACCGGAGGGGGTGCCAATACTTTTGCCTGCCACTGCATCATTATAGAGCTGGACTCGTGTCTCATTCACGTCTCACATCATTACTTAGGGGTGGAGGTGTCGCAGAGAAACTTGTAAATGAAACAGGAATCGTGTGTGTGTGTGTGTGTGTGTGTGTGTGTGTGTGTGTGTGTGTGTGTGTGCGCAACTGGAAATGAAGCTACCTCTTCTACATCGCTCAAATTCAATGTCTGTTGCTGACGCAGAAATGAGTAGGCATGAGTGTGTGTGTGTGTGTCAAGCCATGCATGAATTTTTCATCATTTGCCGCACACATTTCTAAGAAAGTATTGTTGCCATGGAGAGTTATACAGTGTGGGAACAATAGTAATCAATCACAGAGAGGGAGAGAAAGAGGCGGGGAAAAAGGGAAAAATGAGAGAGAGAGAGAGAGAGAGAGAGAGTACCAAGGAGAGACAATGATAGTGAAGAGGAACAGGCAGAGGTTAGTAGTAAAAGTAGTAGCAAAGAAAGAAGAAAATGGAAAGCGAGAGAAAGAGTGAGAGAGAGAGAGAGACGGATAATGCTGTCTTGTTACTACACTACTACTGGAACTACTCCAAACTCCATCCCGGGACTTTTGATTGTGTAGAATAACAGAATACAAGAATAAAACTTGAATAAAACTGTTTCACTAGTGCTTGGACACCATCCAGGTAGAAAGTTTTCTCAGTAAGCCGGAGCCGTGATCAAACTTATCAGACTGTCTGATTCATGTCTCAGACGCCGGCCTCCCAGGAACTCCCTAACATGGGGAAATGGTTTGAAGCGAGCTCAGGACTGTACAGTACAACCCCCAGCCGAGTTCCTGTAACGTGCAAGTGGTGCTGGTGAATGATTGTGTGTGCAGCTCACACACACACACACAGGCGTCTCTTTCTCACACAAGGTGGTCGATTTTCAAGGATCAGGTGTTCCACTCGCCGCACCTTCATTCAGCGGAAATTTCATAAGTCCCAGTATTATTATTATTATTATTATTATTATTAAAGGAATGATGTTTTTAAAAATCTAAGCTGATAAGTCGAGTCTGGCACAAAATTACAAAATTGTTAACATTTATTCAGGTTTTTTTTTTTTCATATGTTATTTGTATTTATAATTTCTCTCGATTTAAAGTAGATTTCTTTTCTGAAAAAATAAATTGACTTCCCATTATTGTGGTGATGATGATGATGATGACTGTAAACCTTTGACGTAGTGCAGAAAAAGTACGATACATCTCATTTCATCTCTTTGTTTCCTGATCTTCAATTCTAAAACTTGAATTTTTTTTATGTGTATTTTTATTTCACCACATTTAAACAATGATTGGAATAAAACTGGTCAGAAGTGCGTCAGTGTTATAATAAGTCCGGCACCGGCTCCAGCTTAGCGATATTACCCCTATAAGATTCTGCTGTATCATGTTCTTTAAGCGAGAGCAGCTGAAAGGTTACTCTCGCTCTCACTCTCTGTGATCTTTTTGGAAAAACTTGTTGGTTTTCTTTTTCAAAGGTCACACGCCAGAGAGAGTTTTTTTTACCCTTAATCTTCTTTTATGGCAGCACGGTGGTGTGATGATTAGCACTGACGCCTCGTACCTTGAGGGTTCGGGTTCGACAATCCAAAGACATGCGGATTAGGATAATTGCCGTTCCCAAATTGTCCGTAGTGTGTCAATGTCAATGTTGACTGGAGATCCTACATTAGCACAATCAGGGGAAATGGGAAAGAATACAACGGTCCCTAGTTGGACTACAGAGGTTCCTGGATGGATAGTATCTTCTTATGGCTGAGGGTTGTTCTTGCTTGTGCTTCATTTCATTTCACCTTTTAATTCAAATCATTTCCCACTGATGACATGTTTCCGGGTTCGACTCCCTTAAGCGTCAGGGTCGCTTCTCCACATGCATGGTGGGTTTCCTCCGCTTACTCCGGTTCCCTCCAACTTTCCAAAGACATGCTGATTGGCGTTTCCCAAATTGCTCATCTGTAAATGAATTGGCACCTCATCCAGAGTGTGTTCCCCCCGTAACCAAGAATAAAGCGGTATAGACACACACACTCCTCTATATAAACACATTCATCTCTAATCTCCAGCAACACATCTGTCTGTCACACACACTGTTCTGTACATCTCTCATCAGTCTGTCTGCTTATTTATATTCCACTCGTTACCCTCATGACCTTTAATCCCTCTAGCCACTTGTCGCAGTTATAATGATGGGAGTTAAAATGTTGTACAGGAAACTAAACAGACATGCATTCATGCTGGGTTCAAGTGAAACGCTCCTGCGCATCGTTTCCTACCATTACCACCCGTATTAAAGACGTGTGAGCGGTGTGAACTTTATTTGGAAGTGACATCCATTGTGCACTTCATTAGACATCTAAGTTCCCTGACAACCGTTGGCATAACGACAACCTCTCTCCGAGTACTCTCTCTGACTCTGTTTCTGCTGCTTCCATTATTCCAGTTTTCTCATTTATTATCTATTTTTAAACTACACTTCCTGGTCCAAAAAAAAATAATTGGTGACAAGCTACAAGGACACAACTGGGTATGGGTTAAGAACTGTCCAGTACATTATTACACCCTGGAAGGATAGCGCTGGATCTTCAACTTTCCACAAGGACAGGGAAAAAAAAATCATGAATGAGTTTGATCAGGTGATGTATCTAAAGATTAGACTTGAGCGATGGAAAAAGGTCATGTGACCTGATGAGTCCAGATCGAGTCTCTTCCAGAGTGATGGGCGTGGCAGGGTGAGAAGGGAAGCACATGAAGCGATCATGCATAGTGTCCACTGTACAAGCCTCTGGAGGCAGTGTTGTGATCTTAGGTCACTTCAGTTGCTCAGGTCTAGACTCGGCAAAAAATTAAGTCAGCTGGCGACCTGAATGTACTGAATGACCAGGTTTATCACATCTGTGGAGTTTCTATGGATCTTCCCTGATGAAACCGGTATATTCCAGGAATCAGATTGAGAAAGAGTGGTTCTGGGAGCACAAGGAATCATCTCCAGACGTCAACCTAATAGAAACCTGTGGGACCATAATAAATAAGGCAGTAGCAGTAAAGAACCCGCCTTCTGTACATGATCAGGAAGCGATCAATAAGGCACGGGTTCAGCGAATAACATCAGAGTACCGCAGACGTCTTTTGTTTTACAGATACTAAACATTGATTCATTCTTATTATCTTGATTGTCATTATTTAAAAAGAAAAAATTGAGATTGCTATTAAAACAATGAATTTTACTTTTGTCTCAGAAACCAAAGTTTTTTTTTTTTCTCTCATCAAAAATGTTCTAATATGGTCTAATTCAGCTCTAGTCAATAATAATCCTGATCTGGATCCCCTGGTGCAATAAATGTCACCGAGCACCTACTACTCTAAACGTCTGAGACTTTGCTGTGTTACGACAGCCGTTTAGCGGTCACCATGTAATTGATTTTCTATCACTTTTTGACAAATCCTTTAGGCTCTGGCATTTAATTGCTTTTTTTTTTTCCTTCTCTACATTGTAGCCTCTTGAGGTCCCACTGTCCTCGGCACATTTTCTCTTAACAATACAGTGTCTACATTTCCATTATTCTTTTGTGAAATATCTTCCTGTTTGAAGACACTGCTCAAGTTCAACAGTTATCAGGTACTAATGAACACGAGCACTGAGGAGAAATCATAAGACAGATTTAGAATCGGGTCGGAGAAGTTTCTCAAGGATGCACTTAACATCAGATCAAAATATTAATGTTTTAACTTTGAAATAAAATTCACTCTGTTTTGCGAATTGGACTATCCGATCACATGACCAGAGTTCACACCTTCTGCATCAGGTTTCTGTAGAAGATATATAAACCGTGCTATTATTTAGCTACAGGGCCGTGAATAAGTATTTGACTCCCGTCCCGAATGTTTTTTTTTATTTAAATTTTTTTACCTTTGCCGGTGTTCAATCAAAAAATGCTAGCCATCGAGTTTTGCTAACTATCGGATGTGCGCATGCGCAGTCCCACATGTTCGCACACTGTTTCCACGCCCATAAATCCATACTACTAGTACTGAGACTTCGGTTGGCGGTGGGTTTAAACCGTTTTCCTTTGCTTAATTTGACCGAAACATTTGAGTTTCTGCATAAATTGTCGTGAATGAGGCTTAAGGTTGAGGAAAATAAAACACTTGTAACTGGTTCAGTGTCTCTACTTTAAACACCTACGTTTACATCTTTTTGTATACTTGAATATCTTGTGGTTATCGTATGTGTGCAGCACTATGCAGTGCACAGAGTCGTTCATACATACAGTAAATGCTTACGCACGTGATGACATGCGTTTTTGATCAAGTTTATGATAATGTTAATAAATACAATCACCTCTTCTAATAAGATTTAACGTCCACAGTGTAGTTGTAGTGATGCGGTAGCGTAAATCAACAGGCTCTGCTATTGATTTGTGCTACGGTAGCATTTTTCGACAAGGCAGCATAAATCGACAGAACACAATTATTGTTGTGTTTTTTTATTTATTATTTTGTTTTTTGGATTTAAATGTGTTATTTTGTTTTTTTGGTTGTGTTACTATGTTTTTGATTTTTTTATTATTTAAGGGTTTTTTTGTTTGTTTTGTTATCATGTTATTGAATTTGTTATTTTGTTTTTGTTTTTTTGTTTTTGTTATTTTGTTTTTGGTTTTGTTATTTATTTATTTCTTTGTTGTTTTTTTGGTTTGTTTAGTTTTTTCAATTTTATTGCTTTGTTTTTGAATTTGTTAACTTGTTTTCGCTTTTGTTAATTTCTTTAGCACTTCTTGGTCACTATATGATTCAGATCATCAACAAAATGCTAATATTAAGATGTAAAGACAAAATGCAGTTTAAGGGGAAAAAAATGGCCCTTTGTGAAAAACTAATTGCCCCCTAAAGCTAATTACTGGTTGTGCCACCCTTGCCTTGGCGGCAAGTGTTTGCGATAACTGGCAATGTTTTCCATGTCTCTATGGAGTAATTTTGGTCCACTCTTCTTTCCATATTTGTTCAAATTCAGCCAGATTGGAGGGTTTTCAAGCATGAATAGCCTGTTTAAGGATCGCAATGTAATTTAAATCCGGACTTTGACTAGGTCACTCCAAAACCTTAATTTATTTGTATTTTTTGTAATTATGTAACTATCATATTTCAAACATATACTAACATATAACCAGGTAGTGATACTGTCTGTACAGTAATATTAACTCTCCGTTAACCAAGTTCTGAAATAATCAATATAAATTTTTTTTTTTTTAAACTCCTAAATCTAACCAATAAAACTGTATATCGGATGAATCGCAGTGACAGAAAAGTTATCTGACTTCAGGAATCCCACAAGAGCTCATGAAAGATTAAATGAAGTGTATAAAATGATTTAACAAATTGACTGAATTAAATTATGAGTATACGATTTCATGTCCCATATTATCACATCATAATACTGTATCATCTATCTCTCTTCTTTCTCTCTCCGTCCCTCAGCATGTCACATTAACTCCCTTCCCTCACTGTGAATTATGAGAACCAACTCTTTTAACATCTTTTCCTTATGAACACACACACACACACACACACACACACACACACACACATGCACACACACGCTCAGATGCTTGACATTTTATAACACGCGTGGCTATTAAGGGAAAAATGAATAAAGTGGAAAACCTATTAAGCTCATGAATAATAATGAGACGGCATGGTGTTAATGTATTTAACCCGTGACAGTGTGATTTAATGCTGTACATTTTTTACTCATAATCATAATGCAAATATCTTTTGAACATAAAGCGCTTGTTAACATAAATTAGGCTTTTAAGTCTGGAGTGTAAGTGCACTGCACTACTACTTATTAACCATCATTATCTGTGAAGGAAAATACATTATTCATCATTCTGTCTGCCTGTCTGTCTGTCTGTCTGCCAGTGTGTCTGTCTATTAAACTGTCTGTCTGTATGTATGTACAGTATGTATGTATATTAGAGTGTATGTCTGCCTACCTGTCTGTCAGTGTGTATGTATGTCTATTCACCTATTCATCTGTCTGTCTATTTATATTTCAGTCTACTGACCTGTCTGTCTGACTGTCTGTCTGTCTATCTGTTAACCTGCTTTGTTTGTCTGGCTGTCTCTATGTATGTACTGTATATCTATTATCTATCTTTCAGTCTATCTGTCTGTCTCTTAACCTGTCTGTCTATCTGTCTGTCTTTCTGTTAACCTGTCTGTCTCTCTGTCTGTCTGTCTCCTCTGTCTGTTTGGTAGCTTTCTCATTCTTTGCACTCTCTTTCTGTCTCTCATTCTTTCAGATAATTATTGACGATTGTAATGTTATATATTGTTATAATGATTTTATATTGAAATAACAACAAGAAATAGACAAAAAAAGAGTGATTTAAATAGATTTTCGGTTTCCGGATTTTGGTGTGGTTTGTCAATGATTACATGTTGAGTTGACTGGAGAATGACATGTCATACTTTACTACTGTATACTGCATTTACAGTATAGGTGTATTTAATGCTGCAGAACCTCCAGGAATCAAGTTAGTGTAGATGGTTGTTTGTTTGTTTAAATCTTAGAAACTCATTAGAGACAGTGAGGAAAGTGGGGTTGGAGAGGGAGTTGGATTGGATTGGATTGGGGTTGGATTAGGCTACCCTCTCCAACCCCACTTTCCTCACTGTCTCTAATGAGTTTCTAAGATTTAAACAAACAAACAACCATCCAACCAAAGAACCAACCAAACAAACATGTTCTGTTCTGTATTGGAAAATACATCAACTAAATACAGCTGTGTACTAAAAGCGAGCTGCACTTTATCCGATCTCTGGCTGTCGATTCGTCAAACTGTGCTTTGATTGATTTCTGTTTCATTTGAACACCACTTTGGATAAAAGCATCTGAAACTAAATAAAAATGTGAAGTTTATTAGTTACGTTTATCAGAACAAAGCAGAAGCACAACTTCCTCAGATTTCTAGCGAACCCTAATTTCTAGCAAATTTTGATAAAACTTCTGAACCGTAAAAAGCTTCCCTTTTTTCAGCGTTTTATCGACACTCACAGACACACGAAGCAGAAGAAAAAACTGAATTAATCTCAATGCATTTGTTTTTCACAGACGCTGCTGAACTTCATCTCGTCCCTTAATTACGATCCAGACGTCTAGATGAAAAATAAAAGACTTTTGTTTTTCTTAGTCATCAGAAATCAGTCTGTGTGTGTGTGTGTGTGTGTGTGTGTGTGTGTGTGTGTGTGTGTGTGTGTGTGTGTGTGTGTGTTGCTCCTTAGTATTCAACTGAACAGATATACAGGTGCTCTTGCTCTTGAGTTGCATTTTTAATTCTATTCTCTGTATTTAAACATGTTTAAACATGGTCTATACGCCTGACCCTCCTTCTCCTTCTACTCAAGAGCCGATTGTGATTTTGTTCATTTTGAAAAACAAAATGGAAATTCATTAACCTAATTGATTGTAAATTTATTCAAAGTGGTATGTAGAACAACAAACAATATGATCAGGTAAAACTGATACATAACAGACACAGGACAAATAAACAATTGTGATAAAATTAAAGAGAACTATGCTAATATTATTGGAAAATAATTAATAAAATTGTATTAAATTCTGTTTAACAAAAGCAGCACAAGAATATGTGCATGGTCACACTCTGAGCCATTATTGTCAATTTAATTTATTATTAATAGAATCATTATTTTATTACAGAAGTACAGAAGTAGACTTGCTGAATTAAATCAATAAATAAATATGTATATGATCTATCGGAGACTGCATATTAAAATTTTTTTTTCAGATTTCTTACATTAATTGGGACCAATAAACTGACATTTAAACAATTTGCCCGCTTGCTAAATTTTTATGTTAAAACTAGCGATTCAGGGAAAAAAATTTCTTTATCTGGTGTTTAATGAGAAAGAAACAAGAAAGAAAAATCAGCATTTTATCTGAATTCATTTATCAGCAAAAATTTCAATCCTAAAGTAATTCCTTTTACATAAGGTGAAAATTTCATGGTGTAATGGAAAAAAAAATATATATATATATATACAGTATATTAAAAAAAAGAGAAAATGATGTTAGTATCATTGTGTGAGAAAGTGTGAAGTTGCTGTGTTGCCAGAGGTCATGCATTTAACTACACGTTACTTGTGTGAGCTTTATGTCGAGCACAAACCTCCTCCGCTAACCCTTAATTAGCCAATTAGCTAGCAGGCTAAGAGTTCTGCAAACTTTTCCTCCATCGTTAAGTATCTCTCGCCGTTAGTGATTTATCGCTGTTAAATGCAAACGACCATGGAAATGGTTTCCCTCACACTCTATTGTCATGTTGCTAATTGGTTAGCGTTCAGCACCGTGAAACAGTATTACACATTCAGTTATCGTTATTTTCTATACACTTTATTTAATCAGACAGTCATTTTGTCCCTCACTGTGCACTAAAAATATAAAACATATTACAGTGAATAAACGGAAAGGTAATTTAATCATCAGGGGACGCGGAGATGAGCATTAATTAAGCAGCGAAGACAGCATACGCCGAGGGCCCCGAGGACTATTCACCAGATTTAACACACCGTGACCTACAGAGTAATTACAGCTTTAATACCAAACCAAACCCGAGCCTGGAATGGTTTCTTCAAGTGATCCTCTAAACCGTTCTCTAAATCTTATTCCTTAAATTGTTCCCTAAATCTAATACTCTAAACTGTTTTAAATTTTTCTCCGAATCTGATCCTGCACAGTAAATTGCTCCCAAAATCAGATTTTCTAAACTGTTCTCTCTGATCATCTAAAACTGTTCTCTGATTTTTTTTCTAAATCTGATTCTCTACACTGTTCTCTAAACTGATCCCTTAAACTTCTCTAAATTTGATCATCTAAACCATATTCTAAGCTGTTCTCTAAATCTGATCCTCTGAACTGTTCTTGAAATCTGATCCTCTAAAACTGTTCTCTAAATCTGATTCCTTAAAATTTTCTCTAAATTTGATCATCTAAACTATATTTTAAGCTGTTCTCTAAATCTGATCCTCTGAACTGCTCCCTAAACGGTTCTTAAAACCTGATCCTCTGAACTGTTCTCTAAACGGTTCTTAAAATCTGATCCTCTGAAATGTTCTTTAAATGGTTCTCTAAATCTGATCCTCTGAACTGTTCTCTAAACGGTTCTCTAAATCTGATCCTCTGAACTGCTCTCTAAACGGTTCTTAAAACCTGATCCTCTGAACTGTTCTCTAAATGGTCCTCTAAATCTGATCCTCTGAACTGTTCTCTAAATGGTCCTCTAAATCTGATCCTCTGAACTGTTCTCTAAATGGTTCTCTAAATCTGATCCTCTGAACTGTTCTCTAAACGGTTCTTAAAATCTGATCCTTTGAACTGTTCTCTAAACGGTTCTTAAAAACTGATCCTCTGAACTATTCTCTAAACGGTTCTCTAAATCTGATCCTCTGAACTGCTCTCTAAACGGTTCTTAAAACCTGATCCTCTGAACTGTTCTCTAAATGGTCCTCTAAATCTGATCCTCTGAACTGTTCTCTAAATGGTTCTCTAAATCTGATCCTCTGAACTGTTCTCTAAACGGTTCTTAAAATCTGATCCTTTGAACTGTTCTCTAAACGGTTCTTAAAAACTGATCCTCTGAACTATTCTCTAAATGGTCCTCTAAATCTGATCCTCTGAACTGTTCTCTAAATGGTTCTCTAAATCTGATCCTCTGAACTACTCTCTAAACGGTTCTTAAAACCTGATCCTCTGAACTGTTCTCTAAATGGTCCTCTAAATCTGATCCTCTGAACTGTTCTCTAAATGGTTCTCTAAATCTGATCCTCTGAACTGTTCTCTAAACGGTTCTTAAAATTGGATCCTCTGAACTGTTCTCTAAATGGTTCTCTAAATCTGATTCTCTAAATGGTTCTCTAAATCTGATCCTCTGAACTGTTCTCTAAACAGTTCTTAAAATCTGATCCTCTGAACTGTTCTCTAAATGGTTCTCTAAATCTGATCCTCTGAACTGCTCTCTAAACGGTTCTTAAAACCTGATCCTCTGAACTGTTCTCTAAATGGTCCTCTAAATCTGATCCTCTGAACTGTTCTCTAAATGGTTCTCTAAATCTGATCCTCTGAACTGTTCTCTAAACAGTTCTTAAAATCTGATCCTCTGAACTGTTCTCTAAATGGTTCTCTAAATCTGATCCTCTGAACTGTTCTCTAAACAGTTCTTAAAATCTGATCCTCTGAACTGTTCTCTAAACGGTTCTCTAAATCTGATCCTCTGAACTGCTCTCTAAACGGTTCTTAAAACCTGATCCTCTGAACTGTTCTCTAAATGGTCCTCTAAATCTGATCCTCTGAACTGTTCTCTAAATGGTTCTCTAAATCTGATCCTCTGAACTGTTCTCTAAACAGTTCTTAAAATCTGATCCTCTGAACTGTTCTCTAAATGGTTCTCTAAATCTGATCCTCTGAACTGTTCTCTAAACAGTTCTTAAAATCTGATCCTCTGAACTGCTCTCTAAATGGTTCTCTAAATCTGATCCTCTGAACTGTTCTCTAAACAGTTCTTAAAATCTGATCCTCTGAACTGCTCTCTAAACAGTTCTTAAAATCTGATCCTCTGAACTGCTCTCTAAACAGTTCTTAAAATCTGATCCTCTGAACTGTTCTCTAAATGGTTCTCTAAATCTGATCCTCTGAACTGTTCTCTAAACAGTTCTTAAAATCTGATCCTCTGAACTGCTCTCTAAACGGTTCTTAAAATCTGATCCTCTGAACTGTTCTCTAAATGGTTCTCTAAATCTGATCCTCTGAACTGTTCTCTAAACTAGATTCCTTAAACCTTTGTCTAAATAATTCTCTGAATCTGATTCTCAACTGTTCTACAGTATAATGCCAGTTCCCTCAACTGTTCTCTAAATCTGATTTTCTAAATAGTTTATTTAACTTTTCTCTACATCTGATTCCCTTAACTTTTCTCTATATTGATTTTCTAAATTGGATTCTATAAACCTGTTTGTCAACATCTGATTATCTTAATTATTCTCTAAGCTGCTACAAATATTTACTTAATCTGCTTCTCTATATTGTTCTCTAAAGCTGATTCTCTAAAGTCTTTTTTTTTTCTACTTTCTACATTTTAAAACTAGTTTGTTAGACTGGTTCTCTAAAGTCTTTTTGGCTTTCGCTTGGAACCTGGTAAGTGTTTGTTTGGTTCGGTTAGTATTTAACCAAAAATCAGCTAACTGTAGGTTCAGTACTGCAGGCGTTACATCATGTTCATCGTAATTTCCTTGATTCGTTCACTAGATCCCGAGATACCAGTAACTGAGCTTTATGGAATATTTCCATTAAAGAAAATGAAAAATATGAACTAATAGGATCCTGAAATGCAGATTCAGCTAACAGATTATTCCATAAAGACAATATTTCTGCACAAAAAGCAATAACTGTCGAGGTAAACAATTTTCTGAGTGATGAACAACAGCACAGGGAGGCCATTCAATAAAACCAGGGGCTTCACCGTCTGATAAGCAGAAAATAAATGGAATAAATAAAATCTCATTAGCCTGACTGAAACGCAGGGACGATCGATATCCTTTTGTTTTGACATGGCTGAGGCTAATTCGCAGGACGAGGGGTATTTATCCTTTGCGGTATAACACACACCACACTTACAAACAGTGATCAACGTCACCGAGCGTGACCGCAGTGTTTATCTTCGGGTTATTATTTTCAGAGGAGACTTGTCAACAATATTGATAGAAATAAACAACTTTAGAAAGTCCTAATGAATTGATATTCCACGCTGATTTATAAGCTCAGTTAATAGAAAATCTTAATGTTAAGTAAAGAGTCGTTTTAAAATGATACTCATGCAATGTTTTGAATGAGGGATGTACTGTATACTGTATGAATTCACTGGGTAAACATTGGGGAACACACATGAAGATGTAAAAGGTAAATATTTAAAGATATACACTACTAGTCAAAGGTTTGGACACATCTTCTAACTCTATGGTCGTTCCTGATTTTTATTTCTTTCTACACTGTAAAACAATACTGAAGGTGTTTATGCAAAATACACGATAATCTCCTTTAAACAGTTGATATTGAGATGTATATCTCCTACGTCTTCTCTGTAAAGAAGAAGCTTCATAACGGCTCTAATCGGAGGGGCTGTTTGTTAACTGGTGACTTCTGAGACATTTAACTCTAAATGAACGTCTCCTGTGCAGCAGAGGTCAGTTTTAGTCTTGCTTTCCTGGAAAGGTCTTCATGAGAGACAGTTTGGAGCTTGATTAGTTTAGCAAAAAAATATATAAAATACTTGGTGCAAAAACAAAAAATGAAAATGGCAAAATTGTTATGGGAGTCTACCGCATTCTTGATTCAATGTCATTTTTAGGAGTTTTATTGTGTTAAACGAATTACACCTTTAACATCATAAAAGCAATTCCTATATTCAAGGCCCTCAGTAGAAACGCATACAGTATACTTACTGCAGCAGTGAGTTAAACACCAACAATTCTCATCTTTAGCATTAATATTCTCCATCAAACACCAATACTCCGAATCTTTAACATTTACCATTAAACACCAACATTTCTCATCTTTGACACTTACAGTCATCATTATTCACCATCAAACACCAATATTACTAACCTTAACGTTAATATTCACCATCAAAAACCAATATTACTAACCTTAACGTTAATATTCACCATCAAACACCAATATTACTAACCTTAACGTTAATATTCACCATCAAACACCAACATTACTAACCTTAACGTTAATATTCACCATCAAAAACCAATATCACTAACCTTAACGTTAATATTCACCATCAAAAACCAATATTACTAACCTTAACGTTAACATTCACCATCAAACACCAACATTACTAACCTTAACGTTAATATTCACCATCAAAAACCAATATTACTAACCTTAACGTTAATATTCACCATCAAACACCAATATTACTAACCTTAACGTTAATATTCACCATCAAACACCAACATTACTAACCTTAACGTTAATATTCACCATCAAACACCAACATTACTAACCTTAACGTTAATATTCACCATCAAACACCAACATTACTAACCTCAACGTTAATATTCACCATCAAACACCAACGGTTCTTCATCTTTAACATTAACATTCACGATTAAACACCAATATTACTCAACTTTAACATTTACAGTCAATATTAAATACCAACATTCACCATCAAACATGCATGTTCCTCATCTTTCACATAGTTTTCAATAGCTTTGCTATTAACATTAACCATCAAACAGCAACATTCTTCATCTTTAACATTAACATTTACCATTAAACACCAACATTACTCATCTTCAACATTAATATTCACCATTAAACACCAACATTACTCATCTTTGACACTTAGTCATCATTATTCACCATCAAACACGAATATTACTAACCCTAACGTTAATATTCACCATCAAACACCAATATCACTAACCTTAACGTTAATATTCACCATCAAACACCAACAGTTCTTAATCTTTAACATTAACATTCACGATTAAACACCAATATTACTCAACTTTAACATTTACAGTCAATATTAAATACCAACATTCACCATCAAACATGCATGTTCCTCATCTTTAACATAGTTTTCATCAAACACCAACATTACTGAGCTTTGCTATTAACATTAACCATCAAACACCAACATTCTTCAATCCTAAACATGAATTTTCATGAACAAAAACCACCACTCTCCATCATAATCCAGCATCCTCCTTCATCTTAAACACCAGCATCCTCCATCAAACAGGATCTAATTTGAATATAATCTACATATTGCAAGCCCTCATTAGTAATACATACCATACTCAAAGCTATAGAGAAAACATAATTTATTTTATTTGATGTCTGTTTCAGGTAAATTAAAAAAATCATTTGAATTCATATTAGATTTTCAACAGTAATTGGGTGATTAATCTTTATTCAACCTCAATTTGTCTTTGTGACTAAATGTAGATGTAGACACAATTAACACTTTTGTAAAATATAATTAGTTTCAAAAAGCTGAAAGCAGAAGAATAAGATATAAGGAGCAGCTTCTGTATTAAAATTAATAACAACAAGCTTTGGCCTTTGGAAATCTATTAAAAATCAGTTTGGTGAAACTAAAAACCCTTTATCCTGAAATGTAGTCCATCAGTCAAGACGTTTCAGCTTTGAAGTTAACTTCATAAAATCTGCATGAGGGCGATGATGCTAAACCATAAGGAAAAAACTTATACAAAATGTCAGCTTTGAAATGCTAAGAAATGTATTTTAAATATTACTTTAGACAACAAGCTGGTGTGAAAGCTAGTGTTTGGTGGAGAGCCTTGATGGTTTGTTGTGAATGCTGTTTGTGTGTGTGTGTTTATGAATACAGGTGTTTGATGAAGAGCATTGATGTTTTGTTGAGAGTGCTGGTATTTGATGGAAAGCTTTAGTTTTTTTTTCATGCATGCTGGTGTTCAATGGAGAGCATTAGTATTTAGTTCAAAATGCTTTTTTGTGAATACTGGTGTTTAATGGAAAACATTAAGTTTGTGTTGAAAATGCTGGTATTTTTTTGGTAAATGCTGGTGTTTAATGCCGAGCATTAGTGGGGGGTTTTTTAGATTGCAGCTGTTTTTTCATGAATGCTAGTATTTAATGGAAAGCATTAGGTTTTTGTGGAGAATATTGGCAATTGGCATTGCTTTTGGAGAGTGCTGGTGTTTTTGGAGAGTGCTGGTGCTTTTGGAGAGTGCTGGTGCTTTTGGAGAGTGCTGGTGTTTTTGGAGAGTGCTGGTGCTTTTGGAGAGTGCTGGTGTTTTTGGAGAGTGCTGGTGTTTTTGGAGAGTGCTGGTGTTTTTGGAGAGTGCTGGTGTTTTTGGAGAGTGCTGGTGTTTTTGGAGAGTGCTGGTGTTTGCTGGAGAGTGCTGGTGTTTGCTGGAGAGTGCTGGTGTTTTTGGAGAGTGCTGGTGTTTGCTGGGGAGTGCTGGTGTTTGCTGGAGAGTGCTGGTGTTTTTGGAGAGTGCTGGTGTTTTTGGAGAGTGCTGGTGTGTTTTTGGAGAGTGCTGGTGTGTTTTTGGAGAGTGCTTGTGTTTGCTGGAGAGTGCTGGTGTTTGCTGGAGAGCATTGGCTTTTTCTTAGGAGTGCTGATATTTTTTCATGAATGCTGGTGTTTGCTGGAGAGCATTAGGTTTTTGTTGAGAATACTGGTCTTTTTTAACGAATGCTGGTGTTTAACGCAGAACATTAGTGTTTGTGAGAGTGCTAGTGTTTTTGTGAACGATGGTGTTTAATGGAGAGCATTGGTGTTTTGTTGAGAATGCTAGTCTTTTGGGGTGAATGCTGAGAGTATTTTGTTAAGAATGGTGGTGTTTTTTGGTGAATGCTGGTGTTTTATTTGGAGTATTTTTGGTTTCTTGAGAATGCATGATTTATGGATGAACATTGGTGTTTGATGGAAATGCAACGGTTATTGTACGGTATAACTTTTGCTATTTGATGGTTGGTAGAGTGCTGGTCTTAACTCAAACTCACAACTATACATTTTGACCTAGGTGTGGTGGTAAGATGGTGTCGTTGTGTTCAGTGTCAGGGCCTAAGGGAAGAGTGGTGGAGTTTATGGTGTTTGATCGGAGAAAAAGGAAAGCAGCATTGGGAACCAGATATTTTCTCATACATTTCCATTTAGGCATTTGGCAGATGGTCCTATCCAGAGCTTATATAAAGCTTTAAATGGTCTTATATTGGGGTGGGGCCGGCAGGATTAACCCAAATATTGAAGACACATATTTGTGTAAAAAGCTTCTAGCTGAGATTATTAATGATTATCATCAATTACAAGATTAGTGTAACATATTACAAGATTATTTCATTGATTATAAAATAATGATAATAAATTACAATATGGTTTAATATCTACAGTAGATTTGTGTGATTTTGTCATTGTGTGATTTTAATTATTTTGGTCAAAATGTTCCACCTTTCAATATTTAGCTTTAACACCAAGTGTGGAAAATGCTGCCTTTTTCTTCTATTTCTTTGATTATGTTTTGTTCTGGTATTTATGTTCTCCTGAAGGGTCACATGGTGTGTCAGGAACACTGTGTTTCACCATTAAAAAGCTTTTTTCCTGTAATTTTGACATTTGAAAGCTTTGTAAAAGGCATCTACTTCTGTTCGGCGATACTGTACAGCCTGAAACATGTGCATTTGTCCTAATTATGCCATATACATTCTGGAAACATTACACAAGACTTTATTTAACACTAATGGTAGACAGGAAAAAATACAGTTCTGCACTTTCGTAGTCCTGAGCTTGTATTCTCCGAACTCTTAATGCATGATATAATTTATCAATTTAGAGAGAGTATAGAGGTGTGTGCTAGACCACGTGTGCTACAGTAGACCTACATGCTTCAGTGTCTCTGAACAGTTAGTGATGCAAATGTTCTGACATTATCACACACTCTTGACATTTCTGTTTCAAACATGAAGGATAGGAGGGCTAGTGAAAGACAGAGATGGGAAGAAAGAGGAGGAGGGGTGGTGAGAGTGTGCGATTACACACTAAGTGCTCTTAACAATACCCTGTTGTGTACAATTCGCACATTAAACACAGTTTTATTTCAGACTCTTACACAACCGGCCCACAGAGCGATTGCATTTTGCTATTATGGCTGTAAATGTCCTTGGATAATTATGCGCTTAGTCACAGGATGCAGTGTAACCAAGTAAGAAATGTAAGAAATGGAGGACGTTCCTTACTTACACACACCAGGGTTTGTTATCCACCATTAACTTTCTCCATTCAAACACAAACACTAAGCAATGGTACTCAACAAATGCAGCCATTCTCCATCATTAAACTCAAGCATCTTCCATCCAACACCAATAAACGCAAACATTCACAAACCCCATCTTACACTCATCTTTCAAATACCAACAATTCTCATTACTAAACATCAGCATTCGTTATCAATGACCTCAAAGATTCTTCATAAACCCCAACACTGACTGTTAAGCAACCTTTTTTAAATATTTTTTTTCTCTAGATGTTTCTGATTTTCTCCCCTAATTTTAGTCGTAGCCAATTCCCACCCGTCATTAAGGCACTTCTCCATCAAGGCTACAACCGCCAACCAGGGGAGGATCAAATCTATCTTGTGTTTCCTCCATGACGCCAGTCAAACACATCTTTTCAAGTTGCTTGGCTACACATCATAGAGAGAGGAGTAACATTGCAGACACCTTTATCCAGGGCTACTTACATTTTTATCTAATTATACATGTGAGCCTGCCTCAAGGCCCCAACAGGGTGGTGCTGGGGTTAGAACCCGGGATCAATACTCCAACACCTTAACCACCCAGTTACCCCTGCTTAACATACTCATTAACATACGGATATTGCTATTCGGCCCTTCTGCTTACGTGAGCTCTCAGACCCCCATCATTGGCTAGCATCATGATGGATGTGATAGTGCTAGAATGCCACCTATCACACCTCCCTTTCCAATGAGAGTTTGGCCATCGGCTCTCTCTAGGTTCCCTGAATGTGGGAAACTACAATATCACCCGGGATTCCAGCTTGCAATCTCCAGAAGAAGAAGATACAATCATGTATCAATGAACATTTTTTACATTATATGTTATATGGCCAATGGTTGTGGTTTCCTCCAAGTTGTAATCACACAATTATATATAAGTCCTTAGTAGTCTTTGGTATGCTGTAGAATTAAGAGTTCCCTTTCCCTGGTACTAAGAGACCAAAACCTTTTTTTCAGCATTTGGCAATTCCCCAGTGCGCATAGTGAGCTCTTTGGTATTTTTATGGTTGGAGTGAATGAGGGATCTCGAGTGTCCTGACTGTGAACCCTCTGAACACCTTTGGGATGAACTGGAACTGAAGCCTCCTCGACATTCAAACATCAGCGTCTGAGCTCATTAATGCTCTTGTAGCTCTTGTTGCTCAAATGCCAATGTTAACTAAGTAAAAAACATTTATTCAGAAAAGACCAGCATTCTGTAGAAAACTCCAATGTTTTCCAAGAAACACCAAAAGTCATCCATAAAACATCAGCATTCACCAAAGGCACCACTGTTCCCTTACACCCTCTATCATACCACCTAGATGAAAATGCATAGTTCTGAGGTGTGTTTGAGGAATGACCAGCACTGTTTAAACCATCAAACAACAACAAATGGACACAAAACACCAGCATTTTCATGGTAACCAGGAATCCACTCTTGCACACCAAAAAAACACCAATATTTTCTGAAAACTTTGTTTTCTCCCTCAAACACCACTCTGCAGCGACTGATGCCATCAAACACCAGCCTAGCTCGCCAACAAACACCAACATTCTTCCATAAAACACGATCAATCATCGCAGACCCCACTGCTCGCTTACACCCTTTACCATCTAACACCTCTTCTCATTATTAACCACCAACATTCGCTACTAAACACAAAGTCACAATCAGACCATGTAGATCAAAATGCATAGTTGTGTGGTCTGTTTGAGGAAAGAGCGGTACTGTTTAAACCATCAAACACCAACACATGCTCACAAAACACCAGCATTTTCAGCAAACACCGATATTCATCCATAAACACTTGTATTTTCAACAAAAACCAGAATGTTCTACATTAAACACCAACATTTATTGAAAAACACCAGTATTCTCCATCAATCTGAAATTTTAATCAAAAACATGCCCTCATTCTGAAGAAAACACTAATGCTTGCCAGTAAATACCAACTTTGATCAACTTTGATTTTTTCAACTTTGGAAAAAACACCAACATTCTTAGTGAAACACCAATATTACCATCAACATTCCAAAAAATATTATATCTACATTCAACTATGAAACATTAGCATCACAAAGCACTATTTTCCATTAAATACCAACATTTCTCCATAAAGCACTAATATTCTCTGAAAACCCAGGATTCTCCATCAAACACCAATGTTCTCCCACACCACTCTGCATCTACTGATATTTGCCATCAAACACCACCTTTGCTCGCCAACGAACACCAACATTCACCCATTAACCACCAAAATTTCTTCTCTGTTACAAATCAGCAGTTGTAGAGGAACATCTCTAGAATATCAACGAACATCAATTAGCTTCGTCCGTGACTTGCTCACAAAACACTGTCAGAAATACCGCAGATTAAAATCTGTTCTTTCATCTCATTTACTTTCTCTCACAAATCTCCCATTCGCTCTCTATTTCTTTTGCTTACCATTTTTTGATCTTCCTTCTTAGTATCCTTTCTTCGTTCTTTATGTTTTCTCAAAAGAAGCCATTTCGGCCCCTTGAGGTTTATTTCACAAAGGATTCCACTGGGGAAAATTATCATTTCGCCATGAACAATGGAATTTTTCTCAGTATTATTGAGTCACCAGGAGTGAAAAGGAAGACTCTGAAAATGCTTATAGATTAACCGTCTATAAAAAAGGACAAAAGAAATTGAACGGAGGTGCGAGAGAGATAAAAAGGAAAACTTTGTACTTTTTAAGTTACTGTACAATTCACACAATCAGGTGAGGAAAATAAATTCCATCAGAGCTGTTTCTTTTCCCTTGGAGGCTGCGAGGAAAATATCCTCAATAAGACAACTCGATGAACAGATCGATAAGTCAAAAAGAGTGCCAAATAGGGTAACAAAGGGAACAGAAGAGTCAAATCTCAAAAGACAAAATGAGAAACAGATCAGTATTCAAACTGAGTTCATCACTATTCCAAAGCGCCCGAGGAAACAGCGTGGCTTCTACTCGGCTTTTTACTGATATGCGGAGGTTTACTGAATTGAAATCAGTCCTGTGAGTACTTGGATTGCAATAGAATGCAGAATTACAAATAATGTGTTTAGAATGAATTACAGAATGACATAAAAAAAAACAATTAAAAAAATCCTTTTTATCTTTGTGTATAGATTTTGGCATTACAAAGTCTGTTTAAAGTCAGATTATCAAAGTCTGTTTAATCTGGGTGGCTATTCTGACTGCTGGTCCAAGATAGAGAATTTTGCCCTTTAAAATTCAATGAAGATTTGTTAGGGTTAAATGATGGAGTTTGTGGTGTTTGATAAATAATATTATTTAATAATCATATTTGATGATTTTTTTTGTTGGTATTAAATAATACAAACATTGGTGTTTGTTCTATAATTTTGCTGTTGTAGTATTGTAGTATAATACTGCTATGATGCAGAATATTAATGTTTGATGTAGAATCTTGGTGTTGAATGATAAACACTGTTGATATTTCATGGATAATGTTGGTATTAAATAATGTAGAATTTGGTGTTGAATGATGAACACTGTTGGTATTTAATGGCGACTGTTGATAGTAAATAATGTAGAATTTGGTGTTGAATGATAAACACTGTTGGTATTTAATGGCGACTGTTGATATTAAATAATGTAGAATTTGGTGTTGAATGATAAACACTCTTGGTATTTAATGGCGACTGTTGATATTAAATAATGTAGAATTTGCTGTTGAATGATAAACACTGTTGGTATTTAATGGCGACAGTTGATATTAAATAATGTAGAATTTGGTGTTGAATTATAAACACTGTTGGTATTTAATGGCGACTGTTGATATTAAATAATGTAGAATTTGGTGTTGAATGATAAACACTGTTGGTATTTGATGGCGACTGTTGATATTAAATAATGTAGAATTTGGTGTTGAATGATAAACACTGTTGGTATTTAATGGCGACAGTTGATATTAAATAATGTAGAATTTGGTGTTGAATTATAAACACTGTTGGTATTTAATGGCGACTGTTGATATTAAATAATGTAGAATTTGGTGTTGAATGATAAACACTGTTGGTATTTAATGGCGACTGTTGATATTAAATAATGTAGAACTTGGTGTTGAATGATAAACACTGTTGGTATTTGATGGCGACTGTTGATATTAAATAATGTAGAACTTGGTGTTGAATGATAAACACTGTTGGTATTTGATGGCGACTGTTGATATTAAATAATGTAGAACTTGGTGTTGAATGATAAACACTGTTGGTATTTAATGGCGACTGTTGATATTAAATAATGTAGAATTTGGTGTTGAATGATAAACACTGTTGGTATTTAATGGCGACTGTTGATATTAAATAATGTAGAATTTGGTGTTGAATGATGGACAAAATTGATGTTGGTTGATGCAGAATGTTAATGTTTGATGTAGAATCTGGTGTTGAATGATAAACACTGTTGGTATTTAATGGTGACTGTTGATATTAAATAATGTAGAATTTGGTGTTGAATTATAAACACTGTTGGTATTTAATGGCGACAGTTGATATTAAATAAAGTAGAATTTGGTGTTGAATGATTAACACTGTTGGTATTTAATGGCGACTGTTGATATTAAATAATGTAGAACTTGGTGTTGAATGATAAACACTGTTGGTATTTAATGGCGACAGTTGATATTAAATAATGTAGAACTTGGTGTTGAATGATAAACACTGTTGGTATTTAATGGTGACTGTTGATATTAAATAATGTAGAATTTGGTGTTGAATTATAAACACTGTTGGTATTTAATGGCGACAGTTGATATTAAATAATGTAGAATTTGGTGTTGAATTATAAACACTGTTGGTATTTAATGGCGACAGTTGATATTAAATAATGTAGAATTTGGTGTTGAATGATAAACACTGTTGGTATTTAATGGCGACTGTTGATATTAAATAATGTAGAATTTGGTGTTGAATGATAAACACTGTTGGTATTTAATGGCGACTGTTGATATTAAATAATGTAGAATTTGGTGTTGAATTATAAACACTGTTGGTATTTAATGGCGACTGTTGATATTAAATAATGTAGAATTTGGTGTTGAATGATAAACACTGTTGGTATTTAATGGCGACTGTTGATATTAAATAATGTAGAATTTGGTGTTGAATGATAAACACTGTTGGTATTTGATGGCGACTGTTGATATTAAATAATGTAGAATTTGGTGTTGAATGATAAACACTGTTGGTATTTAATGGCGACAGTTGATATTAAATAATGTAGAATTTGGTGTTGAATTATAAACACTGTTGGTATTTAATGGTGACTGTTGATATTAAATAATGTAGAATTTGGTGTTGAATGATTAACACTGTTGGTATTTAATGGCGACTGTTGATATTAAATAAAGTAGAATTTGGTGTTGAATGATTAACACTGTTGGTATTTAATGGCGACTGTTGATATTAAATAATGTAGAATTTGGTGTTGAATGATAAACACTGTTGGTATTTAATGGCGACTGTTGATATTAAATAATGTAGAACTTGGTGTTGAATGATAAACACTGTTGGTATTTGATGGCGACTGTTGATATTAAATAATGTAGAACTTGGTGTTGAATGATAAACACTGTTGGTATTTGATGGCGACTGTTGATATTAAATAATGTAGAACTTGGTGTTGAATGATAAACACTGTTGGTATTTAATGGCGACTGTTGATATTAAATAATGTAGAACTTGGTGTTGAATGATAAACACTGTTGGTATTTAATGGCGACTGTTGATATTAAATAATGTAGAATTTGGTGTTGAATGATGGACAAAATTGATGTTGGTTGATGCAGAATGTTAATGTTTGATGTAGAATCTGGTGTTGAATGATAAACACTGTTGGTATTTAATGGTGACTGTTGATATTAAATAATGTAGAATTTGGTGTTGAATTATAAACACTGTTGGTATTTAATGGCGACTGTTGATATTAAATAATGTAGAATTTGGTGTTGAATGATAAACACTGTTGGTATTTAATGGCGACAGTTGATATTAAATAATGTAGAATTTGGTGTTGAATGATAAACACTGTTGGTATTTAATGGTGACTGTTGATATTAAATAATGTAGAATTTGGTGTTGAATTATAAACACTGTTGGTATTTGATGGCGACTGTTGATATTAAATAATGTAGAATTTGGTGTTGAATGATAAACACTGTTGGTATTTGATGGCGACTGTTGATATTAAATAATGTAGAATTTGCTGTTGAATGATAAACACTGTTGGTATTTAATGGCGACAGTTGATATTAAATAAAGTAGAATTTGGTGTTGAATGATTAACACTGTTGGTATTTAATGGCGACTGTTGATATTAAATAATGTAGAATTTGGTGTTGAATGATGGACAAAATTGATGTTGGTTGATGCAGAATGTTAATGTTTGATGTAGAATCTGGTGTTGAATGATAAACACTGTTGGTATTTAATGGTGACTGTTGATATTAAATAATGTAGAATTTGGTGTTGAATTATAAACACTGTTGGTATTTAATGGCGACAGTTGATATTAAATAAAGTAGAATTTGGTGTTGAATGATTAACACTGTTGGTATTTAATGGCGACTGTTGATATTAAATAATGTAGAACTTGGTGTTGAATGATAAACACTGTTGGTATTTAATGGCGACAGTTGATATTAAATAATGTAGAATTTGGTGTTGAATGATAAACACTGTTGGTATTTAATGGTGACTGTTGATATTAAATAATGTAGAATTTGCTGTTGAATTATAAACACTGTTGGTATTTAATGGCGACAGTTGATATTAAATAATGTAGAATTTGGTGTTGAATTATAAACACTGTTGGTATTTAATGGCGACAGTTGATATTAAATAATGTAGAATTTGGTGTTGAATTATAAACACTGTTGGTATTTGATGGCGACAGTTGATATTAAATAATGTAGAATTTGGTGTTGAATGATAAACACTATTGGTATTTGATGGCGACAGTTGATATTAAATAATGTAGAATTTGGTGTTGAATGATAAACACTTGGTATTTATGGCGACTGTTGATATTAAATAATGTAGAATTTGGCGTTGAATGATGGACAACATTGATGTTGAATGATGCAGAATGCTAAGGTTTATGGAGAATGTCGGCATTGGATGATTTAATGGATAATGTTGGTGTTCAATTATAGATAATATCAGTGTTGAATGAGGCTGAATATTAATGTTTTGTGTATAATTTAATATTGAATGGTAGGGAATGCCAGTCTTAGTTTATTTATATTGGTTTTGAATGATATACTGGTGTTTTGATGCATACTGATGGTTCTGAATGATGATGAATACTAGTGTTTGATGAATAATGTTGGTGTTTGTTTTGTAATGTTGGCTTTAAATGATGTGCCAGTGTGTTGGTGTTTTCAATGGGTAATATACTGTATTAGAGGTGTGGGTGGTTGCTGCATAAAGTTGATCTTCAGTGGTAAAGAATTTTGGTGTTTGTTGTACGAAGGCCGTTCAAGTCAAACTGGGACTTACTGGTGAATTAATTTATAAAAAGGGTTGACATTTACAGACTTCAAGCACAGTACGGTGATGAGACTCTTAGCTTTTCAACATTTAAAAAGTGCAAAACATTTCAACAGTGCAAGCATTTTAAAGATGGCCAGACCTCCGTAAATGCCAATCCCAGTTGAGGCGGCTTGGAGCCCACTGCAGTCGTTCTCGTGAACATTCAGCTGGTGGAACGCATGATCCTTGAAAATCGATGGATAACTTGTCAGCACTTTACGGAAGAGACACATGTGTCTGTGGGAACTGTACACACAATCATTCACCAACATCCCCTGTACAGTCCTGACCTCGCTTAAAGCCATTTCTACATGTTAGGGACATTAAAGGATTTCCTGGGAGGCCAGCATTTCAGACAGGAAACAGACAGGCGGTCTGATCATGGCTCTGGCATACTGAGAAAACTTTCTACCTTGATGGTATCCAAGCACTAGTGAAAAGTGGAGAATGTAAGTATTTGATGGAGAATGTTGGTGGATTCATTCTATTTTGAATAGCACTGAAGCCATTTAATCAGCACTCAGTCTGGACTCATCATTATGCCGACCATGGCTGAGCTAACAGCGTGGCGCGTGGCTGAGGTGTTGCTGATGCGCAGATGTTTGTTTGAATCAGACTCGGTACAGGAAATGTTTTGCACTTGTTTTTGTCTCACTAATATTACAATTAGACGTCAATCTCCTGAGAGAGCGGACAGACTGTGAAGCCGGTGTTGAGTAAATGAATGCGACTGAGGGACTTGAAAGGACGGCGTGCTGTTCCTTTGGTTGATATGGTGACTGTATTAGAGGGCTGATAAAAATCCTTCATATTTCTTTTGTCTGCATCAAAAAGTTGTTGTACACATTCTGCAATAAAGTCTTATCTTAAAAAAAAAAACAGGAACTGCAGGCGTGTTTTTGTCCAGACGCTGAATTAAATTAGAATTCAATTTGATGATTATTAAACTCAGACAATGTGATGTTGCTCATAAATGTAACTATTGTGCCCTTGTTTAGAGCAAGGCTCTGTTTAGCTACAGCACTGATGCCTGTCCGTGTAACACCGTTACCAGTTATAAAGGAACACTTTGAATTACCTAACAAGCTAGCTAGTTATTTACCTATTAACATTAAGCTACATGGCAACTTCTATGAGGAGCGTTCGAGTCAAACCGGGACTTTTGATTTTATTTCTCTAAATAATCTTATCCGAGTGTTTCACTAGTGCTTGGATATCATCAAGGTAGAGCCATGATCTGTCTGTCTGATTTACGTCTGAAACACTGGCCTCCCAGGAACTCCCTTAACATGTGGAAATGGCTTGGAGCCAGGTCAGGACTCAAATGTTTTACTGCAGCTAAGAGCCTCCTTCCTGTCTTTGGCGTTCAGTTTCAAGGTCCCAGTTTGACTTGAACGCAAGTCGTAGCTAACACAAAGCCAGCTAGGTATTGCTGTTTAGATAAGATAATCATTTCGCTGGTTTTATAAGATTAATCAGATCAGATTGAACTCATTGTGCATACTTATGACATGAGAATGATTTTTTTTTTCCGGTATGACGCTGAAACTTTTACGATCTGACTACTTAAAATAAGTTAAATAATGTAGCTGCATTAACTGTAATTTTATATATAGTTATTTATTTATTTAATTATTATTATTTTTTTTTTACAATTCTGATACTCAACTGTTGAATCTCGGAAATAAAAAGAAACACATTTGCTAAATACCGTTTCACGCCCTTTTATGTCCGTAGTGTCTGTTACTTTTTTGAATTCAAATCTTTCAACGATCTTAACTGTCATTCAGATTAAACTTGGCCAATTTAGAAAGTGTATTATTTATTCTAAAATGCTGAATTGTTATGATATTGCAACAAGAACTTGACATGGTTACGGACACACAGACCCTAAGGCGGGAATCGAACCTTCAACCCTGGAGGCGCGAGAACACGGCGCTAACCACTACACCACCATGTCACAACAAAAAAAAAGATATGATTTGATCTGCATGAGTACTGTAGCAGTGCTATGAAGGATGAAGGGATGTTGGAGTCGTTTCAGATCTGTGAAGCTGTATGAGATGATGCAACTTGTTAACGTATTTAAATTCATAACATTCAGCACGAGCCTGATTTGAATATTGAAATTATTTGCTTCATTTGCATAGGGATGAAACAGCCTCATGTCTAGATGATTAAACGCAGATGAGAACCCGTAGATGCGAAACCGTAGATCGGTGATGTCGGATCTTTAACTCGCATCCTGTGGGTTCCTGGAGTGGAGCGTTATAGCGCATTAATGTGCTAATATCAGGAAGGAGAGCGGGGCGGAGTGGAACAGAGACTCTGTTCCTGCAACAAGTGATTGATCTCACTGTCGCTGTTACCATGGTGATGGAGAGAGGGGGGGGGGCAGCATTACAGTAAACATGATGGAACAAGTGAGACAGCAAAACATAGGGAATGGAGAGAGATAATGAGGAGAAGAGGAAAGAAGGATGGAGGAAGGATGGAACAGAGGAGAAAATGAGATCAGTGAAAACAGTATTAGACTGAACACAGGGGACGCATGAGATTGCAAAACGATGACTGAAGAAGAAATAGGGGAATTAAAGAGAAAAGAAGGGCAAGAAGAGAGAGAGAGAGAGAGATGAACATGTCTTGTGGCACCGATCAAGAGAATGAACACGAGACACAAGATGAGAAAAGTAAATAAGGATGCAGAAAGGGAGAAGAATGATGGAGAAAAGAAAGGAAGAGGCGAACAGAAGGAGGGCAAAGGGAAAGGGATGTGATAAGAGATTGATGGAATCACTATGGACGGCAGACAGAAGAAACAAAGATGGAAAGATAAAAGAGGAATAGAAGAGTGGACGTGGAAAAAGGAGCATGAAGGGAGAACAAGGGAGTGAGGAAATGTAAGAAGGAATGAGAAATGGAGACAAAAAGAGTGAAGGGGAGATTAAAGAAAAGACTGAGGGACAAGAAAAACAACAAAGAGAGACAGAGAGAGAGAGAGGGAGAGAGAGAAAGAGATGAATGAAGAAAAGACCACCAACAAACACAACCACTGGAAGTAGAAGCGGAAAAGAGAAAGTGACAGGATGAAAAAGTTTGAGAGAGAGAGAGAGAGAGAGAGAGAGAGAGAAAAGGGGAGGAAGACAAAACAGAGAGACGGAAAACGAGTGAGTGACTCGCGTGCTTTAATGTGCAAAAGCAGCAACAGCCTCTCTCCCAGTTCAGTTCAGTTCAGTTCAGTTCAGTTCAAAGGGGCTTTGATGGAATGAAAATGTTACATTGTTGCCACAGCAATTATAAAACATTGATTACATTATAAATAACATCAATCTGTGTTTATAAACATTTATGAACATAATAAACATATTGGATATGAAAGAATAACATAGTAGGTAATCAACAAAAAATTGAACAAACATCAATATTGACAACAATAACAACAGCTTTTAGGTGACTAATTGTAGTTAGGGATATTCAGGGTGTGTGCATGTTGTCTCTCTCTCTCACACACACACACACACACACACACACACTACAGATGCACGCTCAAGGTCTGTCTAATTTCATTTTTCATTCCCCTTTGCTTACAGTACATCTCTTTCCATCCCTCTCCCTTCCTGTCTTTGTAATGTCCATCTTTCTGTCCATTTCCTTTTTAACTGTTTCGTTTTTTTCCACCGAGTGTCATTTAGCGTCATGTCTTACACAACAGCCAGTTTGTCTCATGCATTCATTTTTCATCACTGATGTAATGGTTTATGCCGCGGCCATGGCGACCCATGTTAAACCCAGAACCCAGCTTGTTTGTGTTTGTGAACGACAGACTTCCCGTCAGTTGTTTTTTATAGACGGTGGAGGCGGAGCTTTGTAAACTAAAAAAAGATTCATTAGGAAAGAGCAGGCCGAGCTCCTTAACCATTAGGGAGTTCATATCGAGCAGCGTGATTAATCTCACCTATTGCACTTCTAACCTTTTCTCCTGTGTGTGAAAGTAAAAACACCCCATAGCTTCTTTAAGATCACGATAATCACTTCCACATGCCAGCTTTCATTAATCTAAATTTCACTCAGGCATTTTACAGATTTATTTATTCACATCCAGTTTGTCTAATGACGCAATTCATCAGCGGCTAATCTCCCTGGGATATGAATAGCGAAGTGGCTCCTGGATGAACGTGACGGATGTTCATCATCTTCCTCCCTGAAGTGGGCACTATTTTCTATTTTCAGGTTCTAGCTGTGGAACTGCTGATTAATTATAAGCGAAAGAAGCTTCCCTTATGCTCACATACAGAAATATCTCTGGCTGTGGCAGAAAAAGTGATCGTTATTATTGCGATTCTTTTTTAACAAACAATAGCTAATGAGTTTTGCACTACAGTATACAGGTGTGCAGACAATGCAAAATTATGTCTTGCATACTGTATAAGCATAAGTGATGGAATAATATATTTATTGATAGTTAGATAAATTGATGGATGGGATGGATACATGAACAGACATTCCTAAAACGAATGATTAAATGAAATGGCACAGGAACTGATGAACAAACAAACAAAATGAATGAATGGATGGATGGATGGACACATTGATGTGTAAAAGATTAAATAAATAAATACAAATAGATGAATAATGTATGCATTGATAGATGAATAAATGGATGAATTGATGTACTGTATTGATGACTTGATGGATGAATGAATAAATTAATAAATGAATGAACAAATGGATGGGCATTGTTCAGCATGGATGGATGGATAGATGGGTGGATGGACAAATTAATAAATATACAAATGAAAGACTGGACAGATGGAGGAAAGGTTGGATAAAGAATAAATAAAAAGCTGTGAAAGGGAAACCGCCTTAGAATGAGTTGGGGGGGGGACTGATTGGAGTTACTGATTGGGAGCTTTTGTTGGGGGTTCCTGATTGGCGTTATTGATTGGGGCAATTATTGGTTGGGGGGTTACTGATAGGGACAGTTATTGGTATGGGGGTTACTGATTGGGATTATTGATTGAGAGTTTTTGTTGGGTTTCTGAATGGGGTTATTGATTGCGGCAATTATTGGTTGGGGAGTTTCTAATTGGGACAGTTATTGGTTGGGGAGTTACTAATTGGGGCAGTTATTGGTTGGGGAGTTACTAATTGGGGCAGTTATTGGTTGGGGGGTTACTGATTAGGACAGTTATTGGTTTGGGGGTTACTGATGCGGGCAGTTATTGGTTGGGGGGTTACTGGTTGGGACAGTTATTGAATCAGAATCAGAATCAGAAAGAGTTTTATTGCCAAGTACGCTTGCACGTACAAGGAATTTGTTTTAGTGACGGAGCTTCCAGAACAAAAAATACAAATGACAAGACAAAAACAGCATGACGCAAAAAAAAAAAAAAAAAAAAAAAAAAAAAAAAAATTTTTAAATGGTTGACATCAAATGGAGTACGATGTGAGATACTTTTAAATAAGTTACATCAACATCTGAAGTCTGTGGTATTATACAGTATATTGCACAGTGGTGTTGTACACAATATTGCACATATATTTATTGACCGTTTGAATGATGTTTATCTGTTAAGGAGGTAGATTGCCTGGGGGAAAAAACTGTTCTTATGCCTGACTGTCCTGGTGTTCAGTGCTCTGTAGCGTCGACCTGATGGCAAAAGTTCAAAAAGAAGGTGGCTTGGGTGTGAGGGGTCCAAAGTGATATTCCGTGCCCTTTTCTTCACTCTGGATATATACAGTTCTTGCAGTGTGGGCAGGGGAGTGCCAATAATTCTTTCAGCAGTCCGAACCGTCCTTTGTAGTCTTCTGATGTCTGCTTTCGTAGCTGAGCCAAACCAGACAGTTATTGAAGTGCACAGGACGGATTCAATGACGGCTGAGTAGAACTGTGTGAGCAGCTCCTGTGGCAGGTTGAATTTCTTCAGCTGGCGAAGGAAATACAACCTCTGGTGGGCCTTTTTAACAATGGAGTCAATGTGAATGTCCCACTTCAGGTCCTGAGAGATGGTCGTGCCCAGGAACCGGAATGACTCCACTGCCGTCACAGTGCTGTTCATGATGGTGAGTGGGGGAAGTGCAGGTGGGTTTCTCCTGAAGTCCACGATCATCTCCACTGTTTTGAGCGTGTTTAGCTCCAGGTTGTTGTGACTGCACCAGACAGCCAACTGCTTGACCTCCCTTCTGTATGCAGACTCGTCACCGTCCTGGATGAGGCCGATGATTGTAGTGTCATCTGCAAATTTCAGGAGCTTGACAGTGGGGTCTGTGGAGGTGCAGTCGTTGGTGTAGATGGAGAAGAGCAGTGGGGAGAGAACGCATCCCTGAGGGGCTCCAGTATTGGTGGTGTGACTGTTGGATATGAATTTTCCCAGTTTCACTAGCTGCTGCCTGTCTGTCAGAAAGCTGGTGATCCAGTGACAGATAGAGCTAGGAACAGAGAGCTGGTTTAATTTGGCTTGGGGTTTACTGATGGGGGCAGTTATTGGCTGGGGAGTTACTGATTGGGACAGTTATTGGTTGGGGGGTTACTGATGGGGGCAGTTATTGGCTGGGGGGTTACTGATTGGGACAGTTATTGGTTGGGGGTTACTAATTGGGACAGTTCAAATTCAAATTCAAATTTTATTTGTCACATACACAGTCATACACAGTACAATATGCAGTGAAATACTTACACGACCGCCAGTGACCTTAAAAAGAAAATAAAAGCTTGTACGTAAAATAAATAATCAATAAAAAGGAAATACTAAAGAAATAAATTTAACTAGTAAAATTAACTGTACAATAAGGGCATAATAAAATATTGCGAAATATAGGGGGGGGGGGAGTATATATAGAATTTAAAGTGTCAGTGGTTGTGCAAATATGCATGAAAGGTGACTAATGAAAGTGACATGTGCAATTGTCCAGATGTATAAATATTTAGTGCAAGTGTGTATGAATGTGTCCATGATTGTCCAGTCAGTGTTGTGAGCTTAAAAAGATGTTATTAGTCCTGTGTGGAGGTGTGATTGAGAGACCTTATCGCCTGCGGGAAGAAGCTCCTCCTCAGCCTCTCTGTATTGGCCTTTAGGGAGCGGAATCGCTTCCCAGACCGCAACAAAGAGAACAGTCCATTACTGGGGTGACTGAGGTCCTTCATGATCTTCCTGGCCTTAGTCCAGCACCGCTTGCTGTAGATCGAGTGCAGGTCAGGGAGCTCAGTGCGGATGATGCGCTCGGCTGATCGCACCACCCTCTGTAGAGCTCGTCTGTCCTGCATGGTGCTGTTCCCGAACCAGGTCATGATGTTTCCCGTCAGGATGCACTCTATGGTGCAGGAGTAGAAGTTCCTGAGCACCTTGGAGGGCAGTCTAAAGTCTCTCAAGCGTCTGAGGTGGTACAGACGCTGCCGGGCTTTTTTCACCACGGTGTTGATGTGACAGGACCATGACAGGTCCTGCGTGATGTGAACACCGAGGTATCTGAAGCTGTCCACTCTCTCCACTGGGCTCCTGTTGATGACGGTGATCTGGTAGTTCCTCTCCTGCTTTGTACTAAAGTCCACTATCAGCTCCTTTGTCTTACTGACGTTCAGGAGGAGATTGTTCCTCTGGCACCAGTTCTCCAGATTTCCAATCTCCTCTAGGTAGTCCGACTCATCATTGTTGGTGATCAGTCCGACCACTACGGTGTCGTCAGCAAACTTGATGATGGAGGTGGAGTTGGTAGTGGCCACGCAGTCGTGGGTGTACAAAGAGTACAGCAGGGGGCTCAGAACACAACCCTGGGGGGCTCCAGTGCTGAGAGTGAGTGTAGCTGAGACATGTCCGCCCATCCTTACTGTCTGTGGTCTGCCAGTCAGAAAATTGGAGATCCACTGACATATAGATGAGCTGAGTCCCAGGTGCTCCAGCTTGGTGGTGAGTGTGGAGGGAATTATGGTATTAAAAGCAGAGATGTAGTCGATGAAGAGCATTTTAATATAATTCCCTTTCCTAGTGTTTCCTAGAGTGAGTGATGTGTGGAGGAGATGAGAGATTGCATCGTCTGTGGAGCGGTTCTGACGGTATGCAAACTGTAGTGGGTCCAGTGTGTCGGGTAGTGAAGAAATGATGAAGTCTCTGATAAGGCGTTCAAAGCACTTCATCACTACTGAGGTGAGGGCTACAGGGCGATAGTCATTGAGGGAAGCAGGATGTGGTTTCTTCGGGACAGGAACAATGATGGACTCTTTGAAGCACGTGGGGATCACCGACTGAGATAAGGAGATGTTGAATATCTCAGTGAACGCAGGTGCTAGCTGGTCTGCGCAGGATCTGAGAATACGGCCTGAGATGCCGTCTGGTCCTGCTGCTTTCCGGGTGTTCAGTCTCTTGAAGGCTCTCCTCACATCGTGCTCGGAGATGATGAGCGCGTTCCCGGTGCTGGCAGTGTCTTCCTGTCTGCAGCCGTTAGCGCCGCTAGCATTAGCGTCGCTAGCATTAGCGCCGTTAGCATTAGCATCGCTAGCGTCTTTAGCTGCAGCCTCAAAGCGAGCATAGAATGTGTTGAGCTCGTCTGCCAGAGTCGCGTCTGCGTTCGTCCTTATTGTCCTAATTGTCCTTAATCCCTGCCACAGGCTCCTAGAGTCACTCTGTTGAAGCTGTGACTCTAGTTTTCTCCCGTAGCGCTGCTTCGCCTCTTTCACCGCCTTCCGGACGTTGTATGACGCAGCCTTGTATGGTTCCATGTCCCCCGGCGCAAGTCCCGTGTTGTAGGCAGCGGTGCGATATCTCAGAGCGTCGCGGATGGTTTTATCCACCCACGGCTCCTGGTTGGGAAACGTTCTGATAGTCTTTTTCTCCACCGTATCGTCCACTAGCTTCCCAATAAATCCCACAACCGCTTCCGTAAACATGCTGACGTCATCATCTGAGCTGTTTCTGAACATGTCCCAGTCTGTGTCATCGAGTGCGTCCTGTAACGCGGCCACCGATTGGTCCGTCCAGTGCGCGACCTCCCTCTGAACCGGAACTTCCTGTTTCAGCCTTTGTTTATATTTTGGCATGAGGAAGATGGCGGCGTGGTCGGATTTACCAAACGCTGGACGAGATTGCGCCTTGTAGCCGTCCTTGACCGTTGTATAACAATGATCTAGTGTTCTTTCACCCCTGGTGGGGCAGGTGATATGCTGATAAAAGTTCGGTGTCCCGG
Source organism: Channallabes apus (assembly GCA_030522415.1). Classification (NCBI taxonomy): domain Eukaryota; kingdom Metazoa; phylum Chordata; class Actinopteri; order Siluriformes; family Clariidae; genus Channallabes; species Channallabes apus. The sequence goes on along the minus strand of CM060110.1, from coordinate 11,094,735 downwards.
TGTTGTGTCTGGTGCTGTGTGAGCGCCTCATGCAGCTCGCATAAGGCAGTGTCAGTGTCCACTTGTGGTGGGATGTAAACGGCACTGATTATGACCGATGTGAACTCCCGTAGAAGATAAAAAGGACAACACATGATGGACAGTAGTTCCAGGTTTGGTGTGCAGGAGCGTATAAGAGGAACAACGCTCGCGCTGTTGCACCAGCTGTTGTTCACCATTAAGCACACACCGCCTCCCCTTGACTTCCCCGAGTCCCACATCCTGTCCATGCGGTTAACCGAGAAGAACTCGACTGGTTGTATGGCATGGTCTGGCACCGCTGGGTTCAGCCATGTCTCGGTGAAGCAGAGAAGGTTGCAGTCCCGAATGTCTCTCTGGAACTTTATCCTGGCCCTGAGGTCATCGAGTTTGTTCTCCAGTGACTGGACGTTGGCGAGCAGGATGCTAGGCAGAGGTGTGCAGTGTGGACGGGCTCTCAGCCAGTTCCTCACGCCAGCTTATTTCCCTCGGGTTCGTTGCTTCGCGTCGCATCCATTGTTCTTCCTCAGGATCTCACTCGGCCAGCTCGGATCCGGAGTTAAAAACGTCGAATTGTGAGTACATTGTATACCAATAGAAACAAGAGTGTCTCTTATCATACCTAATGTACTCAATGGTGGTGATTTTGCCGATTTTAAAACACTGAAAACTAACTTAAAGAACAAAAACAAAGAAAAGGTGGTCGGAGCAGTCGTGACGGCAGCCGACCTCACCGGCGCCATCTTGGAATCGATGGGTTGGGGGGTTACTGATGGGGGCAGTTATTGGTTGGAGGGTTATTGATTGGGATTATTGATTGAGGGTTACTGATTGGGGCAGTTATTGATTGGGTTACTGATTTGGACTGTTATAGGTTAGGGGTTACTGATTAGGGTTACTGATTGAGCATTATTGATTAGAGTTCTTGATTGGGGGTTATTGACTGGGGAGTTATTGGTTCTGTGGTTACTGATTTTGGGGTTACTTATTGGGGGTTATTGATTGAGGCAGTTATTGTTTAGGGGTTACTTATTTGGGGTTATTGACTGGGGATACTGATTGGGTGAGTTATTGGTTCAGGGCTTACCGATTTCAGGGTTATTGATGTTTGATTGATTATTGATTCTATGACAGAGATAGTGGGTGAGATGACTCTTGATGGCTCTGAGCGAGTGAGATGACCTTTCTTTCTTTCTTTGTACATGATCCTGAAACAGAAGCTATGTTACAGTATATACAGTATATTCAATTCTCACCCAGTGTGTTGCTTGAAGGTTCTGTAATTTATTAAATCTATTCAATTTAAAGTTGTTTCCCAGCAGCACGGAGACCTGAAAGACCCAACTCGCCACTGGTTAATTCCAAATATTCAGTCTAAAATTAATTACAGATTTATAAGGCAGTGAATCTGAACTCTAAGGGCACGCTTACCTGTAGCAACTGTGCATAATCCAGAGAAACTGATTTTATAATGGAGTGGGAAAAGAGAGAGAGAGAAAGAGAGAGAGAGAGAGAGAAAACAAGAATAATAGAAAGTCTTAATTGTGATGCATTTGAATGCTAATGATCCTTCATAACTGGAAATTTAAATCTTGTCATCAGGGACGCAGGGATGCTAGTCAACCAGCTCTAATCACGCCAGTGAATAATTACACACTTGTGACTTCACTGATACACAGCCAGGTCCGTTTGGGACTGTGGTGTTTACAAAAGTAAGTGTGTGTGTGTGTGTGTGTGTGTGTGTGTGTGTGTGTGTGTGTGTGTGTGTGTGTGTGTGTGCATGCTTTAACACTGCAAAGAATACACCGAGGACAGTTCTGGCAGCAGAATTGAATTCTAGATTTGAATGAAGACCTCTTGAGCATTGAATTCACATTTTATTCTACGCCTTTACAAAAGTGTTTGTGTGAGTTTTTGGAAGGGTGGAGGGTTTGCCGTTCGTTCCAGGCGAAAAACACACACATATTCACACGCGTGCACACACAGACAAACACATGCACACACACACACACAATGAACAATTTGTTTCACTTATAGATAACAAAACAAGTTGTCAACAGAGACCTTGAGAGAACAACACACTGTATTCACTAGTATTATTCATTTGTATTAATAACTAATTGCTAGTTCTCTTGTCTTATGTAGTCTCAGGTGAAAACACAATAATGAAGCCATGCATAAACAACCAATTGAGAAAAAGCAGTTGAGGTGAGATTTCTTCCACTATGTTTTTTTCACGTCTCAAGTCACGTCTATTCTCTAGAAACGTGTGCAAGATCCCAATTCTCAAGATATTACCCTAATCGTAACCCCTAACTCCTAGTCTCAACCAATAACCAATAATCCCTAATGCCAATCTCCTACCCCTAACTTCTAATCCCCTAACTCCTAACCATAACCCAAATACTTTAATAACCCCTTACTCCTAACCCTAATCATAACCTCTAACTCGTAACCCCTAACCCTAACCCTACTTACTAATCATAATAATTCCCCCTAACTCCCAACCCTAGCCCCTAATCTTAACTCCTAGACCCTAACCCCAGCACTAACTCCTAGTTTCTAACCCTAACTCTAACCATGCACCTAATTCTAGCTCTTAACTCCTAACCCCTAACTCACATCCTAACCTCTAACCATAAAACGAATCCTAGCCTTTAACTCCTAACCCCTAACCGTTAACCCTAACCTAAATCCCAACCCTTAATCCTAAACACTAACCTCTAAATCTACTCCTACCCTAACCATAGATCCCAAATTACAGATAGATAGATAGATAGATAGATAGATAGATAGATAGATAGATAGATAGATACTGGCGGGAATTTCAAATATCCAGCATCACTAATGATTTATTCATAATCAGTAACAGTTTGATCCCAGGGCAGGATGGTTGTAGATCCAGAGACTGTCCCAGGGACAATAGGTGTGGGAAAAGAATACTGGTGTCATGGGAAGGACACCAGTGTCTAAAAAGCAGGATTTTATAAATGTGGCCGCGTTTAGCATTGCGACTTAATCTGCATGATTTAATCATTAAGCATTTGCTTCAAATGTCTTTATGGAGCTGTATAGCATCTTAAACAGACTTACTTGTGGTTTTCTGACACATTTATCTGGAAAAATGTGTCTGAATTAAAGGCCAGCTTGCTGCATAAATACAGTACTGTTCCAGGATTACTTTGCATACAGTATAGACCTTGAGACTTTTGAATGCATATGACACAAATCATCAGCACCGCAGTCTGGTATATCCTGTGCTTTAGTCGCTGTGATCTTGTGGAACAGCAGGGAGACGTGAAGAGGACACGAGCACTACAGAATCTCTAAATCCGAGTAAAAAGTGCTCCTTGAGCCTGATAAAGGGATTACTAATTACAGTAGGGCCTCATTAATGGCCCCAATCACGTCCCCTGGACTTTTTCCCTCTCTGCTCGTCCATTAAAAACAACCTAAAACCTGCTTCTTTTTTTCTGAATGGCTGAAATGATGTAGTGGCCCCCTATTCAACCCCCTGCTGTTCCCACACACACTGAAAGAGCCGAATCGGTTAAGCGGGAAACGAGAGGTGCGGCGAAATGAAAAATAAGAAGAGTTCGAGTGCTTTCCTAACACACGGACACACACTAAAGCTTTGTCCCTCAAGATCTGCTTCATTCCTCACAGCACCATGGACACAGAGAGACCTTTCTGAATGTAGAAGGACAAAGACAAGAACTCACAATGAGGCTCTGAATTAAAAAAAGGAAAAAGATAGAAAGAAAAGAAACTAAATTAGCACATTATCTGTTCACGTGAGTTTGAGTGAAATATCAACATAACGATAGAAGTTAAGCAGATTTCCTGGTTGTATCGGTTTTCACTATAATTTACGTCTATAGACATATTTCTAAGTCTCATGGTTCTCTCATCAGACTCCGGAAACAGGTGCTGCACAAACACGCTGGATGATTTATACCTCTGTGCTGTTGTGAAGCACACCTCTAAAATCTTAATCACGACTCAAGAACATTCAAAAGGTTTATGGTACAGCTAGTGCGCTGGATTCTTATTTAGGAGTGAATATGACACTTCTGTACAGAGAGGGCCTCGACCACCAAACACCAAAGGAAAAACAGTCAAGGGGCTTTGAGGCCCTAAGGATAGAGATGGATAGAGGGATGGATGGATACATGGACAGAGATATGGGTGAATGGGTGGATAGATTGAGGAATGGATGAATGATTAAATCAACTGATAAAATTACGAAACATTGAATGAATGAATTTATTTATTTATTTATTTATTAACTGGCACATGAATGAACAACTGAATGAAACAATGATCTGGTGCTTGAACTAATGAGTGAATGAATGAATGTACAAAAATCAAATGAACCAAGTCACACATGAACTGGAATTATTAAATGGATGGATGATTCAATGGATTAATGGATAAATTGAGGGTTTATTGAATTGAAGAATGTATGAATGAAGAGATAAAGCGATGGATGGATGGATGGATGGATGTCTAATTGAATAAATTAATGAATGAATGAATAAATGAACGAATGCACGGATGGCTAATTGTACTGTACATATGTATGGATGAATGGATATACTGATAGACTGAAGGACAGATGGATGAATGAAGAGATGGATGGATGGATAAACGAATGAATGAATGAATGGATGGATGAATGGATATACTGAACACTTGTAGATAGACTGAAGGACAGATGGATGAATAATGAGATAAAGTTATGGATGGATGGATAAATAAATGAATGAATGAATGGATGGATAAACTGAAGGACAGATGGATGGATGGATGGATGGATAAACCATTAAATGAATGAACGAATGGATGGATGAATGGATATACTGAACACTTGTAGATAGACTGAAGGACAGATGGATGGATAAAGTGATGGATGGATGGATAAATAAATTAATGAACGAAAGGATGGATAAACTGATAGACTGAAGGACAGATGGACGAACGGATGGCTAAATTTCTGGACTGAAAAAATAGATAAATTGAGGAATAAATGGATAGTTAAATGAATGGAGTGCTAAAATGATGGCTAGATGCATAAATGGAAAAAAGAATAAATGAATCATTAATAAATGAATGGATAAATTGATGGAGAGATGGAGGATACATGGACAGACACGTGGATAGGTGGATGGGTTGATAAACGAGTGAAGGAATAAATGAAATGACACATGAACTGTATTGCTGAACTTGATGCTACCGCCACCACACTTCATCTTGAAAGGTATTCTCATGGTGATGAACAGTGTTGGGTTTCCCTCAAGCAAAGTTCTACCTTGTTCTACTGAAACCAAAAGAAAAACCTTCCCACACATGTTTCTTCCATCTCGCTAAAACACATTTTTCAATAACGGCTTTCTGCGCACCACTCTTACATAAAGCCCAGGGTTGTGGTGTGTCCAGGTTAAGCTTGTCTTGCGAACAGCTTCTCCAATCTGAGCCACGAATCTCTCCAGTTCCTCCAGAGTTACTCTTACACTCCTGGTTCTTTCTCTGACTAAAGCCTACTTTATTTTTAGTGGATGACCTCCACATGGAGTCACGGTTGCAAAAAGGTTGTGGAAGGGTGCTAAGAAAGCCTGTCCAAGTGCTGTACAGTACGCCTTAAAAAACATCTTTCCAGAGGAAAAAAAAAGTCTTTTTTAATTCTTTAATATTTTATATTTCAGTCCATGTTTGAAGTCTGGTTAAGGCGAAAAGACGGAGAAGAAGAAGAGAACATTTGAGTCCTGTATAACATTTCATAGGTACAGTAGAGTATAACAAACACATAAAAAAGGTATATATTTAACAGTCAATTGAATCTTTTTTTAGAGAGAAGCAAAGAGAGGAAATAGATTTTTTTGCGTTTTGAACAATTACAAACAGCACATGCATGAATAATGTAATCTACAGAACACTGATTACACATTAATCTGCATTCCTGATGAGGTCTTGAGACAAAATTTCAAACTATCCTCATTTTTATAAAGGAAATTAAATCCTTATCAACAAGTCAGATTATATGAAAAGAAAATCACAGCAACCAGAAAAATATATGTAATAAATAAATAAAATCAATGATTAATTTTCTGTCTTTGTTTTAGTATTATTATTATTATTATTATTATTATTTATTTATTTAATGTTTTTTTTATTTAGTCCCACTGAGATCATGAATTTCATTAAGAAAGGCCTGGCCAAGGTATCAGCCTTTCTAATTCACAACAATAAAATACCATGCATTTGTAATAATTCATTATAAACATTCAGAATCCATTTACAATAAAAAATTAAGTTAAATTTTTTTTCAATTCTAGAAATCTGTTCCTAAAATAAAACACGTTCTATAAAGAAAAACAGCTACATGCCTCCTTCACTACATTGTTTATGATATTTTGCCCTATAAGCTTTTCAGCTATTAGTTATTTGTTCTTTATTAAATATATTAAAAAAGCTTCTAAAATATATTTAATGGCTTAAAATATTATTCTAAATAAAAATGTTATCATTTCACTGTGCTGCTTCATTTCTATGCTTGATGGAATAAACAATTAGCTGAAAGTTTGCTAAAAAAAAAAAAAAGTATTATTAATAAGAGGGGGCGTTCAAGTCAAACTGGGACTCGTGATGAATTCTTTGGTGAATGAAGCCATATAAGTGATTGACATTTACAGAAGACGGTGATGAGATTCCTATTCACAGTAAAATATTTGAATGTGTGAACGACGATCCCGGCTGATGTGGCTCGGAGCCCACTGGAGTCGTTCCCGTAAACATTCAACGAGTGGAACGCCTGATCCTTGAAAATCGACGGATAACTTGTTGCCAAATTGCAGGACTTGTGTACACACAATCATTCACCAACACCACTTGTATGTTACAGGAACTCAGCTGGGTGCATTAGTGTACCATGGGATTGTATAGAGAAATAAAGAAAGTACTCTTACTGTATATTCTGCACCATCAAAAGTCCCGCTTTGACTCGAACACTCCTTTTGTTTAACCCCGCTGCAATTTATACACCGTCCAATCAAACTTAAACACGGCATAATCACTCGTCTAACCCAACACCAACCACCTGCTTTTGCAAATGTGACTAATGAGACAGGAGAGACATTACCAGCTAACAACAGTAGACGTAAAACCATACACTGCTAATTAACATCATTAACAGGAGAATCTCCAGTGCTGCACAAGTGCAAATGTAATATCATCATTATCAGGCTTTTCTCCAACTCGACTAGATCCAAATGAGACAACTGTTCAAACTACAATTATGTAGGGGGAAAAAAACATCTGGAGAACGGCGTGATGCACACACAGATGTTATCTGGTTGTACTAAAGCACAGACTGTTACCTTTCTGTACACTTTTAGCATGGATGAGGATTGCGGAATAATCTCCGTACACCTTCATTAAGATGTGATTTAGGCAGGTCTGTCAGCTTACCATGGTAACCCACAATTATGATTGTCTAATGTTCATTCATTCATTCATCTTCTATACCGCTTTATCCTGTATTTAGGGACCTGGAGCCTATCCCAGGAGACTCAGGGCACGAGGCAGGGTACACCCTGGATGCCAATCCATCGCAGAGCACACACACACACACACACACTCATTCACACACTATGGTCAATTTGGGAACGCCAATTAGCCTAACCTGCATATCTTTGGACTGTGGGAGGAAACCGGAGTACCCGGAGGAAACCCACCAAGCACGGGGAGAACATGCAAACTCAATGCACACAGAGATGGGAATCGAGCCTGGCCGGGAATCGAACCCAGACCCTGGAGGTGCAAGGCGACAGTGCTAACCACTACACCACCCTGTCTAATGTTCTTACTGGCACATTCATAATAATGACGATTTGCACCATTAATGTCGACTGTAATGCTTTTTTTTATAATTTTTTTTTATTAATAAACATCCCTGGTATATGCAAAGGAAAAACTTATGTGTGTGTTGTATATTTTCAGATTTGGATTGTGTACCATTGCTAGAGGTCAGTATCTCCAGATGTTCAGATTGGTGGTAAAGTAAAGACCAAGCCACACCTGCACGTTTACAATCTCCATCTGAAGAGCTCTTCATGCCAGAATTCAATCTGTCTACGAGATTGGGTTCTACTGGTATCACACCTGTGTGTTTTCCCCCAACACCAGGCGCCTGTCAAAGCAATAGGGACCATTACATGCAACACCTGTTCAGACCTGGGATTAACATCCGTCTCCAGATTAGACCCTCCTTTTATAATGTATTTATTTATTAAATTACATATCTTTCCTTTGGTAACAGCTCACTCACAGGGACTTGAATTATGAACTAATGATAAATGAATGTATGGTTACTTAACAATATAGAATTATTACTTATGATGAATTATTGTTATTTCTCTTATTAACTTTAAGAAAGAGATAAAAGAAACTTAAGTTGAGTTAAGGAACTGTCACGTTTCCCTCTTTGTCTGTGTCGGCCGTGTGTGCGAGGCATGATCGCGGAGGCGAGCTGACGGTTAACAAAGTCCTTTTATTTGACTTCCCACAAAACATAAACAAAAACACTCCAACACAAACTAACGTTATTGAATGGTTGCTAGACGCCTGACTGGAGTCCAGCCAGGCTATTTATAACTAAACATAGAACAATCATCAAATTAACTTCCCTCGGTTTAGGTGAGCTTCTACGTCACCTGACCGAGGTGCAAACTGGGAAATGAAGTGAAACTGAACGTAAAACAAAACTACAACTCAAAAGACAACACAAATACAAATGGCGCTCTGGCGCCATCTAGGGGTTAACCGTTACATTACCCCCCCTCCCAAAAATGCTCCTCCGGAGCATCACCGGAGGCCCCGGACACCCAACCCAATGTTCTACCTCTCGCCTCCTATCCAGGAGGCTGGGTGACGGGGCTGGAGGCATGCTCTGCGGCTGCTGGGCTTGGAGCGTGCTCGGCGGCTGCAGAGCTGGAAGCGTGCTCGGCGGCGGCAGAGCTGGAGAAGCGCTCGGCGGCGGCAGAGCTGGAGAAGTGCTCGGCGGCTGCAGAGCTGGAGAAGTGCTCGGCGGCTGCAGAGCTGGAGAAGTGCTCGGCGGCTGCAGAGCTGGAAGCGTGCTCGGCTGCTGCAGAGCTGGAAGCGTGCTCGGCGGCGGCAGAGCTGGAGAAGCGCTTGGTGGCGGCAGAGCTGGAAGTGTGCTCGGCTGCTGCAGAGCTGGAAGCGTGCTCGGCGGCGGCAGAGCTGGAGAAGTGCTCGGCGGCTGCAGAGCTGGAGAAGTGCTCGGCGGCTGCAGAGCTGGAAGCGTGCTCGGCGGCTGCAGAGCTGGAAGCGTGCTCGGCGGCTGCAGAGCTGGAAGCGTGCTCGGCGGCGGCAGAGCTGGAGAAGCGCTCGGCGGCGGCAGAGCTGGAAGCGTGCTCGGCTGCTGCAGAGCTGGAAGCGTGCTCGGCGGCAGCAGCGGAGCTGGCTCTGAGCTCAACGGCGGCGGCGGAGCTGGCTCTGAGCTCGACGGCGGCGACGGAGCTGGTTCTGAGCTCGACGGCGGCTCAGCGTCGTCCTCAAAGCCGGGAGGCGGCGGCAGAACGGGAGCGTCGGTCAGCTGCTGCTGACACGCTGGTTCGCTGTCCTCGAAGCCGGGAGGCGGCGGCAGAACGGGAGCGTCGGTCAGCTGCTGCTGACACGCTGGTTCGCTGTCCTCGAAGCCGGGAGGTGGCGGCAGAACGGGAGCGTCGGACAGCGGCTGCTGACACGCTAGCTCGCTGTCATCAGAGCCGGGAGGCGGCGGCAGGACAAGTGCGTCAGACAGCGGCTGCTGACACGCTAGCTCGCTGTCATCAAAGCCGAGAGGCGGCGGCAGGACGAGTGCGTCGGACAGCGGCTGCTGACACGCTAGCTCGCTGTCATCGAAGCCGGGAGGCGGCGGCAGGACGGGTGCGTCGGACAGCGGCTGCTGACGCGCTAGCTCGCTGTCATCGAAGCCGGGAGGCGGCGGCAGGACGGGTGCGTCGGACAGCGGCTGCTGACGCGCTAGCTCGCTGTCATCGAAGCCGGGAGGCGGCGGCAGGACGGGTGCGTCGGTCAGCGGCTGCTGACACGCTAGCTCTCTGCTGAGTGTTGGCGAGGGAGGAGAAAGCTCCGAGCCCGCTTCGCAGTTATCCCGGAAGTGGAGGATCATCTGCTGGAGCTCCTTTACATGCTCCAGCATTTCACTCACCCGCTCCGGCTCCGGAATCCACCACATGAGCTCCTCCTCTCTCTGCTGCTGCTCTGCCTGGGGTTTTCTTTCCCCCTCGTCACCGCCGTACTTGGGCTTCCTCGCCCTTCTCTTCCGGCCGGTGCGGGGAACCACGTGACCCCGTGCCGCGTCGCCCCTGAATGGCGTCCGCCGAATGGCGAGACTGCAGCCCTCCCAGCTTTGTGGTGTCTGTCTCTCTCTCTCCTCGCTGCTCTCTCGCAGGTGCTCCTGCTCCTCCAGCAAGCTGTACTCGCAGCTGCGGTACATCTCCTCCTCGTCCTCTACCAGCCCGATGTAGTTCCAGCCATAGCACTCCTCCTCGCTGTCCCGCCAGTTCGCCAGCTCGGGCGAGATGGTCATCGCGCCCCCCCCAAAAAACTCCAGGGGGAAACCCTCCGCCATGCCCCTTGTTTGGTCTAGCAATCTGTCACGTTTCCCTCTTTGTCTGTGTCGGCCGTGTGTGCGAGGCATGATCGCGGAGGCGAGCTGACGGTTAACAAAGTCCTTTTATTTGACTTCCCACAAAACATAAACAAAAACACTCCAACACAAACTAACGTTATTGAACGGTTGCTAGACGCCTGACTGGAGTCCAGCCTTGCTATTTATAACTAAACATAGAACAATCATCAAATTAACTTCCCTCGGTTCAGGTGAGCTTCTACGTCACCTGACCGAGGTGCAAACTGGGAAATGAAGTGAAACTGAACGTAAAACAAAACTACAACTCAAAAGACAACACAAATACAAATGGCGCTCTGGCGCCATCTAGGGGTTAACCGTTACAGGAACAACTGTTTATAGCTGCTATAATGTACGTGGCAACTAAATGTAACAGGAAATGGATCAAAAGCATGATGTTGTTGTTGTTGGTCTTTCAGCTGCTTCCATATAGGAGTCGCCACAGTGGACCATCCGACCCGCACACAACTTGGCACAGGTTTTAACCCCGATGCCCTTCCTGATGCAACCCTCCAATTTTATCCAGGCTTGTGAGCGACACTGTATCGATACTGTGGCTGGGGATCGAACCCGGCATGGCAGGTGGAAAACTTACCACTGAGCCGCCAATGCCCCTGAAATCATGATGTTATATAATAAATAAATATATATACATAATCCATGATGAATTACTGTTTTAAAATAATCTCTCCGATCAGAGGATTGAAAATTTTTGATAGTTTTCAAAGATGCATGACCGCTCATAATAAATCTTACTATGGTATGTACTATAGTTTAGTATGCTACCAACAGCATAGTAGCATAGTAGTACAGTGATATAGAGCACCAGGGTTTTCTTTGTGACTCTTCGGTGGGGATCGTGGTAGTACTATGGTGAATACCATAGTGGGTACTATAGCACCTCAGTTGGTATCATGGTAGTACTATGCTGTGTAGCACAATACTCCAGTGATGACCAAGGTACTTATTGTATCACTCACAGACAGTGATAGCCAATATTAGATATGTTAATACATGCTATTGCTATGGTATAGTACAGGCAGTACTATATATTTTTACAATAATTTGTTATTTCTATTTATCTTATACCCTTATCTAACATGGAGAAGATCATATTTTTACTCATAGTCCAATATATATGTAAGTTTATTGTGTACCACATTATGTACAATAGCATATGGTGCAGCCATGCTATGTATCATCAAATGTACCATGGTGCAGAGTAAGCATGAGTTTTAACATACACTATGGTTTTTACAATTGTTGTTGTTGTTGGTCTTTCGGCTGCTCCCGACAAGGGGACTATCCAGTCCGCACTACAACTTGGCACAATTTTTACGCCGGATGCCCTTCCTGACGCAACCCTCCCATTTTATCTGGGATAGGGACCGGCACTGCATCCAGTGGCTGGGGTTTGGGCACTAGCTGGGAATCGAACCCGGGACTATGGTCTTTGCAGTAATCAATGGTAAAAGGATACAATAGTACCTTACTATATAAAGTATCCTGGTACAGCTTCCATAGTACAGTACATACTACATTCCAAAGTAGAACCATGTACCACACTATAGTACTGTACATTTACTGGAGTACCAAAGTATATACTATGGTAGAACGATGTGTGGTAGAACATAGTGTGATGTGTACTATATCAGCAAATACGTACCGTGGTTCTGTCATAAATAATATGGTACTGTACTACATAAGGTTGGACTACCACAATAACTACATCTTGAAATTTATTTACATTGCATATGAAAAATATTCTTGTATACGTATGACCTTAATAATTAAACAACAACTGTGAGGCATTCAAATTCATGATAAAATTAGGTGTCAGCTTTTGATATTCTTTGCTTTTGAAAGAAACAGCTTCAGCGGCTATGCTAGCACACACAGCAGCACTACTGCTAATATTTATCTTTCTGATGCAGTTTGCCATTAAAACATCTTATTTTTCATTCAGATTTTGTTTGTCTCACTTTAAAAACGGCAACTTGCTCAAGCTGGAGATTAGCCTCAACGCTAGTGATTAGCTCTACAAAATAATGGCTAATCATAAAGGCTAATGATTAGCCACCAGCAAATGCTAGCATCTAACTCAAATGTTAGCACATAAATCACTAATGTCCCAAACGCTAGTACACTTAATAGCAAACCTCCGTTGATTTGTCAAATTACTAGTAGCTAACAAGTTACTCGAATCCAAATCTATCTTTTAAATGAGTCTTCAGGACGAATGTTCTGTTTGATGTTTAAAAGCGCCATGATCAAGGTCAGACCTGAGAGCATGCTCGCTATGTGATTGCTTAGTCCCAATTTTTTTGTTTCTATCTTTTTTATTAACATTACAGATTAGATAGTTGACATTGTTCAACAACCGTAGCAAGCTAGTGAGCTAAGCATTAAGTTCAATGGAGTGTTAGGATAAAAAGAATGAAATGAGAAGATTAATGTTAAATAAACAATGAAGTGAGAACAGATTGTACATATTTCCCTTGAGTGAAAACTATTCTGAAAGTAAGAAAGGATCTAGTTTTATTCATTTAACCATGACGCTCGGTGATAAACAGATGAAAGGACTGTAAGGAGATAGCATACGCTAACACCAACTGTTTCAGCCTGAGGCACACACGCGAGGGACATTGATAACTCGCTAGCGCTGATAATATTCAGACGTTTCACACTCTTTCCAAGTCCTTTGATGCTTCAAATTCCCTAAAAATCACCATCAGTGATGTAGGCACCCAGATATGAGTGTGTGATAATGACGGGGGGACACTTGAAGAAAAAATGTTAATATGCTCCGGGCTGTGATTGTGTGTTTGTGTGATATTGTGATATTGGTAGCATATGGAGACACATTTGGGGTGTTGGGATACGTTCAGTTCATATCCCAATAGCAGAAATGGTGTATTAACAGAATTGTTTAGGGAAAATATTAATTATAAATCAGAAATTTCAGCAATCCATCAGATTTAGTGCTAAAAAGCTAACGCGGCTAGCTAATTGTATCTGACCTAGCATGTTAGCTAAGTGACCAGAATTTTTTTCTTTTCAATGCAGAAGTTTAAATATTTTACCCCACTACATTATAGTATTAATTCTTCTTATTATTATTAATTTTATTTATATATTTTACATTTACATTTAGGCAAATGGCAGACGCCCTTATCCAGAGCGACTTACAAAAAGTGCTTTAAAGTTTACACCACTGGATACATACTGGGTTAACTAGGTTAATAAGTAAGTGCCATTAGTCCAACACAACTGGGAAGAAGTTTTTTGTTTTTTTTGGGGGGGGGCGTTAGTCCAAGTACTGGAGAAACAGATGCGTCTTGAGTCGTCGTTTAAAGATAGTCTCTGCTGTACGGACATATATACAGTATATATATATATATATATTTTTTTTTTTAACCATGCAACTTCCACAAAGTAATTAGAGTTCAGAGTAATTTCAAATCTCTTTAGTTGTATTCTTTGCTTGATGTAGCCCAATAATTTGACCCTTTTGAAATGGCAACTTTTTTGGCCAGGAAGTGTTAAATTTCTTGTTTATGTTAATTTAAGTTGCATGTATGTAGCACCTTAATCCTGGAGGAAAGTTGTTTTGTGTCACTGTGTACTTTACTGTATAAAAGCCTACTTGACTTGGAGGATTAACGCGGGAATTAGATTACGTTTTTTTTTTTTTTTAGGTTTTGTCTTCTGCTTTTTTCTTCCTATATATATATATATATATATATATATATATATATATATATATATATATATATATATAAAATGGTTCACCATGTGCAGTTAATAATAATACTTAACAAGCTTTTTTTCTTTTTACATTAGCCTTTAATTAAAAAAAAGTATAAAAATATGTATAGAAACAGCAAATGTCAAAATAGTCTGACATTTGTAGTTCATATGTATTAACAAACTGGAATTGTTTTCTCAGTTCCAATACCAGCTGGAGATCTGAATGCAGCTACTTAGAATAATAACTAATGATACGCTATCCTTGGGCTAATTGATGGTGACTAATGTCTAACCTTTTGGACAAGAGTATGTGATTTCGGATGTAGCCCATGGAGAGATTGCAACACACACTCGATAAGTCATCATTTATACCTAACACGCTGTCTCCATTTATCACTACCACATTCATCATCATTTATCTTTCTCCTGGTCAGGGTGGAGGTGGATCCGGAAGAAAATACACCACAGATGAACCACAGCACACAAACACACACATTTTCACACCCAGGAATAATCTAGTTTAATCTAGCAAACACATCTCTGGTAGCATTATAGTCCTAATTAAGTAATACAGCGAAACAAGCCAACAGTTTTGTCACTTTGCTGAATAAAAAAAACTACATTTATGCAGCGTGACAAACTGTAAAGATGACAGAAATATCAGGAATATCAACATTTACCACGGATGTGTTGGAAAATTGAGAAAAAGACTTCAGTTTAACTAAAATTGAGATTAACGTTGAGTGCTAACTACACTTCTATAATACCATTTTGAAACATCATCTTAGATGAGACTTAGTCTTAGATGAGAAATTTTTTGTTAATAAATGTGTTTTAACGTTATAAGACATCTAGAAGCTATTTCTACTGACGCGACATGCTAAACTGAAAGCGGTTACCCTAGTAGCTGTAGGGTAAACCTGAAAGAATACATACATTTGAATTGAATACCGCTAATGCAGCTAACGCTAACATAGGGTTAAAACCTGTATCTGCTTATGAATTCGTGGTTACACAGTCATTGTCCGAAATAATGTGATAAATGTTACTTCGTCTTAGGATCGTTCCCAAACACCCAAGTTTCATAACCGATAATGATCCTCAACATAAAGGACGCGTCATCCACAGCATGCTGACGGTTCCTGGCAGACTTCAACGCGATGTTCCTTCTGTTCCTGGGTCAGCAACCTGGGGATGAACTTGGCAGCAACATGCCACATGTTCAGATCACACGTGAGGCTTGTCTGAACTGTTCCGTATGACACACCGACAATGGCAGCAATGTTCTGAACTGTTCTCCGACGATCATTATGTACAAGTTGCTGAAAGGTTTTTCTGATCCCTCATCAACTTTCAGTGATGTGCTTCCATTGTTGAAGCGTGCATGTCACTCAAAACACCTTGAACATCTCATTGCAGCATTGCCGTAAACTTGCAGAAGATTTGCCCAGTTTCATGCAGAATTTCACGTTCGCTCTTTGTTCTAACTTGCTGTCCATGACGAAATAGCAGATGTGATAAAGCATGTGGTCAGAATAGCAGCGTGCCAAAAGAATAGATGTCTTTTGGCACACTGACTTATGAAGGTCGGTGCTCTCCGTCACTGTGCGTGCAGCCTTGTGCTGCCATCTGGTGGAGGGTTACAAAACTAGTCTCGAAACTTTTCGATACCACGTCGTACCTCAGATTTGTTGGGAAATCAACAAAAAATGACCTGGTTTGAATAAATTTCCACCTTAACTAGAGAAACACATCAGAATTGAATATATGAAGGAACACTGCGCTGTATATTTAAGGACGACAGTTTGTCACTAGACTCGATTAGCAATATGAATTAAATGCTAGTGTCTTTCAAACTTCCATTCACAACTGGGACAATTTGACACATCAGGTTTTTTTGGAGGGGGAAGAAAGCTGGAGTTGTTGTTGTTGTTAATAATGCAATAGAAATATTGCAGTTATATAATTGCATTTATTCATTTAAGGCTCCTGGATTTCATATTTAGCTTACATTTGTATTGAAATCAAGCAATGTTGTGTGTGTGTGTGTGTGTGTGTGTGTGCTGACTCATGGTGACACTGAGAAGCAGTTAGTGTGTGATATAGAAGCTGCTAAACTTCTGTGCTGGATAAATGATCATCTGTCAGACGGACAGAGAGAGAGAGAGAGAGAGAGAGAGACGAAGGAGGAGGGAGGTGAGGATGAAATGAGACACAGCATTTCATTCAGACTTTATGTACTGTACAGTAGGTGTCTCGCTTCCTTAACAAAGCTAATGTAGCTAATGTACTGTCTGGCATCTCACGGCATTTCTAAATCATCACACACTCGCCTCAGAAGTGTGTGTGGAGCTCTATAACTCTGGTGCACTGTTTTCTGTTTTAAAAAAATGAGCGAATGTAGCACTAAAACCTGTACTAGTATCTATCTGGAACAGGTGTGTGTGTCAGGGATATCAACTTTTACTTCAGACGTGTTGGAAAGGTACGACAAAAAAAAAAAAAAAGGCTTGACTAAAATTACATTTGGCACTGACTACTAAGTAACTTCAAAGAGACAAGTAAAGAGCGATATAGAGATCGAGATAAAGAGACAGATGACTACAAAGAGGGACAGAGAGAGACAGTTAAAAGAAAGAAAGACAGTGAAATATGGATAAAGCATGAAAAGAGTGTGTAAATAAGAATAAGAAAATATTAAAAGACGAAAAACTGAGACAATGAGCGAGAGTGAGAGAATAATAAAAAGGAAGAAAGAAAAAAAAAGAAAGATGCATGGTAAGGGAATGGAAGAGATGAGAAAGGTAAAAAAGGAAAGTAAGAAGGGGAGAGAGGTATAGATAAGAGGGGGAAAACTGAAATAGAGACAGACAAATAAAAACTAGGGACAGAAAGAATGGATGGATAAAAATTATAGGTAGAGAGAGAGAATAAGTAAAACATAGATAGATAGATAGATAGATAGATAGAACCAAGACAGAACAGGAAATACTGTGGAAGAGCGAGAGAGACAAAATAGACAAAACTGATGGAGACAAAATAGAGAAGTGAGAGATAGATAGATAGATAGATAGATAGATAGATAGATAGATAGATAGATAGATAGATAGATAGATAGATAGATAGAGTCAACCGTGACAGAGCTAGATAGAGGCAGACAGCAGCTGGAGGGAAAGAGAGAAAAAAGCAAGGGATATAAAGCAAGGGAGGGAAAGATGGATGGAGACAAAATAGAGAAGAGAGACAAGGAGATAGATAGATAGATAGATAGATAGATAGATAGATGGATGGATGGATGAGTTACCCAGAGTGAACCAAGACAGAAAAAGAAAGACTGTAGAAGAGAGACAGCAGAAGGTGGGAAAGAGAGAAACAAGAGACACCAGGAGAGTTAATAACGACAGAAAGAGTGATAGAGAGAGAGGAAGATAATACCAAAAGAGGAAGGTATAAGCAGGGATTAACATTTATAACAGACAGATCGTTGTAATTTCCTGCCTTTATCTTTACATCTACCCTGTAGTTCCTATTAATAGTTATCAATTTCCATATATGGGCGTTCTTTGATCTTCCTCAGTAAACATGTGTATTATTAATTACTGTGATGCAATCATTGACTAAAGCTTACTGTGTGTGTGTGTGTGTGTGTGTGTGTGTACTGAGAGGTTACAGTTAGCACCGAGCTTTGATAGTGTCTCAGGGAGGAGATGAAACCGCGTGTCTTCAGGAACTCAAGGCTGATTTATCCACGTTAAACAGGCGGTTTGTTGTCAGCTAGCTTGCCCTAGCTAGCAGACAGATAGGAAACTGTACGAGCGCCACAAATACACACTGGTTTTATTTAAGACATCTGTCTCACACACACACACACACACACACACACCACACACACACACACCACACACACACCACACACACACACACAGAGTTGAATCTTGCTATGATTTAGGTTAAGGTCTTTTATTTAATCCAACTGCAATTGCAGTATCCTAAACCACACACACAAAGTTATTACAAAGCTGTCAAAAAGTATTTGCCCCTTCCTGTATTTTCCCCTTCACAGTTTTATATTACACAAAGATAACCTGAGTAAATAATAAAATGCAGTTTCTAAATGATGATTTCATTTATTAAGAAAAAAATATTTCCCGGCCTACCTGGCCCAATGTGAAAAAGTATTTGCCCCCCTAAACCAAAACACTTTTGTGCCACCCCTGACGCCAACAATTGCAGTCAATCATTTGCAATAACTGGCAGTGAGTCTTTCATATCGCTGTGGAGGAATTTTGGCTCATTCTTCTTGGCAGAATTGTTTTAATTAAGCCAAATTGCAGGTTTTAACATGTTTCAGGTCATAACGGGAAAGTCCGGAGTCTCCAAAACCTTAATTTTTTTTTGTTGTTGAACCAATCACTTGCTGCATGACCCAAGTGCACTTGAGCTTGAGGTCAGGTTTCTGGTTGAGCACAGAATTCATGGTTCCATCAATTATGGCAAGTCATCCAGATCCTGAAGCTGTAGAGCAAACCCCAGACCATCATGCTACCACCACCATGTGACTGGTGACTGTTGGTATGATGTTCTTTTTATGAAATGCGGTGATAGTTTTACGCCAGATGTAACACCTTTAACCTTCCAAAAAGTTTAAGTTTTGCCTCATCAGTCCACAGAATATTAACCCAAAAGTCTTGGGGATAATCAAGATGTTGTTTTGTCAATTGTAATACGAGCCTTTAAGCCTTTGTGAACTTTTTGGTCAGCTTTCACCTTGGAACTCTCCCATGAATGGCATTTATGCCCACAGTCTCTTTCTAATTGTTGAATCTGAGGCGAGTGAGGCCTGCAGGTCTTTAGATGTTGTTCTGGGTTCTTCTATGAGCTCCTGGATGAGTCATCGTTCGTGCTCTTGGAGTAATATCGGTAAGCTGGCCACTCCTGGGAAGGTTCACCACTGTTTGTGTATAATGGCTCTCACCGTGGTTCGCTTTGTAACCCTTTTCACACTGATACATGTCGATTACTTTGTTTCTCATCCGTTCTTGAATTCTTGAGATCTTTTAACATGCTTCACTTTATCAGACAAGTCCTATTTAAATAATTTCTTGATTCAACAGGTCTGGCAGTAATCAGGTCTAGGTGTGGTAAATTAAATTTAACTCAGCTTTCCAAAACTCACAGGTCAATCCTGATTTGGAAAGGGGAGCAATTACTAATTTTCACATAAGGCCAGGTAGGTTTGGACAGCTGTTTTCTCTTAATAAATGAAATCATCATTAACAATCAGCATTTTGCATGTTATCTTTGTATTAACATTTGTTTGATGACCTCAATAATTGAAGTGTGACAAATATGCAAAAAAAATGGTTCTTTATGATTTACAGTATTTCAAGATACTGATGTTACTCCCTGATGTAAAATAAATCTTCTAAAAACAAATCTGGAAATGTGCCCTATTCCCTACACTGGATACTCACACACACTGTGTAGCACACTAATCTAGGGAACATTGTACTCATATAGCATCGTGAACACCTCATCATCATTAGTCCAGTGTGGACGTGTCCCAAACCACACACCCTGCTCACTCATATAGCATACCGCCGGTCACACACTCGTGTGTGTTGAGTAGCAACACTGTGCCCCCTAATGGTGGGTTTCATCTAAACGTGGAACATCTTCCATAGCAACAGTGCTACATAGCAACATCACTCTTTAATAGATGAAATGTGTGTGTATGTGTGTGTGTGTGTGTGTGTGTGTGTGTCTTTAGCAGCAACAGATTGAGATCTCCCACTCCGTGTGTGTGTGGCCTTGCATGAAACATTTTCACAAAAGATTTGATTCAGTGCCCACACACACACACACACACACACTTCCAGGAGGACCTGGAACAAGATAAAGTGAAATGAGAGAGAGACAGACAGACAGACAAGAAGAGAGATGATATATAGACAGATACAAAGATGGACAGCGAGAGACCAGAGTCCAAGGATAGTCGGAGTGGAAGGTAGATGGAGGACAGTGTGAAAGCAGGATGAGCATTGAGGAAAGAGGAAAAATTGAGGCAGCAATTAAGAGGTTTTTCTTTCTTTAGAAGAATGACGAAGATGCACAATAACTGAATGAGTGAGATGGAAAGGGAAGAGGAGAAAGAGATAGAGCCATGTGTAAAAGTTAGTACGCCCTCCTTTAATAAGAATAATTCTAAATGCATATTTTGTGTAATAAAATACAACCTCAGACTATTTGATATATTCAATATAGTTACTATTAATAGTTATCAGTTTCCATATATGGGCATTCTTTGGCCTTCCTAAGGAAAGGTGTGTTAATTACTGTAACTTGAACCGAGCCAAATGAGTGAATAGTCTCATCTTACCCCCCCCCCTCTCTCTCACACACACACACGACTTGTGATATAATCAAACATTCAGATTAAAATGTAAATCAGCGTAAGTTTTTAAACCCAAAAGAATTTGTGGTGTGATGTACGTGATATAAACTCTGTGAATCTTCGAGGCAATGAGGTACAAAATTAAGGCGTATATACCGCAAGTACATTAGGTCTTAGTCGTTATACATTTTTCTGCTCTGAACACCAACTCATTCAAAACGCGAGTACGTTGTAAGTAGTATGGGTCAAATTTCCCTTGTTACATGCACAAATGCATTCTAAAGTTGAGTCTCCTACTTATTGTGATTCTTTTGTGGGGGAATTTATGTATCACCTTTTATACCAAAAGATATACTTTTTTTTTTTTTAACTCAAAATGAATTATGGCAGCTATGTATAGTATTATGTTATCTCTAAAGATGTGAGTGGTCATCATTAATGTTATCATGTGATCATCCAAAAGGAGGCATTAATTTTTCATGTTGAAGTGTGTGTACATTTTTTGGGCCCCTCTGTAGTTGCAGTTCATCTATAATCCTACAGAGGGTGCACTGCAAACAAGTCACATTCTCAAGCAGCACATCCTGTGTAGTAGGAGCGAATTAAGTTAAATAAAAATAAAAAATTTAAAAATTTTGATAAAATAGTGATTTGCAATAGAAATTTATAAAGACTACAACCTATCGTAATGTATTTATTTGCAGCTCAATGTTGACTTAAGACCTACCACTATGAGTGACTAAATAAAGAACCGACATCTGTTGTGAAAAACGCCATCAAGATGAAATGAAGATGAAGCAGAAATTTTTTTTTATATCTAATGATTTGAAATGAAAGTAATGACACGTGAGCAGCACGTATTATACACTGCGATCATCATCATCACACTTCACAAATGAGATGAAGAAATATGCTGAGAGACAGGACACAGTGGGTCGAGTGTAACAGGTTACATTTACTCCAAGACTAACACAATGCTGCAGGTTACAAAGAAGAAAGAAAAAAATCTTTACATATTTACACTCACAATGTTGGTTGTAATAAAACTCCACACACTCTATTTTCAGAATAAAATGTTAATAAAAGTAAAGTAAGAGCATCTCTGATTAGCAATAACACAATGAGAAAAAAGAAACTCCTGAACAATCTAACGATAAGATCTAATGATAAGAGACTGTCCGAGTAATCACATGTGCAATCGAATCAGGTGACATCATACAGTCTAGACTTGGGCACTCAAATCACAACTGTATATATATTTTTTTTTTCTAAAAGTGATTAAACAGAACCTTTTTGATCACCCAACCTGATCAATACAGTCACATTAAATCCTATCCAAGAGTGTCTAGAGTCACTAAGCATTTGGCCAGTACATCTACGCTGTGCACTTAATCATCACCATTATCAATCCCATCATGTCTGGAGAGAAGGTTCCTCGATCATCAGTGATCAATATTCAGTAGTGGAACAAGGTGTTGAGAAGGAGATAAAAAAAAATTTAATCAGTACTGGTACTTATTGTAGCGATGGAAATAAAGAAGGATGAGCCCTGGTACTGGGTGTATGGATAGAGAATGTTCAGTACCGGTACTAGGTGTATACATGGATATAAAGAAGGTTCAGTACTGGTACTAGGTGTACAGACGGTGAAGTTTCAGTACTGTTACTTGCAGATTGTGGAGGTTCAGTACTGGTACTAGGTGTATACACGGATATAAAGAAGGTTCAGCACTGGTACTAGGTGTATACACGGGTATAAATAAGGTTCAGTACTGGTACTAGGTGTATACACGGGTATAAATAAGGTTCAGTACTGGTACTAGGTGTATACACGGGTATAAATAAGGTTCAGTACTGGTACTAGGTGCAGAGATGTGGATGATTTAATCCTATTAAATGTCTGGCACCATCAGCAGATCCTGACTGGAGATGATGATCTCCCTGGAGTACTTGGGGAGAGATCTCCAGGACCAGGGTTCAGTCCTGGTACTCGGTGTACTTCTTGGCCGAGCCGTGGACTTTGCTGGCCGGATACTTGAGACGGTTGAGGGCCATCTTGCGCAGCACGGCCTGCGGCAGGTCCACGCGGCACTTCTCGGCGAGCTCCACCAGGTAGATGAGCACGTCGCTGAGCTCCTGGGCCAGGTTCTCCCGCTCGGCGTCGGTCCAGCCCGGTAAGCCCTCCGCCACCTCCCCGCGCCACTGGAACAGCTCGGACACCTCGCCCACCTCCCCGACCAGCGCCAGCAGCAGGTTCCGGGGCTGGTGGAACTGATTCCAGTCGCGCTCGTCCGTGAAATCGGCCTGCATGCGCCTGATGTCCTCGAGACTCGGGTCCGCGCTGAAGCGGAAACTCTCTGCTGAGTCATCGTGCTGCGCGCGTGGACTAGCGCTCGCGTGCACACAACCGTTATGTTTAGCTTCCATTATTAGTTTTTATTTTTTAATTACTTAAAGGTGCTAAAACTTTTTTTTTTACAGACACTCAATTTAAAATAAGAGGAGAAACAGAAAGCAAAACAAACCGGCACAACGCGTGAATCTCCCGCCACGCGACACAAAGCGGAAATGACGAATATATCAAGCGCCGGAAATACATACGAGGGAGGCGTTGAAAAGGGCGTCAACAACACTACAAAGTTGTATTATATTTATTGTAAATATTTGTTCGAAGTGTTTCATTTCTTTAAAAAAAAAACCTGCAAATATACCGTATTAATTAAATTAAATGTTCAACTGTTGTTGTGTCTTTAATTTGCGACAAATAAATGAACACAAAAAAAACTACATTTCCCATGTCGCAAGTCACTCCAGAACAAACATGGCCGCCTCCTGTTCGGCTAACAGCGCTATGCTGCACAAATGTCTTCGATTTAAAACCATGTCTAATGGTGTGTTTATTAGGAGGATATGGACGCCCGGGGCTAAATGTCAACTTCAGCACAAGTTACAGAGTGAAAGGTAATAATAATAAAAGGAATAAATCACACTCAATGTTATTTAGCATACTACTGTTAGCTTCAGGGTATCGTTTCTATAGTAACAGCTTATATTATGCACAGGGGCGTGTAAGGAGAAATAAATCCTATTACCATTTATCCTGCTAACATTTTAGAAGCATGCTGCTGCATAAAAGGAAAGGAAAAGTGCGTAATACTTGATGTAGAGGTTTTCCATAAAGAGAAGGAGTTTACAGTGTGAGTGATCAATCAGAGTTTTTATACTTATAAGGTGGTATCGGAATGTTTCAAGACTGGGGGTAGTTTTGTAACACCCCAGCAGATGGCAGCACAAGGCTGCATGCACGACCTTCATAAGTCAGTGTGCCAAAAGACATCGTCCTGTGTACTTCTGGAGTAAGTTAGAATAAAGAGCGAATGTGAAACTAGGCAAGAGCCGTTTGACATGACTCAGCAAGTTTACGTTCGAGGTGTGTTCAGTGGCACCCGTGCGTCAAGAGTGGAAAAACATCACTGGAAGACGATAAGAGATCAGGAACACTTGCTGAACCCCCAAAAATGTCGGAATGATTCGGCAACTTGCATGATGATCGTTGGAGAACAATCCAGAAAACCGCTGCCATTATTGTCCTTCATGTTGAGGATCATTACCGGTGACAAAACTTGGGTGTATGGGTACGAACCTAAAACGAAACTTTTTCAACATTGTGTTTTAAAAAAACTCTCACATGTTGCCTTCAGATCTACATAAACGCCTGTTTTGCATGCCAATGAGTACGATTTTCCAGATTACTAAATAATTTTAAAGATAAAATTAAACCGCTAAACACCTTAGTGATGATGGAAACAGGGGTGTGTTCGCTCTGCCATGCTGTATACTAGTGAATGTTCATCTTGTTCTGTTCGTCTTGTTCACTCCCAAGTGCTCCTCAGCTGGTGGGCGTGGTTGCCCTGGAGATCCATGCGCAGATTCACGCCACATCCAAGCTGTTCTCCAGCTCACGTGTTGGATTCTCAGCCCCGCCCAATTCACACGTGTCCTTCTTCGACGCCTCGCTTCCCGGCACGCTTCCGGTGAGCTCATGTATATAGAATGATATATTCATATTAGATGGTTAAAGCTGGTGAGTATGCTCATGAATATATAACAGCAACCTTATCTAGCGCTGGACAGGCAGCACAATCAGGTTAAATACTCCACAAACACCATTACCGCTGTGTTTAGTCAGCTGACTGGTTTAGCTAATGTCGCTAGCTTTAGTTTTCCTTTTTAAAGATGAAGAAGCAGTGCTAGGAAGTCTAATTCCTTACTGCTATTGTTTTTGTGTGTGTGTGTGTGTGTGTGTGTGTGTGTGTGTGATCAGGTTCTGAACAGGAGGTGTGTCGAAGCGGCTGTGATGACTGGTCTCGCCCTCGACTGCAAAATCAACACGAAATCTCTTTTCGACAGGAAGCACTACTTCTACGCCGATCTGCCCGTGAGTGCTTTATAGATTCTGGCCTGTTGCGACCTCATCGACTTGGTCGCCATAGTAACGGGTTTTTTGCTGTTACTTTGGTAGTTTTCCCTCCTTTTTTTTCCCTCCCAATTTCTTTTCTGTGATATTTTTCTTTTTCTCTTTCTCATAATCTTATAAAAAATATTTTTGATTCCATCTCATTTTTGATAACTTTCTTTCTTCTTTCCACACTATTTTATCCGTTCATTCATAAGTGTGTTTCGAACTCATCCTCGGTGTAAAAACTGTGTGTATGTGTGTGTGTGTGTGTGTTTGATGCTCCTAGGCAGGTTATCAGATCACGCAGCAGCGAGTCCCCATCGCAGTGAACGGATCTCTCAGCTTCAGTTATTTAGGTGGGAGGAAGAGGAGTGAGGTGATAACGAAGAGTGTGAGAGTGAGACAGATCCAGCTGGAGCAGGACAGCGGCAAAAGTCTCCATGACGACCAGAGGAGCCGGACGCTCATCGACCTGAACCGCGCCGGTACCGCCGCTTACATCACTGCTGGAGACACCGTCTACTGTTACTACTGTTACAGCTCAACATCTCATACCTGACTGTGTCTGTCTCTCTCTCTCTCTCTCTCTCTCTGTCTGTCTGTCTTTGTCCATCTTTCCCTCTGTCTGTTTGTCCATGTCTCACTGTCTTGCATTCCTCTCTGTCTCGCTCTCTGTCTGTCCATCCATCTGTCCCTTTTGCTCTCTGCCTCTTTCTCTCTGTCTGTCCATCCATCTGCCTTTCTCTCCACCTGTCTCTCTCTCTCCTTGTCTCTCTGTCTCTGTTGGTCTGTCTCTGTGTAAATCCATTCCTTTGTTTGTTTGTCTGTCTGTCTGATTCTGTCTCACTGTCCATTCGTCACTCTGTCCCTCCCTGTATCTCTTTCTTTCCATCTGTCCTTCTTGCTCTTTGTCTGTGTCTTCCTCTCTGTCCATTCATCTGCCTTCATTGTCTTTTTTACTGTCTCTCTCTTTCTCTCTCTGTCTGTGTGTCGATCTCTCCACTTGTCTCTCTCTCTCTCTGTCTAACCCTCTATTTCTGTTTCTGTCTCACTGTCCATCTGTCACTCTTTCTTTCCGTTTCTCTTTCTCTGTCTGTCCGTCCACCTGTCGTTTATGCTCTTTGTCTGTGTCTTTCTCTCTGTCCATTCATCTGCCTCTGTCTTATTTTCCTCTCCATTCATCTCTCTCTCTGACCCTCCATTTCTCTGTTTTTGTCACTCTGTTCATCTGTCTGTTACTTTCCTTCTGTCTCTTTTTCTCTCCATCCATCTCTGTGTCTCTACGCCTCTCTCTCTCTCTCTCTCTCTCTCTCTCTCTCTCTCTCTCTCTGTAGGAGTGGGTCTGATGGAGGTGGTGATGGATCCTGACATGTGTTGTGGTGAAGAAGCAGCAGCTGCAGTTCGAGAGCTTCAGCTCATCCTACAGACACTTGGAACATGCCAGGGGAATATGGCCGGTGTGTAACACACACACACACACACACACACACACACACACACACACACACACTTCACGTAACTATCATTTGATATGTAAATAATATTTTAAAATATTGTAATTTGTTTACAAACAAAAGAACTTTCCTCTCAGCACCGGTGATGAACACCTGTCCTGATCAACACACACACACACACACACACACACACACACACACACACACACACACACACACACACAGATATGATAAATCTACTCTCCTAATTTCATTAGCTTTATTTACCTGAAGACTTTCTAATCACGTTTATTCACATTCGGGCTTCAACCAGAGAAAATAATTACTTTCTGTCTTCATAATGAAAAATCCTCAGCGCTCCAGTTTAATCAAAAACCCCCTCAAGCATCACTGTTTGTTTGCCTTTTGCTTACATTTTTTTTTTCTTCCCTCCATCAGAGCACCGTTTCGGATTTTTCACCACTTCAGTCTTTAATTCACCTGATTTTATGGAAATTGATTCCTTAATATTCAGATTTCTGCACAAGCCTGGAGTAATCGGTGTGAGGCTGCGCTGACGGGGAAAGTTTCAAATGAGTTTCCTCCCCCTCCTCTCCTCCTCTCACTCGCTCGCTCAACTGTGGACGCAAACACCACAACGTCTCGCCTCAGAGCTTCTCGTCTCGCCGCGTCTCCTGACCTTTAATTACAAGCTCATTAGCATCCGTTAATTCCGGTTCATGTTAAGGTGGATAAACGAAGTCCTCGCTGGATTTAAATACCGCACCGGATTATCCGACTACACCTTACATCACTCAAGTGTCTGACCTCTTCTTAAAAGAAGAGGGCGGGGCTTATTCCCTAACCGCTCATTCACATCATTATAACCAAATTTTCACAGTGAGAAATACAGTTTTATTATTATTATTTTATTTTTTTTGGGGTGGGGGGGGGGGGATTTTAGTCGTGTCCAATTTCTCCCCGTCACTAGGGGGCTCCCACATTAAGGCTACTATTACCACTCAGCCGGGAGGGCCGAAGACTATCATGTATTTCCTCCGAACCATTGGGGGCGGCGTAACGCACTCGGAGGACAGCGCTATCCGCTTTTGAGCAATCAAGCGTTTTTGTGATAACTGGCAACATCACTGTGGAGGAATTTTGTCCCACTCTTCTTTGCAGAATTGCTTAAACTCAGCTACACTGCAGGGTTTCCAAGCCTGTTTAAGAATCTCTATCGGATTAAAGTCCGGACTTTTACTACGCCTCTCTAAAATCTCAATTTTGTGTTTTTGAGCTATTCAGAAAATTTTGTCTCGTCAGTCCACAGAATAATTTGGCAAATGTGAGACGAGTCTTTGTGTTTTTTTTTCTGCTCAGAGTTGGCTTTCACCATGGAACTCTCTCATGGATTCCCCAGTCTCTTTCTCACTGCTGAACCATGAACACTGACCTTAACTGAGGCGAGTGATGCCTGCAGTTCTTTAGATGTTGTTCTGTGATCTTTTATGAGCTCCTGGATGTGGCGTCGCTGTGTAATTTTGACAGCTCGGCTTCTCCTGGGAATGTTCACCACTGTTCCAAGTGTTCTACATTTTATTTATATTACCTCTCTCTCTCTCTCTCTCTCTCTCTCTCTCTCTCTCTCTCTCTCTCTCATTCTCTGTGCAGAGGGACAGCTGCGAGTGGATGCTAACGTATCTGTCCATCATCCTGGAGAGCCGCTTGGCGTTCGCACTGAAGTGAAGAACATCAACAGCGCTCGGTTTGTTGCCAAGGCAATCGGTAAGACTCTAAACTCAGTACAGGATGTGTGGATTTATATGATCCTCATGCACCAAAACACACACACACACACACACACACACACACACACACACACACACACACACACACACACACACACAAAGGCACAGAGAGCTGCAGGTCCTTAATTTTCTCTGTAAAAATGCTCGGTGTGTGTTTGTGTCTCTCAAGTGTTAGCTTTAGATAAGACAGACACACACACACACACACACACACACATTCAGTATGCCTCCATCCTGTTAAATTTTTTCCACTAATTTAGAAGACCTCTTCTCCTCAGTACACAAGACACACACACACACACACACACACACACACACACACACACACACACACACACACACACACACACAAACCCTAAAGCACCACATTGTGTGAACTGGTTTTGAATTTTTATAACTTCAGGTCTCCAGATTAAAGTGTGTAACGTTCTGTCAGAGCTTCTCTCAAAACTACACACTCGCTACAATCCTAACACACACTCGTTATAACTACACACTCGACACAATCCTAACACACACTCGTTATAACTACACACTCGACACAATCCTAACACACACTCGTTATAACTACACACTCGTCACAATCCTAACACACACTCGTTATAACTACACACTCGTCACAATCCTAGCACACACTCGTTATAACTACACACTCGTCACAATCCTAACACACACTCGTTACAACTACACACTCGTCACAATCCTAACACACACTCGTTATAACTACACACTCGTCACAATCCTAACACACACTCGTTATAACTACACACTCGTCACAATCCTAACACACACTCGTTATAACTACACACTACACACAATCCTAACACACACTCGTTATAACTACACACTCGCTACAATCCTAACACACACTCGTTATAACTACACACTCGACACAATCCTAACACACACTCGTTATAACTACACACTCGTCACAATCCTAACACACACTCGTTATAACTACACACTCGCTACAATCCTAACACACACTCGTTATAACTACACACTCGTCACAATCCTAACACACACTCGTTATAACTACACACTCGTCACAATCCTAACACACACTCGTTATAACTACACACTCGTCACCATCCTAACACACACTCATTATAACTACACACTCGCTACAATCCTAACACACACTCGTTATAACTACACACTCGTCACAATCCTAACACACACTCGTTATAACTACACACTCGCTACAATCCTGACACACACTCGTTATAACTACACCCTCGTCACAATCCTGACACACACTCGTTATAACTACACCCTCGTCACAATCCTAACACACACTCGTTATAACTACACACTCGCTACAATCCTGACACACACTCGTTATAACTACACACTCGCTACAATCCTGACACACACTCGTTATAACTACACACTCGCTACAATCCTGACACACACTCGTTATAACTACACACTCGTCACAATCCTGACACACACTCGTTATAACTACACACTCGCCACAATCCTAACACACACTCGTCATAACTACACACTCGTCACAATCCTAACACACACTCGTTATAACTACACACTCGCTACAATCCTAATACACACTCGTTATAACTACACACTCGCTACAATCCTAACACACACTCGCTATAACTACACACTCGACACAATCCTAACACACACTCGTTATAACTACACCCTCGTCACAATCCTAACACGCACTCGTTATAACTACACACTCGCCACAATCCTAACACACACTCGTTATAACTACACACTCGCTACAATCCTAATACACACTCGTTATAACTACACACTCGCTACAATCCTAACACACACTCGCTATAACTACACACTCGACACAATCCTAACACACACTCGTTATAACTACACCCTCGTCACAATCCTAACACACACTCGTTATAACTACACACTCGCCACAATCCTAACACACACTCGTCATAACTACAGACTCGTCACAATCCTAACACACACTCGTTATAACTACACACTCGCTACAATCCTAACACACACTCGTTATAACTACACACTCGCTACAATCCTAACACACACTCGTCATAACTACACACTCGCTACAATCCTAACACACACTCGTTATAACTACACACTCGCTACAATCCTAACACACACTCGTTATAACTACACACTCGACACAATCCTAACACGCACTCGTTATAACTACACACTCGCCACAATCCTAACACGCACTCGTTATAACTACACACTCGTCACACTCCTAACACGCACTCGTTATAACTACACACTCGTCACAATCCTAACACACACTCGATATAACTACACACTCGCCACAATCCTAACACACACTCGTTATAACTACACACTCGCTACAATCCTAACACACACTCGTTATAACTACACACTCGCCACAATCCTAACACACACTCGTTATAACTACACACTCGTCACAATCCTAACACACACTCGTTATAACTACACACTCGTCACACTCCTAACACACACTCGTTATAACTACACACTCGTCACACTCCTAACACACACTCGTTATAACTACACACTCGTCACAATCCTAACACACACTCGTTATAACTACACACTCGTCACAATCCTAACACACACTCGTTATAACTACACACTCGTCACAATCCTAACACACACTCGTTATAACTACACACTCGACACAATCCTAACACACACTCGTTATAACTACACACTCGTCACAATCCTAACACACACTCGTTATAACTACACACTCGACACAATCCTAACACACACTCGTTATAACTACACACTCGTCACAATCCTAACACACACTCGTTATAACTACACACTCGACACAATCCTAACACACACTCGTTATAACTACACACTCGTCACAATCCTAACACACACTCGTTATAACTACACACTCGTCACAATCCTAACACACACTCGTTATAACTACACACTGTCACAATCCTAACACACACTCGTTATAACTACACGCTCGACACAATCCTAACACACACTCGTTATAACTACACGCTCGTCACAATCCTAACACACACTCGTTATAACTACACACTCGTCACAATCCTAACACACACTCGCTATAACTACACACTCGTCACAATCCTAACACACACTCGTTATAACTACACGCTCGTCACAATCCTAACACACACTCGTTATAACTACACGCTCGTCACAATCCTAACACACACTCGTTATAACTACACACTGTCACAATCCTAACACACACTCGTTATAACTACACACTCGACACAATCCTAACACACACTCGTTATAACTACACACTCGCTACAATCCTAACACACACTCGTTATAACTACACACTCGACACAATCCTAACACACACTCGTTATAACTACACACTCGTCACAATCCTAACACACACTCGTTATAACTACACACTCGTCACAATCCTAACACACACTCGTTATAACTACACACTCGCCACAATCCTAACACACACTCGTTATAACTACACACTCGTCACAATCCTAACACACACTCGTTATAACTACACACTCGTCACAATCCTAACACACACTCGTTATAACTACACACTCGCTACAATCCTAACACACACTCGTTATAACTACACACTCGCCACAATCCTAACACACACTCGTTATAACTACACACTCGCTACAATCCTAACACACACTCGTTATAACTACACACTCGCTATAATCCTAACACACACTCGTTATAACTACACACTCATTTATAGCAGGTAGAAGTTTAGTTGATCAGGACATGCATGTGTAGTTACTCCGGGGTGTGTGTGTGTGTGTGTGTGTCTGGTGTTTGTGCTGTAGATTTTGAGATCCAAAGACAGATTGAGGTTCTACAGAGTGGAGGCACGGTTCTGAACGAGACAAGATCTTTCGACAGCAAAACCGGGTAATAATAATAATAATAATACATTACACAACACTGACATTTCATACTTAAATTAGTCTTAGTTAGAATTGTTTTACTTCATGCTAGGATTAACACACACACACAGACACACACACACAGAATGAAGGTGTTTAATAAGCTGCTAACAGGGTGTGAAGTCTCAAAGGCTTTCTGTTATTACACATTTAAATTTAATCTCTCTTTTTGTCCTTCGTAGAACGACCGTACCAATGAGAGATAAAGAGGGTCTACAAGACTACAGGTGAGTCACAATGAAGACAAGAGAGAAACATGGAGGAAACCATAGGCAGATAGATAGATAGATAGATAGATAGATAGATAGATACACACTCGTCTCTACACACTGATTTGTATGATTTCAATAATTTCTTTTCAGTTTCTTTCTTTTCCTGTCTTTATTTGACCCCTCTCTCTTTTTGTCCCCTCATGTTTCTTTATCAGATTCATGCCAGAGCCCAATCTTCCTCCTCTGTTTGTTTATGAGGGCGTGTCCTCCGTGCCGCATGGTGTTGACCCCGCCCACGTGGTGTTGATTGACAGACTGAAAATCCAGATCCCTGAGCTGCCCGGCGTAAAGAGGATGAGACTAATGGAGGAGTACGGCATCCTGCCTGAGCACAGCTTCACTCTGGTGGTGAGACAGCAACACAGACAGTAACACACACACACAAACAGACAGGGACATCAAAGGATCCCTTTGAAATTCGGGTTCAAAGAGAATAGTAAATGTAAATGGTAAGATTTCTAACAAATGACCGAGCAGAACATTCGTGTTAATGACCGTATGCTTTTTCTAAAGCAGTGTCTTGTGTTAAAAAACAAGGCAGCGTGAAAAAAAAACTCGTCTGCAATCATTTACTTTTACCAGAATGAAGACGGACTGATGGACTTTTTCGAGCAAGTCGTCCAAAAGACTAACACGGAGCCTAAGAAGCTGATTGGCT
Source organism: Channallabes apus (assembly GCA_030522415.1). Taxonomy (NCBI): domain Eukaryota; kingdom Metazoa; phylum Chordata; class Actinopteri; order Siluriformes; family Clariidae; genus Channallabes; species Channallabes apus. The sequence continues at coordinate 11,061,321 of CM060110.1, read as the reverse complement.
GGGTGATAAAGGAGCTGATGGGGAACCTGCACCAGCAAAACCTGAAAGTTACCCAGAGGTCAGTAAGCTCTTACAGCGCAGTATGTAGTGTAACGTAGTGCATCTTTTTCTTCCCTTCATGGTTCCCATGGCAACCACTAACAACGGCAACAGAGATAGTAGTTAATTACGCCATATGTTTATATATAAATAAATGTGTGAGAACTACTCATGCAAAAATAAAATCTGTCTGCATCTCACATTAACTGAAAAAAGCATCATGAAGCCATGTTTAGTATCTGAGTGACTGTCTCTCACCGCCGTCTCTCAGCCCCGTGTCTCCCGAGGCTCTCGCACAACTGCTGAATCTTCTCGAATCTGGTTTCATCTCCTCTTCTGCTGCTAAAGTGGTGAGTCTTTCCTCTTCTAAAACAGGAAGCTGTAAAGTGCATGATTTTCTGTTCAGGTACACCTGTAGCATCTCAAATCTGAAAGACTGCCGATTTACTTTTAACCCAAGATGACTTTTAACCGCCAGACTTGCGTCTCTACGTTGCAGGTATTCCAGGAGATGTGGAAGGCTCCAGATAAGGGTGTCGAGCAGCTGGTGAAGGAACTGGATTTAGGGCTTATCAGTGATCGAGAGGAACTCGTAAAGATCTGCCAGAGAGTGATGGATGCTCATCCTGATCTGGTGAGGCTTACCTGAGCTTACTCGAGACTGAGACTGTAGTAAAATCTAATGTGAAATCATTCCTATGGCTCACTGTAAGACACCTAGTACTTAAATATACACCTGAGAATGACCATACTAAGCTCTGATACACACTTCAAACTCGTTCTTCATCATCTTTACACAAATTCGCATGTCATAACCATCGTCATCACCATTACTCACCCGAGTCTTGACGTAATAACTCCCGCCATCACCGTTATGCACCAAAGACTTAACGTAATAACCCCGTCATCACCGTTATGCACCAAAGACTTAACGAAATAACCCCGTCATCACCGTTATGCACCAAAGACTTAACGAAATAACCCCGTCATCACCGTTATGCACTAAGACATAACGTAATAACCCCCGTCATCACCATTACTCACCCGACTCTTGACGTAATAACTCCCGCCATCACTGTTATGCACCAAAGACTTAACGTAATAACACCGTTATGCACCAAAGACTTAATGTAATAACCCCGTCATCACCGTTATGCACCAAAGACTTAATGTAATAACCCCGTCATCACCGTTATGCACAAGTCTTAACGAAATAACCCCGTCATCACCGTTATGCATTAAGACATAACGTAATAACCTCCGTCATCACCATTACTCACCCGAGTCTTGACGTAATAACCCCGTCATCACCGTTATGTACCAAAGACTTAACGTAATAACCCCGTCATCACCGTTATGTACCAAAGACTTAACATAATAACCCCGTCATCACCGTTATGTACCAAAGACTTAACGTAATAACCCCGTCATCACCGTTATGTACCAAAGACTTAACGTAATAACCCCGTCATCACCGTTATGTACCAAAGACTTAACATAATAACCCCGTCATCACCGTTATGCACCAAAGACTTAATGTAATAACCCCGTCATCACCGTTATGCACTAAGACATAACGTAATAACCCCCGTCATCACCATTACTCACCCGACTCTTGACGTAATAACTCCCGCCATCACTGTTATGCACCAAAGACTTAACGTAATAACACCGTCATCACCGTTATGCACCAAAGACTTAATGTAATAACCCCGTCATCACCGTTATGCACTAAGACATAACGTAATAACCCCCGTCATCACCATTACTCACCCGACTCTTGACGTAATAACTCCCGCCATCACTGTTATGTACCAAAGACTTAACGTAATAACCCCGTCATCACCGTTATGTACCAAAGACTTAACGTAATAACCCCGTCATCACCGTTATGCACCAAAGACTTAATGTAATAACCCCGTCATCACCGTTATGCACTAAGACATAACGTAATAACCCCCGTCATCACCATTACTCACCCGACTCTTGACGTAATAACTCCCGCCATCACTGTTATGCACCAAAGACTTAACATAATAACCCCGTCATCACCGTTATGCACCAAAGACTTAATGTAATAACCCCGTCATCACCGTTATGCACTAAGACATAACGTAATAACCCCCGTCATCACCATTACTCACCCGACTCTTGACGTAATAACTCCCGCCATCACTGTTATGCACCAAAGACTTAACATAATAACACCGTCATCACCGTTATGCACAGAATACTTAATGTAATAACCCCGTCGTCACCGTTATGCACCGAAGACTTAATGTAATAACCCCCATCATGCACCAAAGATTTAACGTAATAACCCCCGTCATCACCATTACTCACTCGAGTCTTGATGTATTAACCCCAGCCATCACTGTTACGCACCTGAGATTTGCTTTATTAACCCTCATCATCATCGCACCTGAGACTCACCAACCCACTTAAGACTCACTAAACACTACTTAATTACAGATGATCTGTCATTTCTGTGGTGGTGTTTCTGCCCTGCAGGTGCAGGTGATCAGAGGGGGCAATAAGAAGGTGCTGAATAAGCTCATGGGCGCAGTTCAGAAGGAGTCCAAAGGTCGAGCCGATCCAGTCCAGCTCAGGAACATTTTGGAGGAAATGATATCATGATTAAAAACCAGAGCGGAACTGATGACATCTGGACAGTTTTAGTATTTCTTTGCTCTGGAACCTCAGAAAAGCCTTAGTGATGAACTGAAAGGTTGGATCATGTGAGTTTGAGCAGGAAAACACCCAGCAGTGAGCAGTGGCTACAATTCAGCAGCGTTTGTGTTTATTATTTACGAGTTCCTGTTGAAACTGGGTCAACATAAATCTATTATATTTTGTATAAATGGCTTTAAATGTGGAAAAGAGTGTATTGATATTTAAATAAACGAACCCCCTGCTTGAAAATAAATTTTAATTCTTATTTTAGTAATTAAGTGTCTGTAAAGGCCAAGAGTTAATGCATTTTAATTAAGCAATTAGTGCATCTGTAATTGCACAGCGTTCATGGTGTAATGAACGAATGGAAATGAGAACTGGGAGAGGTGAACTAAAAGAGGTGCTGACGAAGAAGAGGAATGTCGTTGCTCTAAAATCCAAGATGCACACGGCGAAACCCTCTGGGAATACCCAACACACCCACACACACATGCTGAGTTTGTTTTTTATTAAGTAAACAAAGAAAATGTAGGTATCTGCAGGAGAAACAGGAAGGGGGTGCTAAAACTTTTAATCAGAGCTACAGATGGGTTAAAATCAGTGTCCACAATGTGAGGTGACATGCTGATCTTACTGCCTGCTTGAGAAAACATTGTCTGACTAAAAGGACACAGCGCTGCCTAGTGGGCGGTTCTCAACATTACACCGTGAACTACTTTATTTATTAAGGACTGCTGATAATAATAATAACAAAAATAATCTAATTTATAAATGAATTGACAAATAAGTAAATAATGATACGCATGTGTTTTATATTAGATTTATTGATTTATTGTATAGAGCTAGATAAAAACTCCAATAGGTTTCCTGAAGGGCATTTTTGAAGCTCACCTGTGTTGGCTCCACATAAACCCCCAGTTAATCCATAAATGGGCAAAAGGGAGGAACAAACAAGCCTGATTCCAGTCAGACAGTTAACATTAAGCGACACATAACAGACAGCAGCGGTTTGACACCCGCAATGCAGCTGTCACTCATATCAACCACACCCCCAATTATGCATTATTTTACGACTTCATATAATTGTATCTGATGAGGTACATAAAAATGTACCCCCTGTAGAGTAGTCCTGAACAGGAAATCCAGCTATGGAGACCAAAACTTTTGGACCAGGGTTTGTTGGTGGTCTTTCACCTGCTCCCGTCAGCACAGGTTTAACGCTGGATGCCCTTGCTAACGCATTTTATCCTGGTTTGGGATGGACATTGCATCCCAGTGGCTGGGGGTTTGCGCATTGGCTGGGAATCGACCCCAGGCCATGTGCCGCGCAGCAGGTGAGAAACCAATCACTGAGCCAACAAGAGCCATTTTTTTAAAATTTGTACCAGGACATAAACACGTTTATTTCAGTTGTAATGTTGAACATTTTAACATGGGGATGGACCCCCTTTATGAGTGATGGACATTTGAGGAACTGTAGGTTTTGGCACTTCCAGTAGTAGGATATTATCAAGCACAGTACGTACAGTATTGTAGAATTTGAATTTAAATTATAAATACACAATGGAGAAACATTCAAGGATGAGAAATGTTTTTATTAGTCAGAAATTTCACGTTTCTCTTCCTTTCCTTTCTCTCTCTGAACACATCGGACCACACAAACACAATGACAAGTGAGGATCGTTTCGGGAAAATAATTTATTTCTGCTAATCCACAAAAGCATCTTTTAAAAATATACCTGATATTTTTAAAAACCCATATAAATATCTTTGGAATAAAACTAGCCCTCTGTAAATTAAAGAAAAAGAGAAGAGAGAGAAAAAAAAGGTCAGTAATAAAGGCACACATCAGGCAGAAATGTGCAATCATAGCTCAATGAGCTCATGCTAAGCTATCCTGCTACCTAACTAGCTATCTTTGTGATTCCTATTAGAAGCGATTCATCCTTGTGCTAGCATCCCAAATCTAAACGCTAATCATAATAAGTGGTACATGTCTGAAATCTGGTACGTGTTTGTGATCTTCTGTGAAACGAGCTGCTGTTATTCCCGTTCCTCCGCGTCCTAGCATGAGCACGACTAGCTTTTTGTGTAGCTAGCATAACATCACGATTCCTCATTACCTTACACTGATGACTTGAGTACTATTTTTTGCTAGCAATGTTTTCACAATCCAGTGCTAATTGGAGCAAGAGAGAATAAACTCTGATTAATAAAACTTGTGTAGTTAGCAAGTGAAACAAGCAGCGCAGGTTTCCGCCGCCTCAGTACTTTAAGTACTAGTGTTGTTAGCATGGCGTGCGTATACTGTAATGCTAGCCGACCTCATGTTCTTATTCATGATTAGCATTTGAAATTAGCGCTTCAAGATTTAAATTCTTCCTAATACAGTATAAAAATGGATTTTATATTAAATAAAAGTAAAGAACAGTTACTTATATTATTTAGGACCTCGACATGAAAATGAGAATGTTTATCTCTCTGACTAGTAAACATTCCTTTTCCACACTTGTACTATCTTTATATCACAAATACAATTATTTATTATTTTGTATACATCACGACATGTGAACATGTCCTGATTAATAGATATGTATTAAGAGCGGCGTTCAAGTCAAACCGGGACTTGTGAATGCAGGTCATTTCTGACATACAGAAGCACCGTGTGGTGATGAGACTCTTCGCCGCAGTAAAACATGTCTAAACGTTTCAAAGAAGGCCGTACATCCAGCGCACTCGTTCTATTGAACATTCAGCGAGTGGGTGTCTGTCTGTGGCAACTGTACACACAATCGTCCACCAACACCACTTCCACATTACACGAACCCGGTTAGGAGTTATTGCCACATCCCCGTACAATCCATTTCCACATGTCAAGGAGTTCCTGGGAGGCTGGCGTTTCAGACATAAATCAGACAGACGGCTCCGGCGTTCCGAGAAAACCTATATTTACATTTAAGCATTTGGCAGACACTCTTATCCAGAGCGACTTACATTTGTATCTCATTACACAACTTAGCAGTTGAGGGCCTTGCTCAAGGACCCAACAGTGGAACCTTGGTGGTTGTGGGGTTTGAACCTGGGATCTTCCGAACCGTAGTCCAATGCGTTAACCACTGAGCTACCCCTGACCTTGACCAACCTTGATGTTGTAAAAGCACTAGTGAAACACTGGGATAAGTTCATTAGTGTAGCAGGGACGAGAAATATACAGTATAGAGACATAAACTGAGTTTTTATTCTGCACAATCAAAAGTCCCGGTTTGACCTGAACGCCCATGTACTGTACCCTGCAACATTTCCTCCGAAACATATTTGTATTTTACTTCATAAGTATTCCTTAAATACGTTTGGATTTTTTTTATGTTTTATAAAATTACACTTTTATACCAATCAAGTGAACCTTAAAAAATACAAATGAATCAATTAAGGGTATTTTCAAGATTAAATACAAAAGCATTTTTGAAAACTCCAATGGACAATATTAAGGTAGTGTTGCTGTATATATGCCGTGAAAAACCATGGTATTATTCTATCTACAGAAAGGTTTAAATATACACTATATTTCGTTTTTCCTCTGTAATAAAACCTAACATTCATATAGGTGCCGTTATTGATAGATGGACTTTACAGACCCAAACCTAATCAAGGACATTCAATGGACGTAGATGTGCATCGTTTTAGTTTCATACATCCTGGTCTGTCCTTTAAGGGCAACATTACTACACACAAACACTTGCAGTAAGGCTTCAGGGTAAAACAATCAAATTAAAGCTGTAAAAGTTTTTTTGTAGCACTAAAAACTGGAGAAATCAGCATCTAAAATGTTTTCCTAGAGACAGTTAAGGACATAAATCCAGGATTTATGTGAGAGGTACTTCTGTCTACATTGCACTAAGTTTAAAAGTCCCCCCAAAAAAGTTCTAAGGTTAAGGAGCTCTACTGGAAGACGAGAGATGATTTAACAGGCGTGGATTCTCCTCCTGGAAGCGTGAGAGTTCCCCAAGGACGGATTTTAGAGTTACACAGGCAAGATGGCGAAAACATGCAGCTCTGCTTCTCTAAATGGAAATTAATCTATGAGTGAAGTGGTGTCTTGATCTACTGTAGAAAGCCTCGAGAGACGGGGGCATTATCTCTTAATGTCTAAATTAAGAGATAAAGCGAACACACGTCCATGGTTTAAAGACTGAAAGAAACTCAAGTACTCAGACCTACAAATCTGTTGGATTAAAAAAAAGAAAAGAAAAAAAAAAAAAAAAAGATGTTTTCCTTCTAACATAACCCTCGGCTTTTTTTATTTATATATATATATATATATATATATATATATATATAAATAGAGAGATGTTGAGATGGCAGAATGGACCTCGCGCTGTTCCTCCACCAGAAGAGGAAGACAAAAACAAATGGTGATCTGTACTCCGTGTCCAGGAAACGCAACCAGATTAAGCTCGATCTGCTTTCCTGTTGAGAGAGTCGTGTCCACTCGTCTCTACTCCTCCATGGGGACGTACGAGAGGATGGAGTGCTCCTGGGTGATGGCAGCCAGTTCTTTCAGGAACTCGGTGAAGACGACAGTGGCGTAAACCTCCGTCCTGTTCGGAGGAACCACGGTCTTGGGTTGGATGGATCGCATCTTCGCGTTCTTCTCGGCATTCTGGGAATCTGACATGAAGATGAACCAAATTGACCTTATTAGTCGGTTTAATCACTTTAGGTTTAAACAACACAATGCAATTATCGTTTGATGATGTCAGTACAGAAAGTAGTCAAGAAAGAAAAGTCAGCGACTTAAAGTGTGAGGAGATAAAGTGATGAACCTTGCACTGGGAGAGAAGTCTCTCTGGCCAGGAGACACTGCTGAGCCGCCAAGAGAAGTTCAGGAAAATCCTTCTGTCTCACTGCCAGCTGCTCGATCTGATTCTTCACAGATGCCAAGACCTGCAGAGACACAACAAAGCAGCACACGTGTGAAGAGACGTGACCTGGGAGACCAAGGTTTAGCACGAAACAGGAACATTTCACAAAAAATGGAAAAACCAAGGAAAATATAGTTGCAAGCAATGCTGAGCGGGCCCAAGCACCCTGCGGCATCACCACATCACCTGCGTGTATTTTTCAGCTTGTTAACATTCATTTAAATTCAATTCAAATGACATGAATTTAAAATAGGTTGAATTTTGTATCAAGACCTTACTGGAAAAAAGCATCACACTATGATGTCACTCAATGTGACGTCACTTAGAAAGTTATTAACCACTTTTCTGTCATAAATTCAAGGCATTGTCACGGCTGACCTGCTTGAGATATCAAAAATCCCTCTGCAATTTCGGATCCTCAAAGTCTTGAGATCACATCGGCCCGGTTTGGTGGTGATCGGATAAATCCCCGAGGAGGAGAACATCAAAAGTTTTTTGCAAACAACCCAAAATAACGGACTTCCTGTTGAGTTGAGCCCATGGCATGCAATGTGAAAGTTGTTCAGCTTAATGAGCTCTAAATGTGCACCGGGTTTCGCATCCATATGTGCAAGTGTGTATGAGCTACGCAACAAAATCACATGTGAGGGAGATAAATGGAGAAAAAAAAAAAAAAAAAAAAAAAAAAAAACACTGGATGGAAGGAAATTTAAATAATAATAAAAAAAAAGAAATTAGAAAATAAAAATGTAACTAAAGGGGGGAAAATTTAAGCAAATTATTGACAAAAAGGAACAATGTGAATGAATGAATTATCAATAAATAATTAATAAAAAAAAAAGAGAGAAAAGCAAAAGAAAGAAGCGAACAAGAAATAAACATGGAAGAAGAAAGAAAGGAAAGAACTGAAGTATGAATGTTAAACAGTTTTCAATTAGTTATAGGGATTAAAAACAAAGAGACAAGTGAAGTAGAATGAAAGAAGAAAAAGACAAGCAGAAAAAAAATGGAGGGAAGAATTAAAATGTAAAGAAAGTAGGAAGAGATGAAAATGAAATGATGGTCAGCATGATCAAAGTGTAAAAATCCCTCCGTCACAGGAACAATTAACCCTGAGGATGACTGACTGAGCCTCACACCCTTTAGCTCCTGGATGGGTGTGTGTGTGTGTGTGTGTTTCTGAATCTTCACTTCATCCCCTTCAGCTCGGTAGACGTTTGCCTTCAGGACCGGCTCATCTACATTCCTCAGACTGATGTACACGGACGAGACTTGGAGCTCCGGCATCCCGAACCAGGATCGTCTCTGTTTCCTCAGGGTGTGACCTTTAACCCCTGGCTGTGTTTCAAATTGAATGCTGTACAATATTATATGTTATCCAGCAGCTCCTGCTTTATTGGATGTACATGTTTACACACTGCGCTGCATTACACTATGGATGAGGTGACGTGAGCTCGGTGTAAAATCAGCACGGCTGTATAGTGCCGGCGAGATGGACACACACCGTGTTACAGGTTGTTCAGAGAGACCCTGCAGTGAGACCGTGCTGACGTTCACTCTAGCCTGCTTTCATTTTTCATGTTTTTGTCTCCCTCTCATTTTCAGTCCAGTACCTGAGGAATGTTCTCTGTTAGTTGTGTGTCGGAGCTGCTCGTGGTGAGAGCAGGTGGTGTGTGGATTAGGACCTGGTGGGCTTTAGTGCTCTGTTACCTGGTAGAGCGAGCGAACGCTGGGCTGGAACACCATGTTGGTGTTTAACAGGAAGGAGCGCAGCAGGGGCTGGGGGTAGAGAGCCAGCTGACCGATGATCCCCGTTAACAGGAGGTTCACGTGCAGAGAGTTCTCCAGCATGTTCTCCAGCCGAGAGAACAGCACGCTCACGAACGGCCCTGCAACACAACGCATTTCAATAACACACACTCTGTTATTAATTCATGAGGATAAGAGTTCCTGGTTCTGATATAGAGATAATGGCACGGGGAAACTCTTATTGTGTGGAGTGTGTGAGGTGAAACGATAAGAACATGCTGACCCGATCATGGTCGGCCGGATCGGAACAAAAAATTATCCATTTTGAAGGTAAATATTGTTGGAATGAATCTATTCTTATTGTGCACATAACAACAACAATGAAATGAAACAAGTTAAGAAATTAACTCTGATTGGCTCGAATTACACGCGCAGTAAAGAATCTAACCAATCACAGATCAGCATGAACTCTTTGTAATGCAGACGGTGGGATTTATAAGAAAAGATGGGACGCCTGAACAAACCTCAACGTTGGAGGAAAAAAGTTTTTCTTCTTCCGTTACATTTCCAGCAGATTAAACTTTTTTTTAAAAAGCATTTCGGGAATGTGGAAAAACAATTAGGATCATGTGATGAAAGCTGGAATCTCCAATGGGAACGATTGCAATCGATAGATTGTCTCACCTGTAAAAGGCATGCATTGACTCGCGTTTCCGCTCTGAGCTTTAGCCTTAAACGGCGAGGGCGATTTTTCCGCTTCCGACGTCTCCGCGGAAAACGAGTTGAAGTCCACGTCCTCCCCTTCCTCCATCACGGAATTCCTCAACTCTTGTTGCGTCCTCGTTGGACTTTTCGCTTCCACGACCAGAGTGCGGATCAGCTCTTCGTACTGCGTCACCAAGTCGTCTTCGTTCTCCACGTGAACGTCGTGAGAGCTCTGATCGGCTTCATTCTGAACGCCGTTTTGCGTCTCCGTCTCCACCGGACCGTTCTGGATTTCCGATTCTTCACCGGACTCTTCCGGCTTTTCGGTGACACCTGCCTCGGAAACGATCGTCTTTCTGCCACCGGACTCGTTGGCGTCCTTCTGCGCCACCAGGTCGTACACCATGACGTCGTCCTGGAATTCCGACTCCTCCACGTAGGAGCCGTTGATGAGCAGCGTGGCCGTCTTTCGGAGTTCCTGGATGTGCTGCGGAGGATCGCTCGGTGCGCTGGCCGCGGCGGCTCGGTTCTCTTCTTCTTCCGCTTCACGCTGCGCTCGCGTGGAACCCGCGTCGTAACTGTCATCCCACTCGAGTTCCACGCCGTAGGACGACGCGACATCGGTGAGAGCTTTCGAGGTCACACGAGAGCGGGATTTGTCCTCGGGAGACGGGGTCACGCCGTCGTAGGGGGCCGACCAGATGCGGCACGCGCGCATGCAGCTGCTGATGCCGTTACGCGCGTCGTAGAGGTAATGCAGGTAACTGACGTCCAGGTGAATCTCTGAGCCGATTACACACGTGTGACCGGGATCGTCCTGCTCCGACGAACACGCCTCTGTTTCAGTAAACAGGAAATATAATAACATTAGCGTCAGTTAAATCTTTATTCCTACTAACTAACATTACGTAAAAATGTTTTTGATAATACATCATAATTATGTAAGATAATCATTGCAAAGGCATTCTGGGTAATAATAATAGTTTAATCATAACAGCAGGTCAGGGAAAAATGCTCTGAGAAATAGAATTCAATAGAGTGAAAAAGTTTGTACACCCTCACTTCAACACAATACAAGCAACACAACCTTTTCTCTTTTTTTTCCCCCTCAAACATCAACACAATCTTTTCTTTTTAATCCACTTCCTCCTAAATCCTTCTCCAGACCTCCTTAAGTCTGCTTTTGGATTTTCGCTAATCTCCTCACTGAGAGCGTCTTTGTTTCAGTCATTTATAAATAATCCCTTCCTTGTCGGTTAACCACTTTAAACTTTTTAATATCTTTTTATCCCCTGTTTTCCGACTAGATGCCAATAATTTCTGGATAAACTCCGAAGCTAAACAGCTCTGATTCTGTCGAGATGTTCTGTTCGAAATCTTGTGATTGGGAGAAAAGGCCGTTGAGACGGACCGCGTGTCCCCTCGATCTCTCCCGCACCAGGAATGAACAAAATGTGTACTGAGGAAAAATATTAAAAAGAAATGATAATAAATTTGTAATAATACTAATAACATATATAATATACATGTTACCCATAATTTCTGAGGAAAATGTATAATATACAGTAGGTCCCGTTGCAAACAGCATAAAGTAATAAAAAGGCTTTTAACTCAGAAACTCAAGTCAAGTACACCACATCAAGACATTACACCAATTATTAAAGTTCAGCAAAAACCTTAAAATACAACAGAAAGACAACAAAATAATAATAAAATCAGCTAGAACCGCGTTACCGGTCGTTCCTGACTGAGCTCCATCAGTGACTTTGGACCACGTGATGGAGTCGAGCTGTCGGATGGGTGGAGCGATGAAGTCTGGAGAGCAGCAGGATGGAGTGAGGGCAAGAAATTTAGCCGCGGAAATGGAATGACAGTCTCGGTCGTTCATGACATGCCGCTGACTCTGCATCATGTGATTACATGGGATCAGATACCTGCCGAGAATAATCACACCAAGATTAGATTAAGATTACGGTTTTTAATGTAGCACGTCAAGATGTCCATTCTCTCTGTTTTTATCACTTGAGATACTGAGCCAGGTTATCCTCCAACCCTAAGATATTAGAGACGGGGCAGAATAGATTCAGTTACCAGGCGTTCAAGAAGGTTTTAAAACGTCGCCATTTCTTTACATTTATTTATTTATTTATAAAGGTGGTACACTCTGAACTATTTACACATTTTCATCTCATGTGGTAGGAGCGAGTTGGTGATTAGACTTAATAATTATGGCGGCGGGCCTCCGAGTGGTAAAATGCTCGCCCTATCATCCGGAGATCGCTGGTTCGGTTCCTGGGTGATGCTGTAACCTCTCACAGCCGGAGGTCTAAATTGGCCGAGCTCTCTCAGTGGGGAGGGATGAGAGGTACTTAGTGCTCCTACATTAAATCACAGCTCTATGCCATTCGGGGCGTCTGTGAGCTCGTGCATGCGGAGGGAGCGGATAGCGCTGTCGTCCGAGTGTGTTACTCCGCCCCCAATGGTGCATGAGCGAGTAGTTCGGAAAAAAAGAGGAGTCACGTGGTTCGGAGGAAACACGTGACAACCCTCGGTCCTCCTGGCTGAATGGTAGTAAGTAGCCTTAATGTGGGAGCCCCCCCTAGTGACAGGAAGGAATTGGACACGACTAAATTAGGGAGAAAATCTGGATTTTTTTTTTCTTTAATAATAATAATAATAATAATTATGGCGGATGACTTGAGAGATGTCTTGCCCATGACTGGACATGGTATCTATATTCCACTTTAATTCTATTCTATTTTATTTTACTTTATTATTTATTTATTATTTGTACATTTTTTTTTAAATTACAGCTAAAAGTTTTTCCATATATTTCATAATTTTTTATTTTACTTCAAATTTTAATTATTTTAAAAGTCTTATTGCTATTATTTTCTATTTCTTCTTATGATTATTATTATTTTTTCTCTTTTATGTAAAAGCACTTTGAATTAACATGTTATACAAATAAACTTGCCTTGCCTTGAATTTGAGATATGCGAGACTTTTTTTTTTATTCTTTAATTTAATTTGAAGTTTAATGTTAAACTTTTGTATTTTAAGTTATTATTTTATTTTAAAGGAGACAATTAATGCTATAAGGAACAAACTACACACTCATTCAACTTTTTTCTTTTTAGGTTTAAAATTGTAACAAAAGGAGTAAAATTGTCTACTAATCATTCACTACATAGTGCTCCACATGAAGTAGCTACTGGTTCAGAACTTAAGGTAAGGATTCTCACAAATGCCTGTAGAAAAGAATAACAAAAAAAACACACACAAATCTCTCAGGTAAGGTACTCACTTGAATACGAGCTGAAGCATGACGTCCTCGCAGTACAGACTAATCAGAGTGCGGAAAAGAGCGAGAGACACGGTGCCCAACTGAAACACAAGAGCGATAAACGTGAGAATACAGCGCACAAAAAATTAAGATTTAATAACATATTGAAATAATTGATGAATCTCAAAGGTCCTATACAGTATGTTTTGCTTTTTCAGGCTCTGTTATTGCCCCAACTTTCAGATACACTTTAAACTCCCATCATTTCACTCCTCTTCCAAATAAACATTTTCAGTGTCTATGTAAATGAGTTACTCCTTAGCCCCGCCCCAACAATCTTGGTGGAGCTGAAGGGGAGGAGCTCTTCTTATATGAGGTCACATTAGGAGAGAAAGTCTAATTACAAAATTCACTCTATTCACTCTTTACTTGAGCAAGTTTATTCGTCAGTTTGTTTTGACAATAAATCATATGCGAGCACCTGGAAGGGCGTGTTGATACGGCTGACGAGCGTGTCCAGGATATGCACGTTGTCATGGCGATGGAGGAGGATGAAGCTAAGGAAGGTCTGCAGCAGCGCAGGTTCAGTGATGGTCCTTATGAAGAGATCCAGATACGCCGTGGTGGTCATCACTTCCTCTAGAGTCATCTATACACACACGCACACACAAATACTTAGCTCAGGTGAATGCTGTATATAATGTCACATATAGGCTCTGAAATTTAATAATATATTAAAGGAATAATGCATATTCAATTACTCCTAGGTAGCGTATGCAATTGAACGGAGGCTCCGCCCACTTTTTAGCATTCTTAGTTCCTGAAGTGTCACACTGACAGACATTCTGCCGCTTACTTTGTGCAGCGCGGGTCCTAAAACAGGAACCAGAAAGCCGTTGATGATGTAGCCAACCAACTGATCTCTGATGGACGGATGAGCCACCTGCAGGAAGATGAAACCAGTTCCTTATACACGAGTATGTCTATACAGCGGACGTGAAATCACGCATCACCATCACCATGTCACTTTCACCTTAACACGCTCACCTGCATGACGGCGTTACAGAACTCGAGTGAGTTGAGAAAGTGAACGAGTGCGGGCTCCTGCTGCCACTCGTCCTTCTGTATGCAGTGCCAGTCTTCACTGGGCATGTCCAGCTTTGCAGGCAGAGACGAGTACAGACCACTCAGACCTGTGGCTAACACCTACACACAAAAAAAGGGAAGAAAAATATATATATATAAATTTACAGCTGAAATCAATGAAACAGTGATACCAAATACAAGAAATTTCCGAATTCAGAAAACTGAAATGTAGTAAATGAAGAGATACCAGATAAAAAAAAAGAGTAAATGACAAGACAACAGGCAAAACAAGATGCTGAGGTAAAGAAGGTGTTGTGGAAACGTTAAAGTTACGGGATAGAAGACAGCAATGTGATAAATAAAGAGATACCAGACAGAAGAGGATGTAGTGAAAAGGGAGTTATACCAAGCAGAAAGTGGTAAATGAAGAGATACTGTACGGAAGAAAGTGTTCTAGTGCTGTGACATCAAACAAAAGAAGTTGACAGTGTAATGAGAAAGTGATACATTAACAAAGATGGTATTGTGGTAAATAAAGAGATGCCTAGAAGGTGAAGGTGTTGTCGCAAAGACAAAGATATATCAGAAAAGAAAAGAAGGTGGTGTATAAATGAAGAGACGGAAGAAAGTGTTGTGTAAATGAACAGATACAAGGGCGGAAGAAGGTGTTGTGTAAATAAAGAGATACCGTAAATAAGGCGTCAAGTAAATGAAGACAAATGTCTTAATGTAAAAGAAGAGATACAGGACAGAAGAGGTGGTGCTTAAACAAAGAGATACCAGACGAAATAAGGTGGTGTGCAAATGAAGAGATATCAGACAGAAGAATGAAGAGATATCAGACAGAAGAATGAAGAGATATCGGACAGAAGAATGTGGTGTGTAAATGAAGAGATACCAGACAGAAGAAGTTGTTGTGTAAATGAAGAGATACCAGACAGAAGAAGTTGTTGTGTAAATGAAGAGATACCAGACAGAAGAAGTTGTTGTGTAAATGAAGAGATACCAGACAGAAGAAGTTGTTGTGTAAATGAAGAGATACCAGACGGAAGAAGTTGTTGTGTAAATGAAGAGATACCAGACGGAAGAAGTTGTTGTGTAAATGAAGAGATACCAGACGGAAGAAGTTGTTGTGTAAATGAAGAGATACCAGACGGAAGAAGTTGTTGTGTAAATGAAGAGATACCAGACGGAAGAAGTTGTTGTGTAAATGAAGAGATACCAGACAGAAGAAGTTGTTGTGTAAATGAAGAGATACCAGACAGAAGAAGTTGTTGTGTAAATGAAGAGATACCAGACAGAAGAAGTTGTTGTGTAAATGAAGAGATACCAGACAGAAGAAGTTGTTGTGTAAATGAAGAGATACCAGACAGAAGAAGTTGTTGTGTAAATGAAGAGATACCAGACGGAAGAAGTTGTTGTGTAAATGAAGAGATACCAGACGGAAGAAGTTGTTGTGTAAATGAAGAGATATCAGACGGAAGAAGTTGTTGTGTAAATGAAGAGATACCAGACGGAAGAAGTTGTTGTGTAAATGAAGAGATACCAGACGGAAGAAGTTGTTGTGTAAATGAAGAGATACCAGACGGAAGAAGTTGTTGTGTAAATGAAGAGATATCAGACGGAAGAAGTTGTTGTGTAAATGAAGAGATACCAGACGGAAGAAGTTGTTGTGTAAATGAAGAGATACCAGACGGAAGAAGTTGTTGTGTAAATGAAGAGATACCAGACGGAAGAAGTTGTTGTGTAAATGAAGAGATACCAGACGGAAGAAGTTGTTGTGTAAATGAAGAGATACCAGACGGAAGAAGTTGTTGTGTAAATGAAGAGATACCAGACGGAAGAAGTTGTTGTGTAAATGAAGAGATACCAGACGGAAGAAGTTGTTGTGTAAATGAAGAGATACCAGACGGAAGAAGTTGTTGTGTAAATGAAGAGATATCAGACGGAAGAAGTTGTTGTGTAAATGAAGAGATACCAGACGGAAGAAGTTGTTGTGTAAATGAAGAGATACCAGACGGAAGAAGTTGTTGTGTAAATGAAGAGATACCAGACGGAAGAAGTTGTTGTGTAAATGAAGAGATACCAGACGGAAGAAGTTGTTGTGTAAATGAAGAGATATCAGACGGAAGAAGTTGTTGTGTAAATGAAGAGATACCAGACGGAAGAAGTTGTTGTGTAAATGAAGAGATACCAGACGGAAGAAGTTGTTGTGTAAATGAAGAGATACCAGACGGAAGAAGTTGTTGTGTAAATGAAGAGATACCAGACGGAAGAAGTTGTTGTGTAAATGAAGAGATACCAGACGGAAGAAGTTGTTGTGTAAATGAAGAGATACCAGACGGAAGAAGTTGTTGTGTAAATG
This sequence comes from Channallabes apus, assembly GCA_030522415.1. Classification (NCBI taxonomy): domain Eukaryota; kingdom Metazoa; phylum Chordata; class Actinopteri; order Siluriformes; family Clariidae; genus Channallabes; species Channallabes apus. Next base: position 11,044,496 of record CM060110.1, on the reverse strand, counting down.
AAGAGATACCAGACGGAAGAAGTTGTTGTGTAAATGAAGAGATACCAGACGGAAGAAGTTGTTGTGTAAATGAAGAGATACCAGACGGAAGAAGTTGTTGTGTAAATGAAGAGATATCAGACGGAAGAAGTTGTTGTGTAAATGAAGAGATACCAGACGGAAGAAGTTGTTGTGTAAATGAAGAGATACCAGACGGAAGAAGTTGTTGTGTAAATGAAGAGATACCAGACGGAAGAAGTTGTTGTGTAAATGAAGAGATACCAGACAGAAGAAGTTGTTGTGTAAATGAAGAGATATCAGACAGAAGAAGTTGTTGTGTAAATGAAGAGATATCAGACAGAAGAAGTTGTTGTGTAAATGAAGAGATACCAGACGGAAGAAGTTGTTGTGTAAATGAAGAGATACCAGACGGAAGAAGTTGTTGTGTAAATGAAGAGATACCAGACGGAAGAAGTTGTTGTGTAAATGAAGAGATACCAGACAGAAGAAGTTGTTGTGTAAATGAAGAGATACCAGACAGAAGAAGTTGTTGTGTAAATGAAGACATATCAGACAGAAGAAGTTGTTGTGTAAATGAAGAGATACCAGACAGAAGAAGTTGTTGTGTAAATGAAGAGATACCAGACGGAAGAAGTTGTTGTGTAAATGAAGAGATATCAGACAGAAGAAGTTGTTGTGTAAATGAAGAGATACCAGACGGAAGAAGTTGTTGTGTAAATGAAGAGATACCAGACGGAAGAAGTTGTTGTGTAAATGAAGAGATACCAGACGGAAGAAGTTGTTGTGTAAATGAAGAGATACCAGACGGAAGAAGTTGTTGTGTAAATGAAGAGATACCAGACAGAAGAAGTTGTTGTGTAAATGAAGAGATACCAGACAGAAGAAGTTGTTGTGTAAATGAAGAGATACCAGACGGAAGAAGTTGTTGTGTAAATGAAGAGATATCAGACAGAAGAAGTTGTTGTGTAAATGAAGAGATACCAGACGGAAGAAGTTGTTGTGTAAATGAAGAGATACCAGACGGAAGAAGTTGTTGTGTAAATGAAGAGATACCAGACGGAAGAAGTTGTTGTGTAAATGAAGAGATACCAGACAGAAGAAGTTGTTGTGTAAATGAAGAGATATCAGACAGAAGAAGTTGTTGTGTAAATGAAGAGATACCAGACGGAAGAAGTTGTTGTGTAAATGAAGAGATACCAGACGGAAGAAGTTGTTGTGTAAATGAAGAGATACCAGACGGAAGAAGTTGTTGTGTAAATGAAGAGATACCAGACGGAAGAAGTTGTTGTGTAAATGAAGAGATACCAGACGGAAGAAGTTGTTGTGTAAATGAAGAGATACCAGACGGAAGAAGTTGTTGTGTAAATGAAGAGATACCAGACGGAAGAAGTTGTTGTGTAAATGAAGAGATACCAGACGGAAGAAGTTGTTGTGTAAATGAAGAGATACCAGACGGAAGAAGTTGTTGTGTAAATGAAGAGATATCAGACGGAAGAAGTTGTTGTGTAAATGAAGAGATACCAGACGGAAGAAGTTGTTGTGTAAATGAAGAGATACCAGACGGAAGAAGTTGTTGTGTAAATGAAGAGATACCAGACGGAAGAAGTTGTTGTGTAAATGAAGAGATACCAGACAGAAGAAGTTGTTGTGTAAATGAAGAGATATCAGACAGAAGAAGTTGTTGTGTAAATGAAGAGATATCAGACAGAAGAAGTTGTTGTGTAAATGAAGAGATACCAGACGGAAGAAGTTGTTGTGTAAATGAAGAGATACCAGACGGAAGAAGTTGTTGTGTAAATGAAGAGATACCAGACAGAAGAAGTTGTTGTGTAAATGAAGAGATACCAGACAGAAGAAGTTGTTGTGTAAATGAAGACATATCAGACAGAAGAAGTTGTTGTGTAAATGAAGAGATACCAGACAGAAGAAGTTGTTGTGTAAATGAAGAGATACCAGACGGAAGAAGTTGTTGTGTAAATGAAGAGATATCAGACAGAAGAAGTTGTTGTGTAAATGAAGAGATACCAGACGGAAGAAGTTGTTGTGTAAATGAAGAGATACCAGACGGAAGAAGTTGTTGTGTAAATGAAGAGATACCAGACGGAAGAAGTTGTTGTGTAAATGAAGAGATACCAGACGGAAGAAGTTGTTGTGTAAATGAAGAGATACCAGACGGAAGAAGTTGTTGTGTAAATGAAGAGATACCAGACGGAAGAAGTTGTTGTGTAAATGAAGGGATACCAGACGGAAGAAGTTGTTGTGTAAATGAAGAGATATCAGACAGAAGAAGTTGTTGTGTAAATGAAGAGATACCAGACGGAAGAAGTTGTTGTGTAAATGAAGAGATACCAGACAGAAGAAGTTGTTGTGTAAATGAAGAGATACCAGACGGAAGAAGTTGTTGTGTAAATGAAGAGATACCAGACAGAAGAAGTTGTTGTGTAAATGAAGAGATACCAGACAGAAGAAGTTGTTGTGTAAATGAAGAGATACCAGACAGAAGAAGTTGTTGTGTAAATGAAGAGATACCAGACAGAAGAAGTTGTTGTGTAAATGAAGAGATACCAGACAGAAGAAGTTGTTGTGTAAATGAAGAGATACCAGACAGAAGAAGTTGTTGTGTAAATGAAGAGATACCAGACAGAAGAAGTTGTTGTGTAAATGAAGAGATACCAGACGGAAGAAGTTGTTGTGTAAATGAAGAGATACCAGACGGAAGAAGTTGTTGTGTAAATGAAGAGATACCAGACAGAAGAAGTTGTTGTGTAAATGAAGAGATACCAGACGGAAGAAGTTGTTGTGTAAATGAAGAGATACCAGACGGAAGAAGTTGTTGTGTAAATGAAGAGATACCAGACGGAAGAAGTTGTTGTGTAAATGAAGAGATACCAGACAGAAGAAGTTGTTGTGTAAATGAAGAGATACCAGACAGAAGAAGTTGTTGTGTAAATGAAGAGATACCAGACAGAAGATGATGTTGTGTAAATGAAGATATATCAGACAGAAGAATGTGGTGTGTAAATGAAGAGATATCAGACAGAAGAAAGTGGTGTGTAAATGAAGAGATACCGGACAGAAGAAGGTGTTGTGTGCGATGTGCATGGCCACGAGCTGGTTGTCATTGCTCAGGGTCATGATTAGCAGCAGGGCGTCGCGAGCCTGCTGCCCGATCGCTCCGTCTCTGTGGATGAAGGGAACAAGGAGGGAAAAGAGCAGGAAGTTAGCGGCTCCCTGATCCTCACTGGAGTGGAAGAACAGCTCGAGGATGGAGGGATCATTGGACACAACGCAGCACAGCTGATGGAGGAGAAGAACGAGCTCATGCTCCACCTTGGAGGAAGTTGGAATGCCTGAAACAGAAAAAAAAAACATCATAATCAACATTTATTAACCGTAAGACACCATCCAGTCTCTGAATTCTTTGATTGTAAAAGGAACATGTCCATGTGAATGAGCTGTTACTATAGAAACACACACATCACATCCAGATCAGATGCTTAAGGAGAAGTTGGAATAGAGTAACAGACTAATATTCTATTGCAATAAACAAAGTCAGATGGACAAAAAACTAAAAACACAATGACAAAGACTTATAAAAAACATGGGAATGAATAGCTGAAAGACCAAAGCAAAAAAAGACAAGAAGAAAAGATAGTGAAGATAAAAGACTGAAAAAGACAAAACAAAAGACAGTAAAGAGATAAAACACAGTGCTGAGCCTCACCTGCCTGACCCGTGGCCGTCCCCGAGCAGGACGAGAGCAGCATCATGAGCGGCTTCAGGACGGGCTTGTGATGTAACAGCGGCTGCTTGGCCTGACCGATCAGCATCTCGTACATCTTGAGCTGCTCGAGCTTCGACTGCTCGGTGAAATCGCGCCTCAGGCTCCACACGAACAGGCGCTCCATCACGTTCTCCACGATAACGAACTCCAAAATGGGGCCCATGGCTCCGCCCACTCCGCTCTCCTCCTGCATCAAAAGGAGAAGCATGTGCTCTACGTAATTCTGCACCGTGCTCGCCTCGTCCAGCGGGATCGTCCCGTGCCGGAGGCCGTGAGCTCTGAAGGCGTTAACTCCGACCGCGAGGCTGAGTGAGGCTCCGCTGCTGCGCAAGGGGTCATGTTTCTCCAAGATCTTAACCACCTTAATAAACACAAACAAATAGTTACAGATATACAGAGAATGTTTAGATGTCTAGGATACGCATTATACACACAATAAATTCATTAATCATGCACCTGAGCCCAGTGGTTCTTGAACACGATCATGCATGTCTCAGGGTCGACGCCCTTCGGGACCAGCGACTGGTTTTCTTGACTCCTATTGGCCACAGCTGACGCCATTACTGTGACATCACTGCATTCTGTTTAAAGGTAGATGGTGAAGTTCCTGGGAGACCTACAGGGAGAAATAAAAGAGAGAGAGAGAGAGAGAACATGTGCTTCCACTTATTCTGTATTTTATTATGCATCTCTTAATTTACTTCCTTATTTAATTAATTTTTTACATATCGCCTTTCTAACACCCAAGTTCGCTTATTATTATTATTATTATTATTATTAATAAACGTAACATGTACTTACGCTTTTTTCACCGTTAGCATTTTTATAAGTGTGTTTTCCAACTCCAACATGATTCATTTGGATATTTCGCCCCAAGACACATTTCTCAAACATCATACCCAGCGCTACCTCACCACCTCACCGCGTCCCAAACCGAGACACTACAGTACACGCTCTATACCAGGTGTAGTGCATACTATTTACAGTAGCAACCAACCCACCCTTCCGGTTGCCATGAAAACATTTCCACACTTCATCCCAATAGGAATACATTCAGAAGCATACAAGTCACTCGGGTCACATGACCAGCCCTAACCCCATCAGAGAGGGCGAGCTCCTGGGATTCGGGTTTTATGTCGTGAATAATGCCGTCTCCTTTCTTTACAGGCTTGCATTTCGTTCCCCTCCCTCGGCGCAAAAACAGAAGTGTGTGAGCGAATTTAAGCCTCTTTCTTCCTCCACTTGGCCTCCTTAAAGCTATGACAGGAATGTCTACGCAGGAGGAAAAAAAAAAAAAGAAAAAAAAACACAGACACAGACTCGACAAAACACCAGCGATCCTTCAGTGAAGGCTGAACTCGATCCCAGAATGCACTCTGACTCCAGCTGAGAATTTCAAACACACAGGGATCAGATGTCACGCCGCGCTGATGAGAATGCCTCACGGAGGAGACATGAGGAACACGTGTGCTAATTCACGGGTAGAACTGGATCCGGACGACTACAGACTGTCCCGTGTAGGCGTGTTTTATGTAACGGCATACAAGACTGCGAGAGGATTGATATTTTTAGCAAAGAGAAATTAAAGCTTGTTATATGAATTCCAACCTAAGAAACACGAGATTAAAATCTCATCAGTGCTTCACAAGAGGCCACCTTGTTATACATGTACAGTATATACTCACTGATTACATGTGTGTGTGTGTGTGTGTGTGTGTGTGTGTGTGTGTGTGTGTGTGTGTGTGTGTGTGTGTGAAAATCTGCAGTGCAAATGAGTCATGTGTATATAAATATTATTTTATGTCGTGTCTGAACCCAGAGCGAATAAACATACGAACACATACACAGCTACTCCGCACATGCTGACTAATACACAACGGATTAAAGTCCCTTCCTACCTGCATGTGGACGTTTCTGCGAGCTCCCGTTGGTCCAAAAGCATCCAATCCGCTCACGCTCTCAGTCTCGGCATCATGTGAGGAACCGGAATCAGAATGGATCAGACCTGTCAGGACGAGAAAGTGCTTGAATGAGAGATATGAGAGAGAAGTGTTCTTCTCTAAAAGAAAGAGTGAGTGTGTGAGCATGTGCATGTGTGTGTGTGTGTGTGTGTGTGTGGAGGCCTAAGAGGAAGTGACCAGATGGAAGTGAGGTGTGAGTAAGAGAGTTTGCATGTTTACAGAGAAGAGAGTAGACATTAGGGAAAAGCAAGAAATGAGGAGGGTGTGTGCGTGTGTGTGTGTGTGTGTGTGTGTGTGTGTGTGTGTGTGTGAGAGAGAGAGAGAGATCATAAGCAAGAAACAATGAAATTGCACAAGCTGTATTTCTAATGAATGAAGCTACATTTAAAGACAAAAACACAAACCCCAAACCACACATTAACTCCACTCCCAGAGTAACTCTACTCCACAAACTAACCCCGCCCCCATGCACTAACCCCGCCCCCATGCACTAACCCCGCCCCATGCACCAACCCCATCGCCATACTATTCCAAATACTAACGCCACCTCAAACACACCTAATATGTCACACACTTTAAACTCATCCCATACAACAGCCCCAGCACACTCACTAATCCCATCCTACAGACTAACCCCAGCCCACTCACTAATCCCATCCTACAGACTAACTCCAACCCACTCACTAATCCCATCCTACAGACTAACCCCAGCCCACTCACTAATCCCATCCTACAGACTAAACCCCAGCCCACTCACTAATCCCATCCTACAGACTAACTCCAACCCACTCACTAATCCCATCCTACAGACTAACTCCAACCCACTCACTAATCCCATCCTACAGACTAAACCCCAGCCCACTCACTAATCCCATCCTACAGACTAACTCCAACCCACTCACTAATCCCATCCTACAGACTAACCCCAGCCCACTCACTAATCCCATCCTACAGACTAAACCCCAGCCCACTCACTAATCCCATCCTACAGACTAACTCCAACCCACTCACTAATCCCATCCTACAGACTAACTCCAACCCACTCACTAATCCCATCCTACAGACTAACCCCAGCCCACTCACTAATCCCATCCTACAGACTAACTCCAACCCACTCACTAATCCCATCCTACAGACTAACCCCAGCCCACTCACTAATCCCATCCTACAGACTAAACCCCAGCCCACTCACTAATCCCATCCTACAGACTAACCCCAGCCCACTCACTAATCCCATCCTACAGACTAACCCCAGCCCACTCACTAATCCCATCCTACAGACTAACCCCAGCCCACTCACTAATCCCATCCTACAGACTAAACCCCAGCCCACTCACTAATCCCATCCTACAGACTAAACCCCAGCCCACTCACTAATCCCATCCTACAGACTAACTCCAACCCACTCACTAATCCCATCCTACAGACTAACTCCAACCCACTCACTAATCCCATCCTACAGACTAAACCCCAGCCCACTCACTAATCCCATCCTACAGACTAACCCCAGCCCACTCACTAATCCCATCCTACAGACTAACCCCAGCCCACTCACTAATCCCATCCTACAGACTAACCCCAGCCCACTCACTAATCCCATCCTACAGACTAACTCCAACCCACTCACTAATCCCATCCTACAGACTAAACCCCAGCCCACTCACTAATCCCATCCTACAGACTAACCCCAGCCCACTCACTAATCCCATCCTACAGACTAACCCCAGCCCACTCACTAATCCCATCCTACAGACTAAACCCCAGCCCACTCACTAATCCCATCCTACAGATTAACCCCAGCCCACTCACTAATCCCATCCTACAGACTAACCCCAGCCCACTCACTAATCCCATCCTACAGACTAACCCCAGCCCACTCACTAATCCCATCCTACAGACTAAACCCCAGCCCACTCACTAATCCCATCCTACAGACTAACCCCAGCCCACTCACTAATCCCATCCTACAGACTAACTCCAACCCACTCACTAATCCCATCCTACAGACTAAACCCAGCCCACTCACTAATCCCATCCTACAGACTAAACCCAGTCCACTCACTAATCCCATCCTACACATAAACACCATCCCACCAAGTCCATCCAACAGACTAGATCTATTTCCATGCTAGCCCATCCCACAAACTAACACCGTACCATACACTAACCCCTCCCACAAACTAATGCCCTATGGCACACTAAGCCCAGACCACAAACTAAGCTCAGCCCACACGCTTACCCTATTCACCATGCTAGTAGAGGTAGCAGAGCTGAAGATGTTGAGGTTCTCTTTGGGAGTGACAAGGATGGATAGGATCAAGAATGAGTTCATCAGAGGAACAACCCATGTGAGATGTTTTGGAGATAAAGTCAGAGAGGCCAGATTGAGGTGGTTTGGACATGTTCAGAGGAGAGATGGTGAATATATCGGTAGAAGGATGCTGAGGTTGGAACTGCCAGGCAGGAGGTCTAGAGGAAGACCAAAGAGGAGATTTATGGATGCAGTGAGAGAGGACATGAAGTTAGTTGGTGTGAGAGAAGAGGATGCAGAGGATAGGGTTAGATGGAGGCAGATGATTCGCTGTGGCGACCCCTGAAAGGGAACAGCCGAAAGACAAAGAAGAAGTCCAATAACCCAGATTAACCCCAAACCATAGACTAACCCCCCCTCCCCCACACAAATCCACCACAAATCCACCTGATACTACAAATTAACCCCAACCCACACACTAACACCTTTACACACACTAACCCCACCCCAATGCTAATCTCACAGGCTAAAACCACACCAGACACTAAACCTGGTGCTGCATCCTAATGCTGCCCCTATCCCACACACTAATCCCATACTACACACTAACACCATTATTATTAAGAATAAAACAGTGTTATGTTATAAAACTAAAACTGCGGCGTTGTACCGATGGTGCTTCACATTCACACTCATTCCAACATCAAGATCTTTGCAAAATGAGGAAGTGGTTAAAAGCAGGATCAGAATAACGTCCATGAAATGCAGGAATGCAAATCTCCATATGTGTGTGTACGTGAGACAACCAGAGCCAAACAGAACGACTAAGTAAAATTACTGTGTGTGTGTGTGTGTTCAAGATAATTACGCTCTCATCTGGGACTTCCTTGATAATATCAGAAAGAGAACGCGAGAAAGGATGAAAATCCACTAACACTGAGTATAAACATCAACTGGTCTGCATCTGTGTTTGTACAACGGATCCGATAATCATCCGGCACGGTGCGACAGCGTGTTCAGTTTCAGGCACCGACACAGAGAGACTGACGGGGAGAGACGCATCGTGTTCGCTCAAATTTCCCACGATTGCAACAGCACAATGAGAGCAGGCCTCTTTCATCTCTCCATGGAGACACACACCCTCTATCTTGGGATTTATTTACAGTGGGACTCAAACACAAACACACACAAAAACACACACACATTCTGTCGCTGAATTTGTACGATTTATACCCCTTTTGTTAATGTTTCCGCTCCTAAAGTGTGTAGAAATTATTATTTTTGTAAACAACGCAGTTTACACAATAAGTGACGAGACGCGAGAGGATTTCTCATGAATAAGCGACCGTGTGGTGACCGCATGACTCTACTGTTAGTTACTGTACGACAGTATGGGAAGGGGGGCCACATTAATCAGATATTTGTAAAAATATTTGAAAACCATTTATCATCTTCCTTCCACTTTACAATTAAGAGCCACTTTGCGTCCCGATAAAATACATTAACGTCTGTAGTTGTAACGTAATGAAATGTGGAAAAGTTTAAGAAGTATGAATACTTTTGCAAAGAACTGTAATTGCTTTAACTGTAACACTAAGTGTGTGTGTGTGTGTGTGTGTGTGTGTGTGTGTTTAGGTATCAGTAAAACCTGTTTCTCAGAAAGTTAAGCCGGTTTAAGGCTGGGTTTGTCTCCCCACACTGTTGGAGGGTGTGTTGTTTACACAGTGCCCTGTACAACCATTACATTGCAGTCACACACACACATGTGTTCTTTTTACTATCAGTATTACCGTACACAACAATACACACACAACTGTATACTGATGTAGTAAAAACAACAACAAAAAAAGCCATTAATTTATTCTATTTACTACTTTTAAAAAAATCCCGTTCCAAAATAATTAAATGATTTTAAACATTATAAGTAATTCATTAAAAAAAAACTTCATTTGCAGAACTTCAACACTGACTCTATTTCCCAGAGGTCAGAAAAAAGGGTAAAATCAGCCTGTAACCCATCACCAAAGAACAGAAATAAAGATCAGTGCTGTTATTCTCTCCAGTATAGGAGTGATGAATTATTCATTGTACCTCTGGCTATTTTTCTAACGAGAAATGGCTTTAAAATAAACTGTGCTTGAAGACTTGTACTGCTGTTAAACCTATATCTCATGTACCATAGACACATCTCTGAGGATCCTGATGGATCCACTAACAGCCGCTGTCCGTGGAAATGATTTACTGAAAACGACAGGTTTTATATAAAGACAATGCAATAATCATTCAGTCAAGCTAACAGTTTCTGCTTCATATGCAGGTCTCATAAGTTCAGCAAAACTACTGGCAAAATTATTGACTTTGATTTTTTTTTCTACCACAAATCCTCAAAAGATACGTGTTATAGATAAGGTTCAAGTTAAAGGTGAAGTTAAAGTACGAGACAAAGTTACTTACCAAAGAAGAGGTAAGAGTAAAGTTTAAGAATATTTACGTTACATTACAGTCAAAGTTGGAGATTAAGTTGGAGATAAGGTTAAAGTTAAAGGTAAAGTTAAAGGTAATGTTAAAGTTAGAGATAGCGATACGGTTAAAGCTAGAAAAAAATTTGAGATAATGTTAGCTATAGAGTTAGAGATAGGTTAAGTTAGAGGTAAAGTTAAGGTTAAAGTTGGAAGTAGGGTTAGAAATAAATGTGGAGGTAAAGTTAATGTTAAAGATAACGTTAAAGGTAAGGTTGAAGTTGGAGATAAAGTTAAAGTTAGAAATATAGATAAAATTGGAGATAAAATTGGAGATAAAGTTATCAATAATGTTTAGGTTAGAGGGTAAAGTTAAGATTAGAGATAAAATTTTAACTAAAAGTGAAGTTAAGGTAAATTTAGAGATACGATTAAAGTATTAAAGAAAGAGATGAAATTAAAAATAGACTTTACATTTACAATATAAGAAATTCGGTGGATCAGATATTGGAAACACAAAGACAAAATTTGTTCAGATCATATAATACAAATAAATACAATAATTTACACAATACAAATGTAATAAACTTCCTATACTACAACATGTTCTTTCATCACGTTCAGCAGGACCCGAACACAATAATCTCACTCACACACTTCATTCTTCCTGAACACTCATGTGGAGAAACAAATGGATATTAATGTCGATCAGACTTATGGTGTAGTAGCTATGACCTCTGACATCCTTTCTTACTCACACACACTCGCACACACACTCACACATTCACGCAAATGCAAATCCAGTCTCATTTACATAACCAGGAAACCAGAACCTTACACCTGATAGGTGGGATTTACGCAACATTGTTAACGTGCCAACCATAACCTTTGAGATAAAAAACAATCAAAGAGCACACATACAATAAGAACACACACATATAAACACACACACACACACACACACACACACACACAGGACAGCGATTGTGCACAACAGCCTGCACTGTGCAAGATAAAGACATGGTGGTGTCCTGAACAAACATACTAGTGCACTAAAGAGTGTAGTGCTAGTGTTAGCATGCTAGCCATGAATGCAACACACGTTGCTAATAATTTTGCTGCATTACTTCAATGGCTGTGTCCCAATCCAGCCTGTTGCACTAAGTGTTAACAGCTGACCTGGGCTATTATTTCCTTTGTAATACCCCTCCTTTATCACGTCTTGGGTTGTGTTCCAAACGGCCACGCTAGACAACTGAAGGGGACACGAAACATTCTTTTAATTCTAGATAACTGTGTCGACCTGGTGAATCGTGCAGACGTGTAGGCGTGTTCTGACAACCATCAAGCGGGTGCTATCTTTACCCAGAGGCATAGATAAAAGACTGTGTGTGTGTGTGTGTGTGTGTGTGTGTGTGTGCATACAAAAGGAAACAGAACACACATTGTGCACCTAGAGTCCTACTCAACTCACTACATTTGGGATTAAACTCAAATTACTTTTTACTTATAAGACTTTTAGTCCTTTATGCCTGTCTGAATGGCTCACTGGCTGTGTTCCAAATCAAGGCTTAGGATAATTAGAAGAGCTGCCTTACTGTATTAGAAATAGTCTAACATTAGTGTGAGTAAAAAAATAAACATACACATCTCTCTCTCTCTCATATGAATAAATACTGTTCACAAAAAAGTTTCAACAACCTGCGTTTGCTTTAACCTGAGAGTCAAAACTTCTAACAAACAGGAGGTTTATATGATGTAGCCTAGTAAGTACAGAATACCCATCATGCACTGCGGCATTTAAAGAGTGTGTGATAGCTAACATTTACATGAGAACAGCTCCAGTGACTGAGATTCGATTTTTTTAAGCCCTAGACACCAATCAGTCACTTTTATCCCTCCAACATCACACACACACACACACACACACACACACACACACACATACACACAGAAAAACACAACGAAACTTCACACTGGATGCGGCAGGGATAAGAAGAAGCAATAGAAACGTTTTTACCACTACATTATAAGTAGATATTTTTTCATATTTTTTTACAAATACATTAAAATATTATGAAATATATTTTTTAAAGTCTTACATGTAGAAAGTATTCATGACTAAAGTAATGGACGAATACAGTAGATGGAGCTCATGGATGGATGGAAGGATTGAGGATTTCATGGACTGGAATAAATAGATTGGACGATAAACTGGATGGTGGATTGGATTTGATGGACTGGATGGATGGATGGATGGATGGATGGATATATGGATGGATGGATGGATGGATGGATGGATGGATGGATATATGGATGGATGGATATATGGATGGATGGATGGATGGATGGATATATGGATGGATGGATGGATGGATATATGGATGGATGGATGGATGGATGGATGGATATATGGATGGATGGATGGATGGATGGATATATGGATGGATGGATGGATGGATATATGGATGGATGGATATATGGATGGATGGATGGATGGATATATGGATGGATGGATATATGGATGGATGGATGGATGGATATATGGATGGATATATGGATGGATGGATATATGGATGGTTATATGGATGGATGGTAGACAAATGAAGTTATTAACATTTTAAGCAACAAAAAAATTCACTTAAGTGTTTGAGATTGGTTAGATGTATGAATGGATGGATGGATGGATGGATGGAAAGATGTTCGTTCCTGATTTTTATTTCTTTCTACACTGTAAAGCTAAATACACAATAACCTCCTTTGAACAGTTGCTCTGTAAAGCTTCATAACGGCACTAATGTGAGGTGCTGTTTGTTAACTGGTGGTTTCTGAGGCTGGTAACTCTAAATGAACTGATCCAGAAAGGCTTAAAATAACAAGTGACTGTTGTTGTTTTTGTTGTTACCTAATTCCATATGTGCTATTTCATAGTTTCGAAATCCCCAGAATAGGTTTGAATAGTTCAGATGCCTGGACAAGATTGATGGGCGGATGGACGGCTGACTAGCAGGACAGCTGGGATGGATTAGATTGATAGGATGGATAAACCATATGGACAGACTACGTGAATAGACTGGATAGGTGTAAAGGAACAATAAGAAGAAAAGGACATCATTTGTGAGTTACAAAACGATATGAAGAACGTGTAACAAGTTAGGATGGTTTCTCCACAAGCAGATCTTTTCTGTAACTCCTTGATTACATTAAAGAAAATAGAACGTGTTTTTTTTTCTTATTATATCTTATATGGGATTTATATACAAGTACAATTTGAACACAATACTTTGTAATGCACAGTTTGCTCCAAATGCACACGTATAGGTTTTCTTTAAGAGTCAGGGTTCTTTTCATTAACCAATGAACATCTTACACTGAGGAGCAGAGAGCCGGTCAGAGCAAAGTGCAAGATCCTGATGCTCACTGCCAGAGAAGTGCAGGACAAGCAGAAGTGTATCTGAGGCTGGCTGATGTTATATAACATGATGGGGGACGTAAAAGGAACACATGGATCTGGAGGTCAAGAAAAGGTCTGCTTGTGGAGAAACGAAGCTTTCACAGCAGTCAGAGAGAGAGAGAGAGAGAGAGAGAGAGAGAGAGAGAGAGAGCACCTTGTTTTAAATTATGCAACTTCAAACACACCCACTGCAGAATTGTAAATAAAAAATGACCGGCGTGAAATATTAATGCAATACCTTCTGAGCTGATAGTAACGCCGCAAATAAAAAGAGAAATAAACAGACCACTTACTTTCTCTTTGTGAACAAATGTAGACATGTAGAACAAAGACATAAATGTAAAAAATAATAATAATACAACTACTACTACAACACGGAGAGTAAACCATAGACGAGAAATGGAAAAAGTTGATCGGATAAAGATGAAGTTTTCTCTTAAAATGACTCTAGCTAGTTAAAAATCACTTATACCACTTCAGGGGAAAATATGAACTAATCCCAGGAAAAATATTCAGTTTATTAAGTATTTTCTAAATAATATCTATTGCTGCAGGTGTTTGTTTACATTGAGCATGTAGCTTATTAGTAGCTTATTTTAAAGTAGATTATTAAATCCGGCACATAACTGTTCATAACATCACTTTTACTCAACATATTATTTCCCTGATGGTGCAGGTTAAACTTCAGGCAGAGATCTGCAGAAGTACTGCAAAAGTTTCATTAAATTCTGTCCAGCGGTCGATTTAAGACGCGCCCACAGTTTGATGCATTAAAACCTGTCAGAACTGGTTTATAATCTGCTCATAACTTCACTTCTACTCAACATTTTGATTTCGTTTATGGCGCAGGTTAAAATTAAGGAAAAAAACGAAGTACTGGCAAAGTTTTAGTAAATTCTGGCCGGCCAATTTCGCATGATGCTGTGACAAAAATCTGTCTAGACAGACATACAGACAGGTTGTTTTTTTCTGTCCTCCTATGTACTGTATGAAACATAAAGACATTGAAAGAGCGAGTTCTGACCAATGTCCAGACAAAACCTGTCTTTTATTTATATGCTGCACCATATATACACACCTCCTGATAGAATGAGAAATGAAGGTTTAACTCGGGACAGTGTGTGTCCTCGGGACAGTGTGTGTCCTCGGGGCGTCTGACCGAAGGCTCCCATGGAGATTATTTCCCTGAATGGTGAATGTCAGTAAAATGAGCCGTCTGTGCCTGTCTACCTGCTCAGGTGTGTCTCCAGGAAATAAAAACAAAACTATTCTCATCATTTATATTACAATAAAAAACACACACACACACACACACAAACTAGACACACTAACCATGTAAACAAGTGTTTGCTGATAAGAGCAGCTTGTTGTTTTCAGACACAGTCCACCACTCACCTGTCCCCAGGTAACTCCTGTCCTACAGACAGCTGTGTGTCCTCCTCCTGCAGCTGCTGCTGTGTGATAATAAACACTGTCCCCTGCTGTCCTGTCCCCTGCTGTCCTGTCCCCTGCTGTCTCACACTCATGGAGGATTTAAACTCCTCTTCGGGAAGTCCAGGGCCTCCGTCTCGCGCAGCCTCGGCCCCGAGCGCACGCACACCTCACCTCAGCGCTGATTGGACGCGCACGCAAAGGTAAGCGCAGGCAAGGCCACGCCCCCCCGCATGCAAATAAGTGGCCATGTAATCTAAGCCACGCCCAGCTCCCGGTGTTTACGTGTGTGTGCGGATTCCATTTCAAGATTAAAAGTCTCAATTTTTCCACAAGAAAAAAAAAAAGATAATAAACCGATTGTTGCAATGCAGTAACAATGTTGTAATAAATATTCATTGAGTTTATAATACTTAATTATATATATATATATATATATATATATATATTACTTTGGCCTATAATAAATCTTTTTCATTTTTAATAAAAAAATTATTTAAATTAATAAAGGAACAAGATCTATCTACCTGTCCTTTAAACCTGTTTGTTTGTTTGTTTGTTTGTTTGTTGATATATTAAATAAAAAATAAATTAACTAATTAATGAAGAAATATTAAAGTCACCTACAAGATCTACAGTAGCTTACTCTGTCCTTTAATAAGCCTGTATGTTTGTTTGTTTACTTGTTTGTTTTGTTTGTTTATCATTTTATTTTTAAGTAATATAGAAACAAATATAAACTAAAACTAAATGATATTTCTGACCTTGTCGTTTAAGACTTGCTGGATTGTTTGAGCTACTTTGTTACTTGGTTTGTTTATTAATTAATGAAATAGAAATAGAATAGCATAATTATATTTAAATAAATAGATTGTATGACTAGATGTAAACTATTTTACTTACATCAACCTCTAAAAATTTGGTTACTTTACTGGTACATTACTTTTCTGTACATATTAATAAATAGATAATAACTATTTATAGTTATTATATAAAAAAATAGAAAATATAATATTATATAGACAAATACAATAAAGAAATTATACTTTTATTATATAAATCATAATCTTTTAATTAAATGAAACAATTGAAATAAAACATAATAGTAATTAATTTAATGTTTTATTTCAATTGTATTAGTTTTTTTTCAATTCTTTATTCTGTACTGTATATGCAGTATGTATGCAGTGTGTAATGTGTGCGCCATCTGTTGGACAGGGAGGATTACTGCAGGGGAGTGTGACCTTGTCCTTCCAAAAGTGTGTATAAAACCCTCTCACTCCTCCATTCAGGTTACAATCATTCCAGTTTAATAACCATTTCATTATCCTAAATTGAACTCAATACACATAAAGAGAGATTAGTGTGTGTGTGTGTGTGTGTGTGTGTGTGTGCGTGTGTGCCTTCTTTACATTAAGCATAATTTTATATAATAGAAATTATAATTTTTATAATAGTTTAGAAATGTGTTTAGTTTCAAATATACAGTATATTTAATATAACTTATTACTAGTATTTATTAAACCTGTTAAACACACACACACACACACACACACACACACACAAGCTCTGGTGTGAAAATGCTGAATTTAGTTGTTGTTCTGGAGTGAAAACAGTCTGAGGTTGGTTATGGAATTTAGCTGAATCAGACGCCACACACACACACACACACACACACACACACACACAATCTCTCTCTCTCTTTCTGTTCAATAAGCATTTGTGAATTTGTGTTTGTCTTTGGGTGTGTAACCTCCACACACACACACACACACACACACACACACAAGCACTTTTCCTTTACTTCCAGTTTATTCATGGATAAATGTGAGGACATTTTTCCCCCTTTTCCCCCGGCTGCTCCGGCAAATCAAGTAAAGCAGGTATGTGTGTACTGTACTGTATGCATCAGCAAGTCTGCACACACACACACACACACACACTTACATACACTTACACACACTCACACCCAGTATGAGGAACGTTTCCCCGTCATATTGCCTCCACTTATGTAATCAGGTGAGATGAGATGCCATTGTATTTAAAGGCTAAATGTAGAAGGCGAGGTGTGTGAGCTGTACTTCCTGATCACCAGCATTCCAGTCGATCAAAACAAGGCCACACTCTCCAGCTTTACTCATCAGCACACACACACACATATATACACACACTGCGGGGGAATATCACGCCTGGCGTCTGTGGGTTTTCGGGTAAACATCAGGTAGGATCATGTTTGATCTGGTTGTTTTGTGAAAATATAAACGGCTTTGGATTTACACAATAAGTTGTACAGTAATGTTGTTTTGTGTGTGTGTGTGTGTGTGTGTGTGTAATAACTTTTAGTGAGCTATAGTGACAAAAATGTGTTAACGCTCCAGGAAGGTCAAGGAAAGTCTTTATCAGATCATCTATAACCCGGGACCTGTTAGATTTTAGGTCTTTATTGTGTAGCAAGAAACACAAGAAACACCTACTGAAAGTAGTGCAGAAGTGGCCATAGCTTTTTCCTTTAACTATAATATTCAAATATTTTTGTCGAGTCTCCATCATTTGCGCCATCATTGAACCCGACTCTTTGAAAGTGGAACGAAGGTCATCATTGCTTTATTAATAACGTGTAAATTTCAACAAAACCAGGAATACGGGTACAACGTTGAAGAAATGTAGACCTCTTAAAATGGGCATGTTAGTATAATTAGTTTTATCATAGAAACAACCGAGAACACCAATGAAAACACGTGATTGTGTGTGTCTGTGCTATTTCTTTGCCTTTGTGACCCACTTTTGTGTTTTTCTGCTCAGTCATGTTTGTATAGTTGCTTAAAGTGTCCCTATTATGCGTTTTCAAATATGGTCTTTCATGCAGTGTGTCATGTAGCTGTATGAGAACATAAACTATCTGCACTATCTGTGACGCCGACGGTGCACGATAAATGAAGTTTTTCTCTATTAAAAAAAAAAAAAGAGTCGGCTCACATTCGTCTAAACGAGTCGTTAGCAATTCAAATCTTTTTCTGTTACGGATCCACGTCACTACGTGACATATTTGCATAATGTCCGCCCACGTTCTACGTCGCGAACAACTTGCCCGCCATCTTACAATTAACGTTACCACGTTCTTGTTAACATATGACACTTAGCACTGAGAAACGTCCTGCTCCAGTCGTTTCTTGTCGATGTGCCACTTCAACCGTTTCATCGTCAGACTCCGGCTCGAATCAATACGGTAAAACCGACGCCATCTTCTCTATGTTTTGACGCGTCTCCAGAGCCGTCGTTCAGTTCTGATAATGCGGTAGACCAATCATAAAGGACCGCACCATCTGACCAATCACAGCAGTGAGGGCTCACGGAAAGGAGGGGTTTAGACAGACTGGATCTTCGAACTGCTTCACACGAGTCGTTTACGAATCATTTAGAAATGGCGTAAAATTAAAGTTTAAAGAAGGAGAAACGAGCTTTAAAGACAAACCACACAGTCCATCAACAAAGTCCATCACACTTTTGCATTACTTTCAGCACAACCCTCGATATTATCCGGGTGATTAGTATTAGGAGAGTGCTTGGGCACGTGATGGGAGCTGAGAGGAATGAGGCAACCCAAGGACCAGACGGAAACCCATTATGTATATGATCATCCAGCCGGTAACTTTAGGAAGCCAGAGTAATTATGAAACAATTCTACAATACCGGGTAAGGCTTACGCTCATGTGTGGAACCATAACACCAACCTACACCACCAACAAAGACTCCATTTATCTGGGGTGTGTGTAGGCGTGTTACTACTGTATCAGTTAGATATTAATATTGTTTCCTGTAAGAGCCTGCTCATTGAAAAAAAGACACCCACACACACATTGATTAAGTCTTTCTATCGCGTCTCCCCACCCACACTGTGAACGATCCGGTCCGGACATTGTGACATGATGTACTTGTCTTCTTTGTCTTTAGATTGTCTGTATGGAAGACTCGATAAGAATGTGCAAGGTGGCTAGAGTAGTATATCGTCAGGTATGTGGAAGGAACAGCGACATCGTCACAACAGCCTTGTTTTTTTTTTTTTTCACTCCTTCTCTGTGTTATATAGATGTTCAAATCAAAACCGGGACTGATTGTGCAAAATAACAGAGCAGAGTTACAAGAGTAAAGACCCCTGTATTTCTCCATATAATCTCCTGCTACACTAATGCACTCATCTCAGCGTCTCACTAGTGCGTGGATACCATCAAGGTTCTTGGATTGGACTGCCTGTCTTATTCACGTCTAAACCGCTGGCCTCTCAGGAACCCCTTTAATAGTCCAAACATGTGGAAATGTCTTTCCAGCTGTTTTACACAGTGAATAATAAGGAAAGACTACATCTGCTAAGGCATTACCTGCATTAGAACAGACAATAAATGGTATTTATAGACTGCAAGACATGTTAAACATGTTAGTCATGCTGACAACACTAACAGGTTCTTTTGGTATGTGGTTAAAACTAGATTTGTCGCTTCAAACCTTAATCAAGCGAAGAACCATCTGTATGTTTGATAACATACAGATGCCAGAATCGCTATATTTGTATGAAAATAAGTGCTTTTGTACGTTAAAAAAAAAGTGTCCATTTAATAGTATATTCTGTAAGTGTGTGTGTGTGTGTGTGTGTCTGTGTGTTATTGGTTAATAGGTGGCTGTTACACACTTAATTAGCCTACACAGGTTTTGCTACATGCTTTGTGTAAAGATCACATAGTTTATGCTTGTGTGTGTGTGTGTGTGTGTGTGTGTGTGTGTGTGTAAGTCTTCTCTGTCATACTTCAGCCGCCACCATCTTATGACCAGGTGATCAAGGAAAATGTCTCAATCTCTACAGCTTACTGCTGTGAAGAGTTTCGCACAGTCGTGATGCGGTCGTAGGCACGAGGGTGCCGCTTGAGGACCGAAGGTATCAGAGCCGTGCTGATAAATATCACAACAGCACGACCTCGGGTGTAATATTGCTTTTATACGACAGTTTGCACAAACAGCATTTATTATCAACAGATTATGATTTCTTTGTTTATTTAAGCAAGTTATTTTACTCCACCAACACATATCCTTCTGCGACTGGTGGAGCTAACTAACCGCGACTTTCAGAGCTGGCGACTGACAGTTAGTTTAATTAACAGGGTGAAAGTAGTTTTAAATTCTTGCACTAAATGGAAAGCTAGTGCGTTATGTACTGTACACTTCCTTGTTCCACACACCAAGGAGTGCCCTTAACCAGGGGTTAGAGAGGGATTTTGGATTCAGCCTTGAAGCTAGAAGCTACTTAGCTTTGTAGCAAAAGTGTTTCAGACCTTAATTGATTGGAAGTGAACGACGTGTTGTTTAAGACGACTTAACGTTATCAGATGTGTTCTTACTGAAATGCTTCTGTGACTGGTTGTGAATGTGGGTTTTGGCAGGCAGCTGGTCTCTCCTCAGTATGGCGGACCGTACAGACCTACTCTCACCAGGGCTGCGACTGACAGTTAGTGTAATAAGTGACTGTAGAACGCCTGTGACACAGAGTGATACATACAGTTAATTCCAGTGCTGTTACTGTGTATTATCACCACTCGTGAAATGCCTCTCGTACAATCAGACTCAGCAGAACGAGTCGTCTCGGAGAGAGTGATTTGTTCATTTTCTACTGGGTGCTCATGTGCAAATCATCGCAAAACCTCCGTAGGTTATGTACAGGAAACAGAAATGAGTAGTTACCTTCGAATCTTTTCGGTCTGAATCGTTCGTTCTTTAGTCACGTGACTCCCATAGACGCTATACAGTGCAATAGATTAAAAAGAACGAACGACTCAGACTAAAAGATATGAGCGATGAGCTGCTCATTCTGTTTATTATAATATGTCCCTAGATTCATTGTAATTGTCATGCACACACAATCTGCGGCCGGCACTAGGACCCGGAAGTAAGTCGGCCGCCTACCAGGAAGTATAAGAGGAGTAAACAAACGGTGGCTTACCGCTCAGTCATTGAGTTCGGCCCATGTCGGTTAACGTTGGCTTTCTTCAAACCGTGAGTACTCACTGTGTTTTGGTTATCGTTTCTTGCCGTTGTGTGTGTATTTATAGGACGCGGGTTAAATTTGTGTTTTTCCCTTGCTCCACTTTTGTGAGAGTCCTTAAAGTAAATCGCGTGGTTATCCTGCCTACTCGCCGTTACTCCGCGTTTGGGTTTACCATCCACGCTACATTGGGCTAACCGCTAAAGCTACGTCTTCTGGTCACCTCAGGTTAGTTCATCTCTGACAGAATGACTGAGCCTCAAGCGGTAAACCCAGCGGAGCATGCGCGCCTATGCGGCGTGGTAGATCAGCATGCCGTGCTCATTAACGGTCTAACCGCGGAGCTCGCTACTCTGCGCCAGAGTGTCCAAGACATCGCGGCCTTGCGCCGCGAGGTTGCGGAGCTCAGGCGGGAGAACGCGGATCTGCGGGCGGCCGTTGAGGGCGCGGTTAGCAGGCCTCCCGTCGCAGCGGCCGCGGCGCCGCACCAACCCCCCCCCCCCTACTGATGTTTTTCTTGCACTTCCAGAAAAATGGAATGGCACGGACGGGAGATGTGATGTGTTTTTGACAGCGCTTGATCTGGTGTTCGAGTTCAATGCCACCAAGTACTCCACCGATCGGCTACGCATCGCTCTCCTGGTCTCGTTGCTAACAGGGCAGGCAGCTGAGTGGGCCACGGCAGTGCTTAAATCCGATTCTGATACCGCCCATTCCTACAATGAATTCACCCGCCAGCTCAGATTAACTTTCGAACACCCAGCGGGCGAGGTGGAGACCGACACTAAACTATACCACCTGCGGCAGGGAGGATCGTCCGTGAGCCGGTACACAGCGGAATTCCGGACCCTCGCCGTGCAGACAAACTGGGGAGACGCCGCGCTCCGGACATCCTTCTACGAGGGACTGGCTTCCCGCATTAAAGACGAGCTCGCCGGGCGAGAACTTCCCGCCACACTCGAGGGGCTGATCCAACTGGCCTTGCGGATCGATCAGCGCCTTTTGTCTCGCCCGAAGCCAGCCCCGAGAACCCTGCCGCCTGCACCCGTCTTCTCCTACACCACCCCACGACCATCAGCGACCGTCACCAACCCCAATACTGGAACTGTCGTATCTCCACCTCCTGCCGTGGTTGACACCGGAGCCGGGGAACCCATGCAATTAGGGCGCGCCTCCCTGACCGTAGCCGAACGTACACGCCGGTTTAGAGAAGGCCTGTGCGCGTATTGTGGGTCTCCAGAACATCATCGGGCGACCTGTCCACTGCGCCCGAGAAACGCCCATCCCCGGTGAGCGGAGGGAGACACTCACCGGGCCCACTCCTGATCTCCACCACTACTGACGCCACCTCATCTCGACTTACGGTTCAGGTATCCCTCCAGATTGGCCACAAACGAGTCCGAAGTACTGCGTTCATCGACTCCGGGGCAGCAGGTAACTTCATTGACTCTTCTTATGCCAAAAAATTTGGGGTAAAATTTGAGGCGTTATCCCAGCCTGTTCGGATCACCTCCGTCGACGGTCGCCCCCTATCTACCAGCCCAATCACCACCCAGACTCAACCCATCACCCTCCTCATCGATCAACACCACGAACAGATCAGATTTCACGTCACCTCCATCTCATCTCCTCCTATCATCCTGGGACACCCGTGGCTCCTGCAACACGACCCTCTCATTTCCTGGACACAACACCGGATTCTACAATGGGGCGCGACCTGCACCGAACTATGCCTAGGGGCGCCGGCTGGGACGTGCTCTAGGGAGTCCGAGGCCCCCGACGTCGACACCAACGCCATTCCCGAGTCCTATAGGGACCTGGCAGAAGTTTTTTGCAAGCGGCGGGCCATCCATCTTCCTCCACACCGCTCTTATGACCTCGCAATCGATCTACAACCAGGCGCAGTCCCACCCCGTGGCCACCTCTACTCTTTAACATCAACAGAGACGCAGGCGATGGAGGAATATATAACCAACGCCCTCCGCCAGGGGACCATCAGGCCCTCCTCCTCACCTGCTGCCGCGGGGTTCTTCTTCGTAAAGAAGAGGGGGGGTGAACTTCGCCCATGTGTCGACTATCGGGGGCTCAACAACATCACAATCAAAAACCGACACCCTCTGCCTCTTACCAACTCTGCCCTGGACGCCCTCTCTGGTGCCACCATCTTTACTAAGTTGGACCTCCGGAGCGCCTACAACTTGGTGCGCATTAGAGAGGGCGATGAGTGGAAGACGGCCTTCATCACCCCGACTGGACATTACGAAAGCCTCGTAATCCCCTTTGGACTGTGCAACGCCCCCGCCGCCTTCCAACACCTGATAAATGATGTTCTTCGAGACATGCTAGGGCGGTGGGCGTTTGCATATCTGGATGACATCCTCATTTACTCCCGTACCGCTGAGGAACATACCCAGCATGTCAGGGCGGTTCTAAAGAGATTACTCGCCCATCAGCTGTACTGTAAGTTGGAAAAGTGCGCTTTTCACGAGCGCTCCACCACGTTCCTGGGTTTTGTCATCTCGCCCCAGGGTGTGGCCATGGACCCGCAGAAGCTGGAAGTTGTGCGTCATTGGCCCCTACCCAAGACCCTCAAGCAACTTCAACGGTTTCTCGGGTTTGCGAATTTCTACCGTCGCTTTATCCGGGACTACAGTACAGTTGCCGCTCCCCTAACCGCTCTGACTCGTCCCTCCTCTCTCCCTTTCCGCCTCAACTCTACTGCCATCTCCGCCTTCAACAGTCTTTGTGACCGCTTTACCACCGCTCCCATCCTCCTCCATCCTGACACCAGTAAACCATTCGTTGTTGAGGTGGACGCTTCAGATGTGGGCGCTGGAGCCGTTCTCTCACAACGAGGTCCAGATCAGAAACTACACCCATGTAGTTTCTTCTCCAAAAAATTTGATACCACTCAGCAGCGATACGGGGTAGGGGACCGCGAGCTGCTGGCCATAAAGTGGGCTTTGGAGGAATGGCGTCACTGGCTCCAGGGCGCCAGGGAGCCATTCATCATCTGGACGGATCATCAAAACCTCATCACCATCAGAAGTTTGAAACAGCTCAACCCCAGACAGGCGCGATGGGCATTGTTCTTCGAACATTATAACTTCCACCTTTCATACCGCCCGGGGTCAAAAAACACCAAGGCAGATGCCCTCTCACGACAACTCGAGATGGAGCCACCCCGGGCGGACCCCGCGCCTGTCCTACCCTCCTCCAGAATCATCGCACCACTTCACCTGGATCTGGAAACAAGGGTCCGCCAGGCGCAGACCTTAGAGACCGAGCCGGCAGGTGTGCCGCCTGGACGACTCTACGTGCCCAACGCCATGAAGTCCGAGGTTCTTCAGTGGGGCCATTCGTCCACCATCGCAGGACACCAAGGCACACAGCGCACCCTACGGTTCCTCCAACGGGACTTCTGGTGGCCATCAATGGCGAAGAACGTCAAAGAGTTCGTTCAGGCGTGTCCAGTGTGCGCCCGGGCCAAGAACCTCAACCAGCCCCCCTCCGGAGATCTTCAACCTCTCCCGGTTCCTCGTCGGCCCTGGACGCACATTGCCGTCGACTTTGTCGTGGGCCTGCCGGTCTCGGACGGAAAGAACACCATCATGACCATCGTAGATCGGTTCTCTAAGGCTGTGCACTTGGTAGCCCTTGCCGGACTCCCGTCAGCCAAAGAAACAGCAGAGCTGATATTAGAGCACGTAGTCCGTCTGCATGGGTTCCCCAAGGACATCGTCTCGAACAGAGGGCCCCAGTTCACAGCCAGGTTCTGGAAAGCCTTCTGCCGTCTGATCAATTCAACCTGCAGTCTCTCATCTGGATACCACCCCCAGACTAACGGTCAGACGGAGCGGACCAACCAACAACTGGAGCGCTACTTGAGATGCTTTATTACCGATCGTCAGCGCTCCTGGGCTCGCTACCTCATCTGGGCAGAACTTTCCCACAACCTCCATGTCTCATCAGCCACGAAGCTAAGCCCATTTGAGGTATGCCACGGCTTCCAACCCTCGATGTTCAACCATCAGGAACCGGAGGTTGATGTGCCGTCAGCCCAACAGTTGGTCCGCAGGTGTCGACGGCTGTGGACACAAGCCAACCGAGCCATCCAACAGGCCAACACCCGCTACACCATTCAACATCGCCGTCGACACCCCCCGGGACGATTGTTCCACGTAGGTGACAAGGTATGGCTTTCCACCCAAAATCTTCACCTCCACACTGAGTCAAAGAAACTGTCACCTAGATTCATCGGCCCATACCGCATCACCCACCGGATAAACCCTGTCACCTACCGGCTCCAGCTGCCTGCGGCGCTCCGGATCCACCCAGTCTTCCACATCTCACAATTAAAGCCCTTCATCACATCACCCATGATTCCACCCTCCCCCCCTGCTCCTCCTCCCCGGATCATCGACGGTGGTCTCGCCTACACCGTGCGCCGGATCCTCGATTCGCGCCCTCGGGGCAGAGGTACGCAGTACCTGGTTGATTGGGAGGGCTACGGTCCCGAGGAGCGGTCTTGGATTCCGGCCCGGTTCATTCTCGATCCCGAACTAATCCAAGACTACCGTCGTAGGGTATCCTCCACCCCAGGACCGTCGGGAGTCGGTCCTGGACAGGGGGGTACTGTCATGCACACACAATCTGCGGCCGGCACTAGGACCCGGAAGTAAGTCGGCCGCCTACCAGGAAGTATAAGAGGAGTAAACAAACGGTGGCTTACCGCTCAGTCATTGAGTTCGGCCCATGTCGGTTAACGTTGGCTTTCTTCAAACCGTGAGTACTCACTGTGTTTTGGTTATCGTTTCTTGCCGTTGTGTGTGTATTTATAGGACGCGGGTTAAATTTGTGTTTTTCCCTTGCTCCACTTTTGTGAGAGTCCTTAAAGTAAATCGCGTGGTTATCCTGCCTACTCGCCGTTACTCCGCGTTTGGGTTTACCATCCACGCTACATTGGGCTAACCGCTAAAGCTACGTCTTCTGGTCACCTCAGGTTAGTTCATCTCTGACAGTAATATTTTCATTACTCGAACTATAGCCAAAATTTGTGTATGTAGACGTGTTGATGGTCTGTTTATTGAAAATGTGACATTTTATTTTATTTCTAATCAAAAGAACGTAACTGACTCAACTAAATGATTCAAAAAAAGATTTGTTAATTTTAAAGAACGAGATTCAAAGAACCGAGTCACTAAACGTCCCATCACTACCAGGCATGCTAATGCTGCTAGCCATGAGTAGTTGCTTTTTAAGAAGCAGTTAGCATAAAATACATGTGCTAATATGTGTAATATGATGAATTGTTTTATTCCAGGACAATGCTGTTCCTTATTGTTCAAATTATTTTGTATTTATAATGTATAAAAATCTAATCCCCAGCTGTGTTTATCTGCTAGTCGTGCTACTGCCATGTTCTGTTAGCTGCTAGTATGTGTTTAGGGGCATTAGTGCTAGTTCAGTTAGCTAAAAGGTGTCTCATTTAACAGCTGAATTAACAACTAAAAATAAAAATAAATAAAATTATTTAGTTGTGTGAGAAAATCTCTTCCAGCAACTTCTAAAAGAATTAGGAATGTTTTGGCAGTGCTAAATCTGTGGTGAATTAGGACACAGTTAGCATCACGCTAATAGTTTCAGAGCCAAAATTCTGAACACACACATTTCAAGAAGTGTTTTTTTTTAAATCATTATTGTATTTTAAAAAACAATTCTATTAAATGTGACAAAACGTGATGGGATTCCATTATTGAATCCTTCGGGTTTATTTGATGTTAGCGTTTGCAAATTATTAGCTCCAGCATTAGTGATTAGCAGCTAGCAATAAGATGATGTTTTGGTTAGTTACTAACTTTAGCCAATTTTATTCTAATATTGAATGAAACCTCAATCTCTAAATCTTTTTTTAGTGAATTTTAACTCTCTTAACCCAGAGTGTTCATTATTATTATTATTATTATTATTATTATTATTATTATCCTGTTTAATTTTTAAGCAGATTTTGAATTAAAGATTATTTTTATATTCATTGAATTCTTTCAGAGGTGACTGAGAAGCCAACAAGCCTAAGAAGAAATTTGAAATAAAATGATCCAGATACATCATAAGAGAAGTATTTAATAGAACACCTGGAGTTTATTATTTTTACTTTTGACTCGAAAAGAACTTGATTGAGAACATGGCCGCCATTCACAGCGAGCGCAACATCCGTGCTAAGATCCAGGACTTTGAGAAACAGCTAAACACTGATGAGATCAGCGCTCCGACGCCACGACCCCGAAATGCTCCACGGCCAGCAGTAGCACCGAAACCCTCTGCGTTTCACAGAGCCTCCATCAGCAGCAGCACAGAAGAAGAAACAAACACCTTTGAAAGAAACGGCTATGTGGAGGTGATGGGTTCGAACAGCACTCCAGTGGCTCCATTTCCAGCTCAGAGGCCACTGATGCCTATAAAACCATCGCTAACCTCGATCGATCAGGTCAAACCCCAACCTCTGATCAAACCTCCTCCTCCGTCGTCCCGCCCCTCGCAGCGCAGGTCTAGACCCCTGAACTCCCAGGAGGAGGACACTGTCTTCAACACACCTACGTTACCTCTGCGTACCGTGCATAATGGTCATCAGAACGTCAGCAGTCACAATAGCATCCGAGAGAACGAATACGTGGACGTTCCTGTTAGTAAGTCACGTTTTCTCCTGTGCTCCGTGATAGAAAGACAAGGATAAAGAAAGGGAAAGAAACAAAAAGGTGAATGGATGGTTGGTGTATAGATGGTATTGATGCAGGGATGAAAGAAAGACTCAGAGAAGCAATGGAGTCATGACATAAATAAAGAAGAAAGCAAATTAAAGCAAATCAAAAAATGAGAAGAAAGAAAGGTCAAATAGAAAAAATAATGGGTAAGTTGAAAGAAGAGAGGAATGAAGGACAATGTATAATAATAGAAAAAGCTCATTAAAATGTAAAAAATCTGGAAACATCTGGATGGAAGGGTGAAGTTAAAAAAAGAAGGAAAAACAAATAAAGAAAGGTAATATATTGAGTATAAATATAAAGGCAAATATAAGAAATTAACCAAAAAAAACTGAAAAGTTGGATTTTTGCGTGGATGGATGGATGAAATGTGTAATGAAAGAAAGATAGAAAATTAAATCCTGATGAAAAAAACAAAAAGCACATCATAAATATAATGGAGGGATGGAATAAATAGAAATAAGGAGGAAAAAACAAGTTGCAGGGATTAGTAAAAAAATAAATAAAGATGAGAGATAGATAGAGAAAAATAAAAGACATAAGTGAACTGAATGACTTATAATAATGTAATAATATAAATGAATAGAAATTAATAAAAAATTTGGAAGAAAGAAATAATATGTAGAGAGACAGAGAGAGCGAGAGAGAACAATAAAGGAAAGACAATGAGAGAAAAAGAGAAATAAGATAAATAAAATGTAGGCAAAATAGAAATGGGTGGGAAGACGTAAGGAAGGTAGATGCATGGATGAAACGATGAAGAACATCCAGGCAGACGGACAGGGCAGTAATGTAGACGCAGTAATGATGTGTGTTGTGACTGAGAGTGAAATGAAAGTGTGTAACCCGAGTCTCATCTTGCTCCCGCTCTCCGCAGGTCCCGCCTTCCCCAACTTGTCCAACGCAGCCTCTTTCACCAACGCAGTGACTCGCAGGCCGACCATCATCAGAGTTCCCAGCAAACGTCAGTACCGTTAGTACCCATAGTACTGCACATCATTCCCTAACCCTGCTCCAGGCTGGAC
The DNA here is from genome assembly GCA_030522415.1 of Channallabes apus. Lineage (NCBI taxonomy): Eukaryota > Metazoa > Chordata > Actinopteri > Siluriformes > Clariidae > Channallabes > Channallabes apus. The sequence goes on along the minus strand of CM060110.1, from coordinate 11,015,342 downwards.
TCGCGTCTGGAGCACCAGACAGTTAGACTCATGTGTAGCTAGAAGTAGCGAGAACGAAAAGAACGTGTTCATGTTTTGGCTATCAGCTTACGGTTACTTACTGTATGCTAGTCATGCTAGCTCAATTGCTTGCTTTATAATCCTCACTGTAGCATTGGCGTGAATATGATGTACGTAATAATCCCATGACTATTAGAGTGAGAACTAACGTATTACAATTTGAACTTGTTTTCCAGAGGAACAGGAAGTGTTGGATTGTTTCCCTTCTGCACTTCCTGTTCAGAGAGCTATAGGAGGCCCTCCACCCTCCTTCAGCCACAAGGTACCTCTCCTTCTGTAGCGTCTCACTTTCCTATAAGCACATAGCATATAAAATACACGCTTCATGATTTGGGAGTCCTCTGTCCTACATGCACAAACCTGAGTGTTTCTTTCATTCTGTCTAGACTCAGGACTGGACTCAGAACTTGTTCACTTCAGTCCAACCAGCTCTGCCTCCACGGTGTGTATATAATTAACCGTACACGTTTCCCCTTCTGTGTGTGTCACCAGTTCTACATGTATTGTACGTGTAACTAAACTTCTGATCTCCATGTGTATCAGGCCTGGTGGGGGTAAAGTGCTTCCTCAACGTCCCCCTCTTGCCAAACCTGCCCCGGGACGCCCTCCTCAGCCACGGAGAGACAGCGTCCTGCGTAACTCCACACTACAGTCACAACAACCTAACAACCTGAGGCGTAGTGTGTCGAAGAAAGCGCCTGTGCTTCCACCAAGACCTAATCCCGGACATCGGCTCTACAACAGATACACGGTGAGAAACAGCAACTCGTGTCTCCATTCTGGTTGGTCAGGAGGTGTTGGTTAATTTTCTGTAACGGCAGCTCTGACAGTAGTGCAGGTTTATATTGTTGAACCTTGTTTTGTGAACGGTCTACGACGATATTCATCATCTACACTGTTCATCGTTTGCGCTGTCTTGGGCTTGGGATGGAGCCTATCGCAAGGAACTTAGGTCAGAAGATGGGGTACTCCATGGTTCAGTGCACACACACCTCACACCCCCAATCATACACTTCAGGCAATTTGGAAACACCAGTCAGCCTGCACTGAAAGGGAAACCCCTGGTTTTGAAAACCAAATCCAGGTGCCAAAATGTGCAGTCCCTCAAATGACCACTAGGAGGCTGGCTTCAAAAGTGAGTCAATCTCCATAGAGGCCCATGTTAAAAACGTCCACATTTACAGAAGTAAATGGTACGAAATGCAGTTTTGGTCTCCTTAGCTACATCTCGCATTTATGACAACTGTTCAGGAGGTGAATTGTTATGTAACTCGTCAGTTAGAATTATTTTAAGCCATTGATATTCTTATTAATGCTGTTCTAAGCTAGCTAGCTTGTGGTAATTGAGGTAAGTAGGCGTGGTCCAGCCAACGACCAGGCTCCATTTGTTCCATCCAGTTGTCCAGTTATGGATTAACTATTGGATTGGTTATTGGTGATGTCATGGAGGGTTTGTCCAGTACATCCACATCATGTTGATTCACCTCCCCCCCATACTGTGGTTGATTATTTTCCTATACAGGCATGTCCCCGAGTCCTGTGTTCCAACTCTTAAACAACTCTTCCATTCCTCCTCTATATTTTCACCCTTGTCTAATGTCCCAATAGCCCTAATTAGCATGCTTCAAGTATTCACTAGCTCCCTATAACTAACTTTTCCACTCTTTCTATTTCATTTTTTAATGCAGCTGGAAATCCCTCATGCCATCGCCGACTACGACTACAACGGCACGCACACCGGAGAACTCTCCTTTCAGGTACGACAAGAAATAGAAAACTCATTCAAGCATTTTCTCGAAAGCCATGGAAGTCAATATTGTTCACTCTATATAGTTGTACACAATACTGTATATTGGTATTAATGTTTCAAAGGCTTGCTTCAGGCAATACTAGTAAGCTCTGTAGTTGATGTAGTTTGATGATTAAATACACACATCATCTGAATGATCAGTTTTGAAGCTACAGCTCCATTCTTAAGGCATAAAAGGCGGAGCTATGGGTAAGGAACAAGATCAAAGTGACCAAGATCAATGAATTAACTCCAGGACAAGTTGAAAGAACAAACATCTAAAGCATTCTAAAGAAACCAGCTTGTCTCAGCTTATTCCTTGGACATCTTTCAGATTATATAGTAATGTTGCTAGATCTTCATGGTCTCATGTTCTTGTCTATGCTGGATTCCGGTCTGAGCTTTCTTTCACTCTCTCTTTTTCTTTCTCTCGGTAGAAAAACGAAGTGCTGGTTCTGCTAAGCCAAATAGACACCCGAACTTTCGAGTGTCAAGTAGGAGACGCGAAAGGAACGGTGCAGAAATCTCACATGAAGATCATCACACCGCTATCGAATTACTCTCATCATGACGACAATCCAGCGGCGCAGGTGAGCGATATCCGGATTATCCTCACACTGTTACAACATCTTTGGCAACTTTCAGATAAAAAAAAGAAAGAAAAGAAAAGAATCCGTAAATCAAACTAAATAAACATGTAGCATTGGTGTGTGATTATATATTTAGCATTTTTAAAAAATTTTTTAGATGATCCCTTTTTTTCGCTGCAAAGAAATAAGTATTGGCACCCCTTCTAACCATATACAATGAGGCTTCACACTGAAAAGTTTAACAAGCCTGTAGAGGATCTTGGCAGAAAATGTATACTGTAAAAGCGTACACGCAAAATGCTGGCTTAAAAGTTTTTAATATTCGATACCATCAAGATTGGACCACCTGTCAGATTCATTGGTCTAAAACGGTGGCCACCCAGGAACTGCTTTAACGGATCAAATGTAGAAATGGTTTGAATCAAGGTCAGGACCTTTAAAAGAAAATCCGACTATATTGTATATTTTCCCCATTTGGCCTCCTGCAGGGTGCCAATATTTTTGTTGAAGATTGAAAAATCCACTTTTTGCAACATATTAAAAAAATGTTCTTAAATCAAAATGAAGTGTTAAATAAGAGTAACGAATGCTCTTTTCTCAGCAGGATAGCGCTTCAGGAAACAGCGGTCTGCAGGTCCAAGCACTTTACGACTTCATTCCAGGTGAGCCTCCATTACAATTTTGGAAAGTATAATTATATCTCAAGCAGAAAGCGTAAATTTAATCAGGATGAAACATCTGAGCAGAAATATAGAGAGAGAGTGATCGAGCTGTTGAGTGTGAAGCAGATATCACACTGGCGCATACAGGGATCTCTCAGGTCTGAACCGAGAATGTTCTTCGTCGGTTCTTCATCACTAAAACAGTGTCTCGTTTGATGCAGAGAATCCTGGAGAGATCATGCTGAAGGCCGGAGACGTCATTATTAACGCAGAGCAGATAGACAGCGACTGGTATTTGGGGACGTCCAAAGGGATCACGGGCTTCTTCCCCATCAACTACGTCAAAACCTTGGTAATAGTTAAGGGAGAGGAGCATGCTGGAAAATGCTGGGATGGGAAATTTTAGATTAATGATTAACGTTTTTCTCTGTTTATAAACAGCCCAAGTTGTATTCTCTTGCGTCCGCACCTGCATCTACACCAACACCTGCACGTGGGCCTGCTACGTCTCAGAAAGTCAGGTAAGATGTCTGCTTTTATTTTTCTAGAGAGTGAGATTTTTAACCCATTCTTCTTCGCAAAATAGTTCATGCTTAGTCAGATTGGACAGAATTGCAGGATTTCTGCAGCTCCTCCAGAGTTACCATGGGCCTCTTGGCTGCTTCTCTGATTAATGCCCTCCTTGTCCGACCTGTCGGTTCAGGTGGACGTCCATGTCTTGGTAGGTTTGCAGTTGTGCCATACTCTTTCCATTTCAAACCTAACACTGCATTAAACTTCTCCACAACTTTATCCCTGACCTGGCTGCTGTGTTCCTTGTGCTTCATGTTGCTGTTTGTTCACTAATGTTCTCTAACAAACCTCTGAGGGCTTCACATGATAGTTGCATTTATACTGAGATTAATTCACACACACAGGTGGACTCTATTTTCTAATTAGGGTGACTTATGGAGGCAATTGATTCCACTGCATTTTAGGTAGCAGGGCCTTTTCTCTTCCACTTTGTGTTGGTCTATCACATAAAATCCCAATAAAACACATTTTCATTTGTGGTTGTAACGTGACAAAATGTGGAAAAGTTCACGAGATAGGAATACTTTTGCAAGGCCCTCTAAATGAAAAGAGACAGACAGCTGGAAAAAGAGAGACAGAGTAGATATTTGGAGAAACAGACAGAAAACTGACAGTGTAGGCAGACAGGAACTTTTAATGAATGAATGAGTAAGACTGAAGAAAGACACCTACTGGAGATGGTTTGAGAGATTGGAACTATTACAGAAAGAAAAACTGACTCTGTGTGTATGTGTGTGTGTAGCGGGCCGCGGTGCATAGCGAGGTTCGACTTCGAGGGCGAGCACAGCGACGAGCTCTCGTTTCCCGAAAGCCAGGTGATCAGACTCCTGGAGTACGTGGGAGAGGACTGGGCTCGCGGCGAGATCGGCGGCCGTGTCGGAATTTTCCCCCTTAACTTTGTGGAAATTTTGGAGGACCTTCCACCTTCGCCTGCGAAGAACCAGAGCAGAATTCCTCTGCCAGGTACGAAGACTCTTCCATACAAGTACTGTACCATATTTCTATCCTTCATGTCACAGCAGTCCTGAGGTGTTGATTAGTTCTCCGTAACCGCAGCTCTGAGAGTGGGGCAGGTTTGTACTGATGCGCCTGTCCTGGTATGCTTCCTGTAAGGAGGCATGTGCTCGACCTTTATGGAAGGAGTCTCGAGTGTGTTTAATCACAGTCACAGAGTCATTTAGTCCTTACCTAGATCTACAAATTACACGTGGTATATGTTATCAATCTGTTTCTAATCATTAAAAATGATGTTTTAGGGATGGCTGCCTCAAACCACATGCAAGCGCCGGCTTCAACACATAATCAGGTGTGTGATTATTATTATTATTATTATTATTATTATTATTATTATGGCTGCTGTTGGTCCTAGTTTTATATTTATAACAATTTGTGTGTGTGTGTGTGTGTGTGTGTGTGTGTGTGTGTGTGTGTGTGTGTGTGTGTGTGTGTGTAGGCGTATGGAGTGGAGCGGGTGAAGGCCATGTACGACTTCACGGCAGAAGCGGACGGTGATCTGTCGTTCCTCAGAGGTGACGTGATAGAAGTGATAGAGCACATCGATGAGGAATGGAGCCACGGAAGACTGAACGGCAGAGAAGGGTTATTCCCCATGTCCTTCACACAGCCACACACAGGTATGCACACACACACACACACACACACACACACACACACTACAACTACACAACATTACACACCAGGAAGTGCAGTCTGGGAGAGAACATGAGGGGATACTGAGTGGGTAACGGTGCAGACAGATAGTGGAGATGGAGAGAAAGAGAAACAGACAGACAGATGGTGGAGATGGAGATAAAGATAGACATATAGTAGAGATGGACAGATATTGAGACAGATGGTGGAGATGGAGAGATAAAGAGAGACAGACAGACAGACAGACAGATAGTGGAGATGGAGAGAGAGGGAGGCAGACAGACAGACAGAGGAGATGGAGAGAAAGAGAGACAGACAGACAGATAGTGGAGATGGAGAGAAAGAGAGACATATAGTAGAGATGGAGAGATATTGAGACAGATGGTGGAGATGGAGACAGACAGATGGTGGAGATGGACAGATATTGAGACAGATGGTGGAGATGGACAGATATTGAGACAGATGGTGGAGATGGAGAGATAAAGAGAGGCAGACAGACAGACAGATAGTGGAGATGGAGAGAAAGAGAGACAGACAGACAGATAGATAGTGGAGATGGAGAGAAAGAGAGACAGACAGACAGATAGTGGAGATGGAGAGAAAGAGAGACAGACAGACAGATAGTGGAGATGGAGAGACAGACAGATAGTGGAGATGGAGAGAAAGAGAGACAGACAGACAGATGGTGGAGATGGAGATAAAGATAGACATTTAGTAGAGATGGACAGATATTGAGACAGATGATGGAGATGGAGAGATAAAGAGAGGGAGGCAGACAGACAGACAGATAGTGGAGATGGAGAGAAAGAGAGACAGACAGACAGATAATGGAGATGGAGAGAAAGAGAGACAGACAGACAGATGGTGGAGATGGAGATAAAGATAGACATATAGTAGAGATGGACAGATATTGAGACAGATGGTGGAGATGGATAGATAAAGAGAGACAGACAGACAGACAGACAGATAGTGGAGATGGAGAGAGAGGGAGGCAGACAGACAGACAGAGGAGATGGAGAGAAAGAGAGACAGACAGACAGATAGTGGAGATGGAGAGAAAGAGAGACATATAGTAGAGATGGAGAGATATTGAGACAGATGGTGGAGATGGACAGATATTGAGACAGATGGTGGAGATGGACAGATATTGAGACAGATGGTGGAGATGGAGAGATAAAGAGAGGCAGACAGACAGACAGATAGTGGAGATGGAGAGAAAGAGAGACAGACAGATAGTGGAGATGGAGAGAAAGAGAGACAGACAGACAGATAGTGGAGATGGAGAGACAGACAGATAGTGGAGATGGAGAGAAAGAGAGACAGACAGACAGATGGTGGAGATGGAGATAAAGATAGACATTTAGTAGAGATGGACAGATATTGAGACAGATGATGGAGATGGACAGATATTGAGACAGATGGTGGAGATGGAGAGATAAAGAGAGGGAGGCAGACAGACAGACAGATAGTGGAGATGGAGAGACAGACAGATAGTGGAGATGGAGAGAAAGAGAGACAGACAGACAGATGGTGAAGATGGAGATAAAGAGAGACAGACAGACAGATGGTGGAGATGGAGATAAAGAGAGACATATAGTAGAGATGGACAGATATTGAGACAGATGGTGGAGATGGAGAGATATTGAGACAGATGGTGGAGATGGAGACAGACAGATGGTGGAGATGGAGAGATATTGAGACAGATTGTGGAGATGGAGACAGACAGATTGTGGAGATGGAGAGATATTGAGACAGATGGTGGAGATGGAGACAGACAGATTGTGGAGATGGACAGATATTGAGACAGATGGTGGAGATGGAGAAAGACAGATAGTAGAGATGGAGAGATATTGAGACAGATGGTGGAGATGGAGACAGACAGATGGTGGAGATGGAGAGATATTGAGACAGATGGTGGAGATGGAGAGATATTGAGACAGATGGTGGAGATGGAGAGATATTGAGACAGATGGTGGAGATGGAGACAGACAGATGGTGGAGATGGAGAGATATTGAGACAGATTGTGGAGATGGAGAGATATTGAGACAGATGGTGGAGATGGAGAGATATTGAGACAGATGGTGGAGATGGAGACAGACAGATGGTGGAGATGGAGAGATATTGAGACAGATTGTGGAGATGGAGAGATATTGAGACAGATGGTGGAGATGGAGAGATATTGAGACAGATGGTGGAGATGGAGAGATATTGAGACAGATGGTGGAGATGGAGACAGACAGATGGTGGAGATGGAGAGATATTGAGACAGATGGTGGAGATGGAGAGATATTGAGACAGATGGTGGAGATGGAGAGATATTGAGACAGATGGTGGAGATGGAGACAGACAGATGGTGGAGATGGAGAGATATTGAGACAGATTGTGGAGATGGAGAGATATTGAGACAGATGGTGGAGATGGAGACAGACAGATGGTGGAGATGGACAGATATTGAGACAGATGGTGGAGATGAAGAAAGACAGATAGTAGAGATGGAGAGATATTGAGACAGATGGTGGAGATGGAGACAGACAGATGGTGGAAATGGAGAGATATTGAGACAGATGGTGGAGATGAAGAAAGACAGATAGTAGAGATGGAGAGATATTGAGACAGATGGTGGAGATGGAGACAGACAGATGGTGGAGATGGACTGATATAGACGATGAGAGCTCACTGCTGGTCCTGTTGTGTTTCCTCGAAGGTGGTTCCTCACACCGCTGAGTGCTGCAGCAGACGGAGGGGAAAAGGAAGAAATGACCGGACTCCAGCAGTGCGTCCTGACGTGTCATGTCTCTTTCCTTTCCTTGTTGAAGTAAAAAAAAATGTGATGTGTGTGTGTGTGAGAGTGTGTATATTTGTGGGTGTGTGTGTGAGAGTGTGTGTTCGGGTGTCTGGTATATTTACTGAATTTTGTGACAATTTGGTTTTAAATAGAAAGAAAAAAGAAAAAAGTCTGCTGAATGAAAACGCTGGTGTTTGTCTTTACAGTGTTCACGCCTGGACTTCGCTCCAGCATGTATTATATATTATAACCATGTTACTCTATAATCACACCAGTTTACTTCCACACAAAAATCTGTTCTTAATAAACACAGGATTTATATTGCAAATCCTCATGTTTATAAATAATAAAAAGTGAGAATGTTAGGAAAAAATTGTTAAGACAAAAAAATAAAGCAGGATATTTATAAAACTGATAGTTAAAGTAGCACAACACGAGTACCGTGAGATCGTATTCCAGGTCTGAGATATATAACGAGGTAAAATGTAAGTCGTTCAGGTTTAGTGTCGAATGTCGTGAATGTAAACATCCCTGGTGGTCCCCGGTGATTCCCGTCCATAATAACCAATAATGCAACAATTTTGGCCGTCCTTGTTACTTCTGATTAGCAAGACCACCACAGCACCCCTTTTTGTTTCTTTTCTTGAACTGTGAATAAAAATTCTTTTTTTTTTGTCATTTAGTACCAAATTTTCTGTTTTCTACCCTTTTATGGAGTTTTGTGGGTGTGGCCAGGTTTACAAAGCCACTAATCCCCCCCACAGGAGGAAGAGGAAATTGGACACAAGAGAGAAGACAGGAATAAGGAGAGAGAGTGAGGAGGACAGAAGAAAAGATGGGCATGACTTCACCTTCGGATGTTAACTATTACCAAAGAAGATATGGCTAATTTTATATACAGTATATATATATAAATAAAAGTGTAAAGGTGGCGTGTCTGTAAACGTAATGGGGTTTTCACAGATGTTATTTGGCCGAGCCTGAGGTAATACACAGGGTGGGTTTCATCACAATCGACCAACAGTACAAAATATGCTACTTTTTCCCCCTTGGCTTACTCAGACATTTCATTCATTCTCTAGACATTTCTCACATATACACACCCATAAATTTGTTTTCCATTTTTGTGCAGCTGCTTTGAGACAGTGACCATTGTTAAATGCACTATATAAATAAAATTGAAAATTTAACTTAAAATGGAAACCAATCAAAAAAAAAAAAAAAAAACTCAATCCAACAGATGACACTAAATGAAATACACGCTTGAATGTGATTGAAAGCAACCTCTTTCAATCACACTACGCACCTCAATAAAGGTAACAGTTAAAAACGTTAGATCATTCCAAAATTCAACAGACTGTGCCGGACCTTTTTTTTTTTTTTTTTTTTTTAAACGCGCTTACAATTAAATTCCACACAACGTTGTGGGCACAGCTAGTGTGTGTATTTATATATAAAAAAAATTATATAAGACACTTGAAAAGAACACTTGATCATATTATTGGCCGACTGACTGTACAATGTACGCATATACATACACAGGGTGTCCCAAAAAACACGACATTTGAAATAAGTATCTCTCAGTAACTACATGCCAGAGGGAAATAAGGTTAAACAAACTTCATGTTGAAAATTAAGATCTAAAAATTCCATTCACACAGATATGAATTTTATAAGTGTTCAACCTGCGCATCGGCCGACAGGACACTCGTGACGCTTACATTTCGGTGAGTCCCTCATGTGCTCAACTGTAGCTCTGGCAACATTACGCTTGTTGACTTGAGAATCACTGAAAACAAGACGTTTTTGAACTCTTCAAGTTGCATATCAGCGTAGAATTAAAGGCAAAACATTTTTTTAAAACACATTTTGGTAACAATTTGAGACCATTTGAGGGAGAATTGTCAATGTCGTTAAGACTACATTTTTAAAAATAAAAATCGCAATCTCTGAATCACTCAGACACAAAAACAACTACTGCTCTTGCTGTTTTTCCAAACTTTTTATTGACCATGTCTATGAGCATCAGAGTTTTAAACGGACTCCTGGACGGGGGGCTCGTATCCGTCCGCTCTCTCCACCTTTGCCCCAGCCTCACCCTCTGCTGGTTTAGCAGTGCTGCTGCTTCCGCCTTCACCGTGCAGCTCCATCAGCTTCCCCACTGCGACACACGAACAAAGAGCATCAACATAAAAAGAACAAGACTTCCAGACAGATCAGGGAAGCCCTTTAGTTATATACCGTGTGAATTGGGACACAGGAATAAAAGGTACCAGTTTAAACTCTAAACTCACACTCGAATTTGGGCTTCTTGAGCATTTTGACCTTCCTGACGTAGACGTCGTGCAGCGGGTAGATGGACTGGCAGGCTTTCTCAATGTCCTTCCCGACGCTGTCAGGGATCCTGTAATTCAGACACGCAGGCGAAACTCAGAATTAATACACCAATGTAGGAACAACTCTGTAGAAAATAAAAAACCACTAACAATCACTGCACTTACAGTTTGTTCACCACCTCCTTGAGATCGTTGGTCTGAACCTCGCGGGTCATGATCTCCATCATCTTCTTGCGGATCTGGCGGACCTGCTGGTGCTGGGCGTACGACGTCTTGCGGATCTGGTTGGAGCGTTTCTTGGTGAATCCCACGCAGAACAGGCGCAGCAAGTAACCGTCTGTGGTCTTCACGTCCACGTGAGCCTCAATCATCGTCTGCACGGGAACAGATACAAAGGTTAATCCATATTTTTTTTATCTGGACAAAACTGCTGTGAGACAATCACCACACATCAAAAACAGAACGTTCACAATCAGGAATCAGATTTTCTTTTCCTACGAAAAAAGGACACCGGACTTCCGAATACACTTTTACTCAAGTAAACTGAACTTTTTGTATTCACTCTAGGGAATCTTTACTTTTATTCAAACACAGGATTTGTGTACTCCGCTACCTTGAGAGAAGATCCAACTCACAGGATGTAAAAAGGCTTAAAGGTTAAATATTTATACAGCAAATGTCAGATCGACCCGTACCTGCCACTTCTTGACCATGGAGCACATCTTGTCGCGGGTCAGGTCCATGCCGTGGAAGTTGGTCAGGCAGTTCTTGCCCTGGACGTCCTCGGTGATGAGCTTGAACTTGCGGAAGGCGACTTCATCGTTCTGCAGGTCGGCGAGACTCACCTCGAACACGCGGCCCTTCAGCCCGTCAGAGGCGATCCCTATAAAACACACGAAAGACCAGAGCATCACCCAGGAGGAAGAGGATTGGATATAGACAGGATTCCCGGGAAGGCCGCTAGATCGCACGAGTCTAAATCACTGCTCCTCATCTGGGACCAAAACATTCATTCATTCCTCCCATCATTCGTGATCAGACTAAAGATAAACAATAAGGCATGTCCATCGCTCGCGAGTGTAAAAGATGCGACATTTCTAAACAGGGCCCTTTCCCGCCGTTACGGGATGAATGTATTCCGTTACACTTTAGAACTGTGTGGCAAAATCACAATCGCCAAATCGACACCAAAACAGATTTAATTTACACATGTTTGAGGCGCTGCAGTTCCTCTACAATCCTACAGGTGGTGTATACTGAACTAATCTGACAAGTTTGTTTAAAACCAACATGTATATAAATGTTAAATCGGGATATTTACAAGACCATGATATTTACAGAAATGGGAAAGGAATACAATTGGAATCGACACCCAGGTATTGTGACATCATTGTATCAATTGTATCTGTCAACTCCCATCGCTAATGTATTTACACACGTCTGATTTTCCCTACAGATGTAAAATCAGATTCCTTAAACACCCCACCCCCAAAAAAAGAATGTTCAACTAAACTTTATATGATGAACTAAATCTAGACAGTTTATGAAGTTAAACTGATTTAGAAAACCCCAAAAGTCACCTTCTGACTAATATAATAAACTAACTGCATACAGTTATCATAGTTAGTGCGTTATATTCCTTTCCATCCGCCTCATTCTTCCTTCCTTCAATCTGTAAACCATTTTTTAAATGGTTAGATCATTGCTGTAGTAATGATCTAACCATTTAAAAAAAAAAAAAGACATCTCTTTTCTTTTTTAAGACCGCCGTGTCGTGAACAGAGCAGGACTTGGACTTAATACAATCACTACCACTCTCACACACGGGTCAATTTGCAACTGTCCAGAATCATCACTAATAAGGCACATATTTTTTTAATCCAATCCAAATACGTCTCTCTGGGAAAACAAAATAAATCACGATCACTCTGACCATCATGTACAAACTGTATAAAACCGGTAATACTTGAGAGTCACATTGTAGGATCACTCACTGGTTCCCTGAGTTCTGGTGACCAGAGTCTTGCCCAGGTTGCGGATGTTGAACATGGCTGGGGCTTTAACATCGTACCAGTCCTTCTTGGAGAAAGGATCGACGCTGGAAAACAAAAACAAAGACAGATTAAGGTTTGAAAATGGAAAAGGAGAGAAGTCATGGTTTAAACGATCTGCAGGTTTTTTTTTTGTTTTGTTTTTTAAACGGTACACTGTTTCCTAGAAATAATTTCACTCTTTCATGATGTTTATACTGCATTCATCTGAACATGCTGAGACAAACTAAATCTTGACTTTAACACTTGTTATATAGTGTTGAGTATAAAATGTTAGTCACCATCTTACTATTACAAACACTAAAAATAAAATGCATAACCAAGCGAACAAGAAAACAGTCAGATAAAGCTCTTAAAAACAAACTCCGGATTGTAGTTTTAAAAACACTTAAACAACTCAATGTTTAAAAACTTAACATGTGCTGCACAATTATACAGTAAATGGCATTAAATCCATAATCACTGTACAAACCTGGTCTAAAGGGACTTATTTTAATCTTAAAAGGATGCAATTAATCAGGGTTTGATCTGGAGTTTATTCAGAATTTTATTGATCACCTCAAAAACAAACTGTTGACTGACATAAAAACATTGTCTCAATGAAAGAACTTATTTGGCTTCTTTAGAAAGTTACAGACACATCATAGTTTAAAGATTAAATCACAATTTTAAAAGATCATACAACCCGTTATTTTTTAATACATTAAAATGGCTGACACCAAATAACTGTATAAAGTATTCACCAAAACATAACCTGAACATGTATTTCTCATTTTGCACATTTACACTCTACCTTTGGACTTTTTTTTATTTGATCTGTTTGACCCAGAGTTTTAACCAGAGGATTAACATTTACCTCAGAGACTAATGAGGTCTGCAGTGTTGAACCTGACAATGTGACTGATTATTTTTTATCACTTACAGAACCACTCAACAGACTCTCCAACACCCAAATGTTCACTTTAATAACCATTAAAACTAACAAACACCTCAGTAGGACAGATAAAACACACCAGAAGCTGTTAGCTCGTTAGCTAGCCGAGTCATGAACCCCAGGCTACAGCCGGGCCCCGCTAACACAATCCCCCTGTTATCTAACTCATCCGCGCACCTTCCCGCACTAAAACCTCTCCGATATCTCCATTAAAGTCTCCAGAACTGCCCCGGGTGTGAATTTCTAACTTACATCTTCTTCTTGGCCCCTTTTTTGCCGCCTTTGGTCAGCCTCTTATTCTTGCCGACTGCCATGTTGGAACGCAGGGAGTAAAAGAGGAGGAAGTCTGGTGTTCTCGCGAGAAATAAGGCGAGCGCGGGAAGAGAACGGGGAAATATCGCGAGATCGCACGAGGCGTGAAGAGAAGAAGAAGAAGAAGAGGAGAAGGCGCCCTCTACTGGTGGGTTTTAGGAAATGACGGCAAATGAGGCTGAAATGAATTAGTTAATGATTCAATTTATAAAAATAATAATTATATATTATAAAATTAATATAAATATTTATCACATGCATTTTATTATAATAATGTTTAACATTTATGTACTATAATTGTTTGTTTTTTTTTATTTAAGGAGAAGCAGACGGGAAGAGGAGGAGAGGGCTCCCTCTAGTGGCGTGTTGTCGGAACTGACAGAGGTTGAAATTAATACATGAATATTATTATTATTATTATTATTATTATAGAAATTGTTGATATGATGATAATAATAATAATAATAATAAGAAGAAGAAGAAGAAGAAGAATTAATACATTAAATTTTTTATATTTATTTTACTATAATCATATTTGGCATTCATATACTCTAGTGTTTTCTTTTATTTAAGTCATTGGACCTTTTGAGTCAAATACATAAAGTACTGTATACTAATTCAATTCATTTCAATTGAGTTTTATTTATAGAGCGAGATTTCGTGAGCCGTGGAGGACGAGGAGGAGAAGACTCCCTCTAGTGGCGGTTTTTGGGAAATTACTGCAAATGAGGTTGAAATTAATGAATGTTGCGTTAATTATTCATTTAAAATGTTATTTTAAAAATTATTTTTATTATAAATATGCTTTTATTTCATATTGATTTTATTATAATAATATAATATTATTATTTTATTTTAAGTCATTTGAAAGCATAAGGAACTGACAGCAAATTAATTCATGTTGAGTTAATGATAAATCTTTTAAAATCTAATTAAAATAATAATATTATGAATAATAATATTACATATAAATTTATTTTATGTGTATTTTATTATAATCAAAGTTGACATTTATGTACTATACTATACTGTATGCTTATTTATTTATTTTATTTAGGACACTGGAACTTTTAAGTCACAAATATATAAGAAAGTATAATTCAATTCAGTTTTATTTATAGAGCCAGAACTTGTAAGGCCTGAAGGAGGATGAAGATAGGGCTCCCTCTAGTGACGTGTATTAGGAACTGACAGCAAATGAAGTGGATAAGTGTTGAGTTAATGATTATTTTTTAAAATCTTTATATTATTATTATTATTATTCATTCATTCATTCATTCATTTCTATACCGCTTAATCCTGTGTTCAGGGTCGCGGGGGACCTGGAGCCTATCCCAGGAGACTTCGGGCACGAGGCGGGGTACACCCTGGACAGGGTACCAATCCATCGCAGGGCACATATTATTATTATTATTATTATAAAATTATCTCATATGAATTATGTTTTATAATTGTTTGTTTATTTATTTAATTTATTTAAATCAGTGGATCTTTTGAGTCACAAATGCATAAGAAAGCATAATAATTCAATTCAATTAAATTTAATTCAGTTTTATTTATAGAGCCAGATCTTGTTTGGCGTGGATGAGGGGAAAGAGAAGCTCCCTCTAGTGGCGCATTTTAGGAAATGACAGCAAATGAGGTTGAAATGAATGAATGAATGAATGAATTAATGTTAATAATATTATTACTTATAATTAATGCATAAATTTCAGATTTATTTGCTGAGTTAATGATATTAATAATAATAATAATACATCTCTTTCATATTTATTTTATTATAATCATATTTGTCATTTATGTACTATACTATACTGTTTGTTTATTTGTTTTATTTATTTAAATCATTGGAACTTTTTTGTTACAAATACATAAGAAAGCATAATAATTCAATTAATTTCAGTTCGGTGGTGTAGTGGTTAGTACTGTCGCTTTGCACCTCCAGGGTCTGGGTTCGATTCCCGGCCAGGTTCGATTCCCGTCTCTGTGTGCATGGAGTTTGCATGTTCTCCCCGTGCTTGGTGGGTTTCCTCCGGGTACTCCGGTTTCCTCCCACAGTCCAAAGATATGCAGGTTAGGCTAATTGGCGTTCCTAAATTGCCCGTAGTGTGTGAATGAGTGTGTGTGTGTGTGTGTATGTGTGTGTGCCCTGTGATGGATTGGCACCCTGTCCAGGGTGTACCCCGCCTAGTGCCCGAAGTCTCCTGGGATAGGCTCCAGGTCCCCCGCGACCCTGAACACAGGATTAAGCGGTATAGAAGATGAATGAATGAATGAATAATTTCAGTTCTATTTATAGAGCAGGGTCATTGAGGACGAGAAGGAGAAGGCTCCCTCTTGTGGCAGGATTTAGGAACTGACAGCAAATGAAATTGAAATGAATGAATGACGAAGAAGAAGAATGTTGTGTTAATGATTAATTTGAAATTGTATTTTTCAAATATTAAATTCTTCTTCTGCTTTTTATAAATATGCATTTATTTCATGTTGATTTCATTATAATCATATTTGACATACTGTACATATTGATACTGTACTATAGTGTTTATTTTTTAATCATTATTGAATTAATGATGATTAATTTGAAACTTTCTTGATAATAATAATAATAATAATAATAATAATAAACTTTACGATCACATTTCTCTCATATGTATTTTATTATAATCAGATTTGACAATCATGATAATTTATGAATGTATGTATGTATTTATTTAAGGTATTGGAACTTTTTACACCTGAATACACAAGAAAGCATAATGATTACATTTTTTTTCTATTTTAATTCGACATGCCTTCCACCTCTAGGGTCTGGGTTCGATTCCCGCCTTGGGGTCTGTGTGCATGGAGTTTGCATGTTCTCTCCGTGGTTGGTGGATTTCCTCCGGGTTCTCCGGTTTCTTGGCCTTGAATTGAACCCAGACCCTGGAGGTGTTAATTCTGGTCATCGTCACAAAGCAGGTTAATGAGGGAAATGAGTTGGAAAAGTGTGAGTGTAAATATGTTTAAATTAATCACAGTTCTTTTCTATTTTAATTTAACATGCAATTAGATCCAAGGTATCATTATTTTTTCTATACTATTTAATTCATCATTTTATCAACTGCTTATTAATTTATTTAGCTTCAAATGAAACCCACTCAACTGGACTGAGCAGTAAATTCAGTTTATGATCATTATGACTTCATTTTATTATAATACTGTGGAACCTCGGATTACGAGCACAATTCGTTCCAGAAGTGACTCGTATTCCAAAACACTCGCAAACCAAATAGAATTTTCCCAAAAGAAATAATGGAAACTTTAATGATTTGTTCCACAGCCCCAAAAATGAATACATAAAAATAATTAACACAAAATATAAAGTAAAAATAAATCCTGACAGATAAGTGTCTCACGCTGTGTGTGTGTGTGTGTGTGAATCTAAAGTAAGCTCCCCCTCCCCCTCTCCCCCTTCTCGTCTTACACAGTTACCCTTCCTCCACTCTTTCCACACACACACGTGCTCACAATGAAACTCTCTAATGAAACTTGTTTTTGCTTTACACACACGCTGTACACACACGCATACAAACACAAAAATAAAATATGTTTCACACACACTCACAGTGTTATAGTAAACAGTACACGAGCACTAAGACCCAGCAGGGGAGACGGAACACTCGCAAACCGCGTTACTCGTAATCCGAGGTTCCACTGTAAGTGCAAATAATTACATAAAAGTGGTCTGCAGCAATATAATATTGTATTAATTAATTTTACGTTAAGTGCCAAAAAAACCCTAATGTTTAAAAAAGAAACTTAAAAAACGTTAGAATTTCTCGTTTATTATTGTTATTATTATCATTATTATTATCACAGATTATTTGCAACACTCGGCCTGTGACTGCACGCATCAGTCAAACCACCCAGAAATTTGCTTATGTAAAACCACAGAACTCAACGACGACTGAACAGGTCGGTCTGGGAGTGTATGTGTGTGTGTGTGTGTGTGTGTGTGTGGGTTGTATGTAGCTTTCTTTCTTTATCACTAAAAAGTACAGACTGATAGTCAGGTCAGTAACATCCAAAAAGTAAACAAGAATATGTAGAAGAATATTAGAAGGTTAAAAGTTGTAAAATAATACATAAAACACTGCGAAAATGGAGAGTAAATTTGATTAACATAAGAAAACCCTCTGATGCGAGTTTACAATAGTGTGTAGCTCAGAACTGCACGTTAAAGGTGCATTAACGAGGAGGAATGTTGCGTAATAATAAGAACAGTAATGTACATGCTGACTGTATGTACAGGCGGATACTTAATTATCCGTATATAAAGTGCACCAGCAAGGTGTGGATAAGTTATATAATATTAATAAAACTGCAAGAGAATGAAAGTACATGATCCTATTAGTGCAGTCACATGGAAAACCCAAGAGACGGTAGATTAAGGTGCACTGATGAGATCGATGAAAGATTTTATTTTTACCTTTATTCGAGTCAGGGATGGGGTTAATATCATTCACTTCACACGTACTCCAGGATTTCCTAATCCTGCTCTCCAGTTTTTCCGGCTCTATCACACCTGAGCTCATTAACACGCCCTTCTCGTGGAATAACCAGCCGTGTTGGAGTAATACACACAACAGAACGTGCAGAAGGAAATAAGGGCTGCGGCTGAAACTCTGTTGTATTTTGGGTTTGAATGTTGGAGGAAAAGGTAAAACACAGAATAAATGGCTAGTCCTAGTCTTTCACGAAGACGCTGGTCAGTGGGAGGTGTCTCACCTGCCATGCTGAAAGGTTCGATTTCCAAACCCCAGACACTGGATGTAGCGCCTGGTCAGAGCCAGGATGAAATGGGAGGGAAAGGAAACCCGTGCCAAGCTGTGTATGTGTGTGTGTGTGTGTGTGTGTGTGTGTTTGTGTCAGATGGTTCGTTGTTGAGAGCCAACAACAAAAACCATCAGGAAGGCAACATTTCATGGTTTTATGACGCATCAGTAATTCTTTTTTCCTTTCTTTACTTTGCTCCTTTTAAAGGTTTTATGTAACCCCAAGAAAGGGAGATGGTTCCATTTGAGTTTGATCTTTGATTAGCCAAAATCTTTGATTTCTAAGCGTATAGAGCACTTGATCAAAAATTCCGCCTAATAATTTTTCCCAACTGCATTCCTGTTTTTTTTTTTTTTTTTTTTTTTTTGTAGTATCCCACAAAATAAGGTTTTTCAAGTAAGGGTTCCATGTTGAAACATCTTGAATAACTTTTTGCTTTCTTCTACAAGTGGAATTTGGAAATCATTCGACACCCTAGAAGAGTCTGGAACTACTAAAATTGCAAAAAAAATATGCTTTGAGGAACTCTTGAAGAACTCGGTTTATAAGTACAAGTGTACACTATTAGTAAAGGATTTACCTACTAGTTCTCTCATAAGTGCATAGAGTATGAAGTTTAACCCAGTAGTGTATAACACAACACTGTGGACTTCAGAAGCCATAACTACTAAACGTTCCACAGTAAAACCTTGATGCCACACACACACACACACACACACACACACACAGTTATAGTAAACATTCAGAATGATAGCATGTCATGGATTCTTAACTGTCAGCGTGAGACGTGAGCTCATCAGTACAGTGTTAGAACGTCATCCTGCTTTATGATTTACTCACACATTAGTGTGTTTTCTGCTCGGACACACCCGATTTAACTACACAGCCCAATAACACACCCTTCATGCGAGTAAAACGGGTGTGGTTGAGTGCGAGTTTCAGGTCGTTCAGGTTTTCCTGCTCCTCCGCACACCTGAAATTTTTTTTGAATGTTTTTATCCATGCGGGATTTGTTTTTAATTCAATCCCTAAAATGACTATTATAAAATAAAATTGAAAAAAAAAAAAAAACGCAGCAGTAAAACTGAAAAACTGAAGAACAAAGCTGCAAAAATGAGAAACAAAACAACAACAAAAAAAACAAGGAGCAAAACTGAAAAACAAAGCAGTAAAACTAAAAAACTGAGGAACATACTGAAAAGTTGAGGAACAAAATAGCAACAATGAGAAACAAAACTTTTTTAAAAAATGAGGAGCGAAACTGGAAAACAGCTGTAAATCTGAAAAACTGAAGAGCAAACTAAAATAAAACTGAGGACCAAAAGAAACAAAACTGAAAAACTGAGGACCAAAAAGAACAAAACTGAAAAACTGAGGACAAAAACTTAAGAGCAATGTTTGATTTGAAAATCTGAGGAGTGAAACAGAAAAACAAGGAGCAAAACTAAAAAACTGAATATTGCATTTAAAAATAAAAAACTGAAGAGTGAAACTTTAAAACTGAGGAACAAAACTGAAAAGTTTTCTCCACTTTCTGTTAAGTAATTTTTGTTTTATTTTTGCTTGTTGCATTTTAAAACCAAACAAATTGCATAGTAAATCCCAGGTAAATTAGCAACCGCATTCACTGATTTGAACTCAGCTGATTTGCATTAAGTCCCGCCCACAAATCTCCATAAAAGGAGAAGAGTTCAAGAGTTCAGGACAAAATGACAGCTAAAAGTGTCAAGTGTTTATAAGCGACTTATTGACGTGTATGTATTTCACAACAGTTTAAAAAACAACTTTCTAGGTATGCAATTATTTACTGTAGGTCATCTGGAGACATGTATAAATATTGGCACGCCTTCACACTGTTGATCAAGGGAATAAGACGAATACTAACCCATTAACTGGTATTTGGTCGGTAGTTTGTTCTCATACAGAGATTTTAAACAGTGTACTGGAAACTTTGTTACTACCTTGCAATTCATTTCAAATTAAAATTTTATTAGTCACATACACAATCATACACAGTATAATATGCAGTGAAATGCTTTATTTCACTCTGGCCTTGTGTAACTTTTAGATGTAACTTTTGTGTAACAATTCTGGCCTTGTGTAACTTTTACTTGAGCCCAACTCATACAAGTTTATACCATTATTTAATATTTGTGACACACACCTAGAGAGAAAACAAGATTACCATCAAAAACCGACACCCACTGCCTCTTACCAACTCTACCCTGGATGCCCTCTCTGGCGCCACCATTTTTATGAAGTTGGACCTTTGGAGCGCCTACAACTTGGTGCATATCAGAGAGGGTGATGAGTGGAAGACGGCCTTCATCACCCCAACTGGACACTATGAAAGCCTCATTATTCCATTTGGACTGTGTAATGCCCCCGCCACCTTCCAAATTTTCATCAACGATGTCCTCTGGGACATGTTGGGACGGTGGGCATTCACTTATCTAGATGATATTCTTATCTACTCACGAACTGCTGAAGTACATAACCAACATGTCAGAGCAGTTCTCAAGAGATTGCTCGCCCACCGACTGTACTGTAAGTTGGAGAAGTGCGCTTTTCACGAGCGCTCCACCACGTTCCTAGGTTTTGTCATCTCTCCCCAGGGTGTGGCCATGGATCCGCAGAAACTTGAGACTGTGTGTCATTGGCCCCTACCCAAGACCCTCAAGCAGCTTCAACGGTTTCTCGGGTTTGCAAATTTCTATCGTCGCTTCATCCGGGACTACAGTACAGTTGCAGCCCCTTTGACTGCTCTGACACGCCCCACACCTCATCGATTCACCCTGAACTCTGCCGCCATCTCCGCCTTCCAGGAACTATGTCATCGCTTCACCACCGCTCCTATCCTTCTCCATCCAGACATCAACAAACCATTCGTTGTGGAGGTAGACCCTTCGGATGTGGGCGCCGGAGCTGTTCTCTCCCAACGAGGTCCAGACCAGAAGCTACACTCCTGTGGCTTCTTCTCCAAAAAGTTTGATCCCACTCAACAGCGGTATATGGTAGGGGACCGCGACCTGTTGTCCATAAAGTGGGCATTGGAGGAATGGCGACACTAGCTCCAGGGCGCCAGCAAGCCTTTCATTGTTTGGACGGACCACCAGAACCTGATTACAATCCAGAACATTAAATAGCTCAACCCGAGGCAGGCGCGGTGGGCTTTGTTTTTTGAACATTATAACTTCCATCTGACCTACCGCCCGGGGTCCAAAAACACCAAGGCTGACGCTCTCTCCAGACAACACGAAGGAGATGGCCCCGGGCAAAACCCGTGCCTGTTCTCACATCATCAAAAATCATCGCACCTCTCCATTGGGATCTAGAGACGAGGGTTCGCCAGGCACAGGCCATGGAGACCGAACCGGCAGGTGTGCCGCCTGGACGACTCTACGTGCCATCAGCTGTAAGGAGCAACGTCATGGAGTGGGGCCACTCCTCACCCCTTTCTGGACACCCCGGTACCAGACGGTCTTCAGTTCGTCCAGCGCGCCTTCTGGTGGCCCTCCATGGCCCGGGACATCGACGAGTTCGTCCAGGCGTGCCCAGTGTGCGCCAGGGCGAAGAACACCAACCAGCCGACCCCTGGAGAACTTCAGCCGCTCCCGGTTCCTTCGTCGGCCCTGGACGCACATTGCCGTTGACTTCATCACGGGCCTGCCGTCTTCAGCGGGAAAGACCACCATCATGACCATCGTAGATCAGTTCTCCAAGGCTGTGCATCTGGTAGCCCTCTCCGGACTACCGTCAGCTAAAAACACAGCCGAGCTGATTTTAGAACACGTAGTCCGCCTGCATGTGTTCCCAAAAGACATCGTCTCGGACAGAGGACCCCAGTTCACCGCCCGGTTCTGGAAGGCCTTCTGCCATCTGACCAATTCCACCTGCAGCCTGTCTTCTGTGTACCATCCCCAGACCAATGGTTAGACGAAGTGGACCAACCAACAACTGGAGCGCTACCTAAGACGTTTTGTCGCCGATCGTCAGCGGTCCTGGGCCCGCTATCTCATATGGGCTGAGCTATCTCACAACCTGCCACCAACCTCAGCCCATTTGAGATATGCCACGGTTTCCAGCCTTCATTGTTCGATCACCAAGAACCGGAGGTTGATGTACCGTCGGCCCAACAGTTGGTTCGCAGGTGTCGGCGGTTATGGATACAAGCCAACCGAGCCATCCAACGGGCCAACACCCGCTACACCATCCAACATCGCCGTCGACACCCCCTGGGACGAATGTACAACGTAGGTGATAAAGTATGGCTGTCCGCCAAGAATCTACATCTTCACACCAAATCAAAGAAGCTATCTCCCAGGTTTATTGGCCCTTACCGCATCACACACCGTATCAACCCTGTCACCTACCGGCTCCAGCTGCCTGCGGCGCTCCGTATCCATCTGGTCTTCCATACTTCACAACTGAAACACTTCACCACCTCTCCTATGGTTCCACCCCCCCTTCTTGCTCCTCTTCCCCGAATCATTGACGGTGGCCCCCTTACACCGTACGTCGGATCCTCGATTTGCGACCTACTGTAGGGGCCGAGGCACCCACTACCTGGTCGACTGGGAAGGCCTACGGTCCTGAGGAGTGATCTTGGATTCCGGCCCGGTTCATCCTCAACCCCGAACTGATCAGGGACTACCTTCGTCGTGTATCCTCCACCCCAGGACCATCGGAAGTCACACACACGCGCTGCAACCGGCACTAGGACCCGGAAGTAGTACGGTTGCAAAAACAGGAAGCATAAAAGGAAACAAGTTGGCGCTTCACATCTCTCAGTCATTGAGTTCGCCCATGTTGGTCCAGGTCGTTTCTCTGCCAATTCGTGAGTACTCTTTCTTGGGTTATCTTTCTGATTCGAGTGTGTGTTTATAGGACGCGGGTAAATTTGTGCTTTTCCCTTGCTCCGCTTTTGTGAGAGTCCTTAGACTAAATTGCGTGGTTATCCTGCCTACTCGCTTGCTTCCGCGTTTGGGTTTACCATCCACGCTACAAAGGGCTAACCGCTAGTGCTAATTCTTCTGATGATCCCGGTTAGTTTCGTGATAATATTATTTATCTTTGTTAAACTTTTCCTTGAATGAAAATTCTACATTTTATTCAAATATGTTGCTACATGAATAATTTTTGTTCAGTGTGTGTGTGTTCTCTCTTATAGATTCTGATCTGTTCGTTGGAGATTTTTGGTTGGATAACTGTTTCCAAACCCAATCATATAAAACAACAATGCTATATTTGATACACTAGTATCAGCATCAAACACAATACCATGTAATGGTTGTCTTACTCAGTGGTGCTTCTTATGCACAGAGGGATGAGCAGTGTGTAGTGTGGAGAGGTGCCAATATTTTGAACAGCTAATTAGTCTGTAACTGTACACCAAAGAGACCTGAATGATATTTATACAATACTTGGAAGAAAATAATCTAAGGACGATCAACCCGAGTGGATTTAGCAGGGGGTGGTAAAAAAGTCCCACTCGACACAGCGTGTTTTCCGGACTTCATCAGCTGTGCAAATACGAAAAAGGAGCCAGCTTTTCAATTCAATTTCACCATCACATTTCAATAGAACGTATGTTGTGTGTGGTTAAACAATGGCTCTGTGTTGGGTCACCTGCTGATATGGGTGCTATGGTGTCATGGAGCTGAACAACAGGGGAATTATTCAGGATTGAAATTAATTATTTATTCATTCATTCATACATTTAGTATCTGGGGTCAGAGGGGTAAAACCTGATCCTTTCCCAGGAGCAAGTTAGGAAAACACCAGTTTTTTTCACCACATCACTCAAGGCACATATAATGTTTACATTGCTACTAACCTTACTGTAGATACTACTGTAGTAACTACAGTATAGTGTAAAAATACTACAAAACATAACGGTTTAAATACAAGCCAAAGTATTTTAAGGTCTGTCAATTTATATATTTCACAGCTTTGATAATATCCGCAAACAAATAAAGGTCTACCGGAGATCTGCAAGTAAACCTCGTACTGTAGCGTAGTTAGATTATAGCTAATGTTTGTTATAGCTTCCCAATGGCCTAAAAGCATAAATAAAAAATCTTCGAACTTACAGTGTCGAACTTAAGAATAAATAATTCTGAAATAATGAAGTTAACAGAATAATATTTCATTTGAAAATGCATGTTGAGGTATCTTTTTTGCTATTTGCTAATATTAATTGGCTATATTTAAATAAGTTAGCATTTTTCTTTGCTAACGCAAGGTAAGACTAGCACAGATCCAGTACCTTTGGAGTCAGTCATTCATTCATTCATTCATTTTCTATACCACTTAATCCTGTGTTCAGGGTCGCGGGGGACCTGGAGCCTATCCCAGGAGACTTCGGGCACTAGGCGGGGTACACCCTGGACAGGGTGCCAATCCATCGCAGGGCACACACACATACACACACTCACACACACACTACGGGCAATTTAGGAACGCCAATTAGCCTAACCTACATATCTTTGGACTGTGGGAGGAAACCGGAGTACCCGGAGGAAACCCACCAAGCACGGGGAGAACATGCAAACTCCATGCACACAGAGACGGGAATCGAACCCAGACCCTGGAGGTGCAAGGCGACAGTGCTAACCACTACACCACCGCGCCGCCTTACCTTTATACCAACTAATTGTAAATATTGCAAACTTAGAGAGTAAATGGTTTGTTTTTTTTAGACAAAAGGCATAAATGTTTTAGAACAACAACAACTAAATTACCAGTTTTAGAATTAAAGTATAAGACAATAAAAGTAACTTTTCATATGGTCTGACTTCACATCAAACAGCTAATAAAAACAATATTACTTTCAGCGATATAAATGCAGCAACTACACCAACTTCTCTAATTAGCTTCAACGACGTTCAAAAATATTTTATTAACTTTTTTGCACAAACAAATTAAAGCGACCACGACTGTAGCGAAAGTTAGTGACATGCAAAGCCACCATCACACTGTAGATTTGCTCGTGTTTGTGATGCTGCAGGGGCAGTTGCTATGGTAACCACCCCAGGGGCTTCTCACTGAGGGAGTGTACGATGATGTACACACTCTCCGTCACAAGACTCTGGAGGCGCCGCAAGCAAAAACTTGGCACAGGTTTCCTCAGCAAACATGCTGCCTTACAACGTGTTTATGGACTGCTCGTGAAACAGCTGGGAGGGGGGGCATATATTTTCAGTGTTACAGCCATGTTACGGTATAGAAATAAAAGCAGAATAAAATGAAGGAAAAACACATAACTAGATTAGTTACTATATGTAACAAGTAGCTGCTACATGCATAAGATCTTAAACTATGTTACAAATATTTTTATAACAGTGCATTTAATATTGCATTTAAGACAATTCTTAAATATTTTCTTCATATTTATCGCTGTTATTATGAGTGAGCAAGGCCCTTAACACTATCTGCTCGAGTGGCGCCGTATCCTGGCTGACCCTACGCTCTGACCCCAGCTTCCAAACTAGGATATTATTATTATTTATCATTTCAGTTTACTTTTGAACCTTAATACTATATAATTACACTATAAAGGACCTTTAAAAGTTTTGCAAAACTAAAAAAATAAAGCCTATTTGCTATACAGATCAATATTCATTGGTGCTATCATGATTGCAACTATTATTGTTATAGTAAATAGATATTTTTTTCAATAAAAAAACAAATTATAATTTGTTTTTGTTTGTTGTCATTATATTCAATTATATAATAAAAATATATTAATATTTGTAATAAATATATTGCTAATGCGAATACTGACAATAAGAACAACTACAAACGTAATAAATAATAAATTAATAATATATTTTTGATAATAACTGCAACAGTACATTTCATAACAAATAATACTGTATATAAAAACATATATAAAAACAGATATTACTATTACTATCAATAATACAAATAATAAACAAATAATATTCATAAAATAAAAATATAATACTATGATTAATAATAATAATAATAATAATAATAATAATACATATTAAAATGAAAGACAAATTATGTATTAATTTATTTGATTTAAAGAAGGCCGTCCCAGGAGGACGAGACCAAAACCTCCCTCTGCTGCAGACGAGAAGTTCATTTAGAGTTATCAGCCTGAAAAATGACCAATTAACAGCAGCTCAGATTAGAGGCGTTATGAAGTCTTTACAGAGCAGAAGTAGCAGAAACATCTCAATATCAACTGTTCAAAGGAGATTCATGCAGTTTTGGATGCCTTCAGCAAAACTTTACAATGTAGAAAGAAATAAACATCAGGAACCATCATGGAGTTAGAAAGTGTTCTAAAACTTTTGAACGGTAGTGAAAGTATTAAGTATTTAATAATTTTTTTTTATTCTAGCATTTCATTTTATAATTAAATATTTAATAATTATTAATTATTTATTATATAACAGTTAAATTTAGTTACACACTTCAGTAAAAGAAAAATAGTATAATGTACTGTATATGATATTACTGTAATAATAATAATAATAATAATAATAATATAATTATCACAGTACTATCATCTATATCAATATATAACTTATAGCAATAAATTTAGTATTACAATATTTAAACCAGTTTTTCTTTTTCTGAAGTGTGTATACATTTGGCTGACTCTGTAGTTTTATTAAATATTATATCTTTCATTAAGTATTCTGATTTATGCATTTTTGATTAAACAATTCATTATATAACAAGAGTTAGATGTAGGTAGATTCAAGATGACAAACAGTATAAAAACAGTATTAAAAAATAATTTCATTAAGTATTTTATGTATACAGAATATACAGTATATATAGACAGTATACTGTATATATTTATATATATATATATATATATATATATATATATATATATATATATATATATATATATTGTATGAAGCATTGAGTATTTTAAGTATTTATTTTTTATAAATATTATTTTCTAAAATAGTTTTAGGTTAATCACATAACAACAGTTAGATGTAGTCAGACTCAAGATGACATCATTGTTCATATCATCTACTCTAATTGGTTTTCTGTGGTATTACAGTGGAAATGATAAGACTGAGGTGTATATATTATAAAGTGTACTCATTTAATAACTTAACAGTGAAAATGTCTTTCAACTAATAGTATGAATAAGAGAATACAGTGAGTGAAAAGAGGGGGGGACACTTGTCATGTATTTATTTATTCATTAATAAACAAAGCTAGAGCATCGATAAGACAGATAGATAGAAACAGAGAAGATTATAATGAGAATGTAGAGGGTGTTAGTCAGATAATTGCTGTGTGTGTGTGTGCGCGCGCGCGTGTGCAGTACAGTACAGCACTACCTGCAACAGCACACCTGATCCCTGCACGGATCCCTGCTCGGGGCTGCAGTGCGCATGCGCGGCGCACGCTCACCCTGTCTCGCGCACACACACACACACGCGCGCACACACAGAGAGAGTGTCATGGCGGCGGCGAGCCGGAGCGGAGCGATTCAGGAAGAGATGGCGCTGTGAGAGAGAGACACAAGGAGAAGTGCGAGAGAGACGGCGAGCTCGTAGCGGAGGATTTCAGGAGAGTTCTCACCTAAAGAGAGAGAGAGAGAGAGAGAGAGAGAGAGGACGCTCAGTCTGTGTGTCCTGCTTTGAACAAGAAGAAGAGGTGAAGCTGAGTTTCCTGTCTGTTTAAACAACAAACCTTCACTAGTTTCGTGTTTGACTGAGAAAAAGGGAAAATAACACAAGCGGGTTCTCGCGCTAAACTTCGCTCTTGTCGTCCCCGTGCCGAGCGTCCGCGCACGAGCGCTAATCTCACCTGTAATCTCACCTGTCGTCTAAACCCACCGGTCTCTATTGAACCCCACCCGTTTCCAGAGAGTTGGGGGGAAAGTGCATGAGCGGGTCTGCGAGGCTGGTTTTCTCCACAACACCGAGCTGTACTCTAATTACACAAGCTGCTGGGGGTTTTCTCTAAAAAAACAAACAAAAAACCCCTGAGTCACCTTGAAGAGGAACAGGTGTCTCACCTGGTATGGCGGATGACAGAGCGCCCCCTGGTGGAAAGGGCATCATGCCCACGGTGCCCATCAGGGGCATCCGGATGAAGTTCGCCGTGCTGGAGGGGCTGCTTGAGGCCGGCGAGGTGACGACCCGGGACGTCGTGGAGACGCTGTTCAATCTGGTGAGTTGATGTTTTTTTAAATTGTTTATTTGTTTTAGGAGTGACACCATCTGGATCTGGTGTGTGCTCTGGATACATCATGAAGAAATGGGTGTGGCCAATTATATTTACATCTAGGCATTTGGCAGGCGAGCTCATCCAGAGCGACTTTGAAGTTTTTGTCGTTGGACAGATCCCTACACCGGGTTACCAGGTCACTAACCATCCCTCAAGCACTGTCAGGAAGGGAGAATTAACTAGTTAAATTTATTAATTAGAGAGGTACCACGAATACCTAAGAAACTATGAGAGGTCGTCACTTAAAAAAGTTTGTTCGACCAACCCGGTGCCGAAACAGAAAACATTCTAGACACACGTCTTCCTCGATCCCTGACAGACGGCGGGACCGTCTCCCAGTTGTTTTATTTTTTATTTTTACGTTTTGTTTATTTCTTTATTTTTTGCATGCCGTAAGAACCAGTGAAAATTGAAACTCCTCGAAATCACCTACACCACTTAACTCACGACTCATTATAACCGGTCAGAAAAAGATTTTCTTCTTCAGTTATTATTTCCACGTCTGCCTAATTTAGTTACGATTAGCGTACGATTTTAATCCGTTCCTTAGGCGAGTCCTTAAAAGGTAAAATTTTCTACTGCGAAATGCATTTTCTCATCAGAAATAATGTAAATGCAGATAATCCATTCCAGCCACCCAAAAAAAAAGACCAATTTCCAACACTATAATCCTATTTTTGCCTGTTAAGATAATCAAAACATTTGGAAAAGACGAGTAAATTAGGCAAAAATAATAAATAATTAGATATTAAACCTCATTTAACCTTTAATTTATGATTTCTCTTGACTGCTTTAAAACTAAACTGAAAGTAACTCCTTTTCCTTCTTGATAACATTCTTGGGACCCATGGTGCTGTGTCGTCACTAAATCTTGTGCAAAATGCAAAAAAAACTATATAAAAAAGAAAATATTTTTCTTTCTTTTTTTTTTTTAGTTCCATTGTGTGTTTGTGTGCAGTAATGTCCCCTTAAAAACACTCTACCTCCTTCATGTAGAGTCACATGACTCATTCTCGTCCAGTCTGTGACATTGAAGTAACATGGAAGAACGCTTTCATTAGGGGGGAAAAACTATCCAAGCTTTAATAGTTGAGCGTATTTATCAAAGATGAGGGGGAAAAAATAAATTCAGTTACGCATCATACCGCGATCTTTCTTGTGCCGATTACTTTATCGCCACACTGACAAAAAATTTATATATTTTTTATGTTTGCATTTGAGATGGTAAGCTATTGCAGTTTCAAACTATTTACTAAGAATCGTTTAGCAAGCAGCACAGCGTCCTGTGTCCTACAAGCAAACTATTTGCTAAGTTTGTTTAGATCTTAAAAAAATAAAAAAGGTTAATATTGAATCTGGATATTTCTAATATAAAATGGTGATACAAATTGAATGGTGATCATATCGTATCAGGTATCTAATATGTACAGTCCAAACCTCATGTCTTATAATCACTCAGCACAAATAATATCTGTGTAAAGAGCGTTTTTGAAAACTATCAAAGTTGAAATAAAGTATTCGTTACATAAAGATGAATAAGACTTGTCATTCCATTAGAACAAAAGTAATGGCGCCCTATAAAAGGCAGAAGCGTTAGTGTGGTCGCTGAGGCTCTGCAGTGGCCGAGCTGCATTTTTGGAATATTTCAAGCAGGCTTGTAAGTTTTGTAAAGAAGTCGTGGGTGCTTTTTTTTTTTTTTTTTTTTAAATACAGAAAAATATTAATAAACATGACACTTTAATGAGGCACCTTAATCAGACACTTTTTCTATGCATACTTGCACACCATACTTCCTCCACCAAACTTCAATTTAAAAAGAAAATTTCTATTGTACAGTATATGTCTATTTTTATTTCTATTTTTATTCTAGTTAAGTTTTAATTTTCCATTCGTATTTCTTCTATTCATATTTATTTCTTACTATAAGCTTTAATTCTCTTTTTAAGGTCACTGGCGGTCGTGTAAGCATTTCACTGCATATCGTACTGTGTATGACTGTGTATGTGACAAATAAAATTAGAATTTTTGAATTTGAAACAGTATTGAACGTTCATCCGAGTCAAAAATAAGACACCAAGTACTTTTAAAGGTTTGGTTATAAAAACAAAATCATCCTAGTTTTTTCATTATTTACCGCCAAATGAAATGTAACGTTCAAGCCAAGTTTTCTGTTTATTTTTCCCTCCTGGAGCTGCGACGCTAATTAAACTGAGATGAACCCTTGTTTGCCTCCAGGACACCAATTTGTGATAAGAGGAGTAAATTAAGCTACTTTTAGGCTAATTTTCTGCTTCAAATCTGAGGTTGCGAAATATTTCCAGTTAGCCCAAGTTCACTATTTTAAGCATGCTGAAAGAGGAAACATGTTTCACAGCCGAGAACTGTTTCCTGTATGTAAATCTCCTGCAGGGTTTTAGTGAGTCGAGCAGGACTAGGAGAATAATAATCACTCAGATGGTTGGCCTAATAATATTCGGGCCGGATCAGGATGTGACCGCTTTGTCTCTGAGATACGTGATTCAGGAAACCGCTATCTTAAAAAAAAAAAAAAAAAAAATTTTTTATATATATAATAAACCCACAATTGATTGACAACCTCAGATAAGCAGACCAGAACTCTGCACTGAAGCCCAGATTGTGAAACTGAGACGTGTCTCTTAGAGCCGTGATAAGGATGTAAACGTAATGCTGGGTTCTACACGAAGTGCTCTAAGACCTCATAGAGCACTTGATGTCAAGGTCAAAGGTCAGACATGACACAGAAGTCGGTTAGCGTATTGTGTGGAGGGTTGTACACACTGCATCTGTACAAGTGTTTACAGTACAACACAAGTGATTTTGGTTGTGTCATCATATGGTAGGATTATCGTAATTTATGTTCTAATTTTGACATTAAACTTAACCATAAATGCAAATTCTAAAATAATGTATCCAAATTTAGATTTTTATGGTAAGGTGTTACAATAAATTTTTACATCTTAACTTTGTAACTTGCAAATTCTAAAGTTATCATTTTATCTTATAATTTATGGTAAAATTTTTAAATAGATAAAAATGTTGAGATTCAGTTGTACTTTGGGCATACGAACGCCCCTGCCTTGTGAATTTTCATTTTAAGAAATATAAAGCTTTAAGAAATTTGCCTCAGCATACGAAGCATTTTTGGCATACGAGCTCCTAAGCCGGTTGTACCTACATCCGTTTGAACGTACTTTGACAAGTGAAGCGAGTTTCTTTTTTGTTTTGTTTTTTGTCTTCTTGTTTGTGTAAGATTTAGTGAAGACATGGAAAGACTTTCCAAGAAAGTTTTCTAAAGCAGACGTTGCCAAGAGGAATAATAAATTAAGCTTAATTGAGGTTTAGTAGCTATTCTAAATATTTAGATTGTTTTTATTGTGCAAAAATATGATTACAGTGTTGGAAATTGGTCGTATTGATAATATTTCTTTTGGTTGTTTGGAACTGACTATCTGCGTGAAAATGCGTTTCTCAAAACCATATTTCCGCTTTAAGAACTCGCCTCTGGTCCGAATGTAATCCGTTATTTTAATGTAAATGAAAATACTAAAATAATACGTCATAATTTTGACATAAACGCAAATTCTAAGATACGTCATGATTTACGCCATAATTTTGAAGTGTATGCAAATCCTGAGATAATACATTTATAGTTTTTTTTTATATGTTAATATAATTTACATCATAATTTTTAAATATGTAAAGTCTGACATGTTACAATTTTACATTGTTATTTACATCATCATTTTGAAATAATACGTCATAATTTTAGAATAAATACAATCTCTTTCATAAAATAATTTTTAAAAGTTTGTCATAATTTACTTCATAATTTTGACAAATTATTATTTTTAGATATTAATATAATTTACCTTATTAACTTAAAAAGTTTAAAGTAACGCAATTTATAAGACGGTGTAATTTAACATTGTAATTTACATAATAATTTTGTCATAAATGAAAATTCTGTGATCATGCGTTATAACACTACATGATATTTTTTTGTCATAATTTAGCGTAAATGTTAAGTTGTTAAATAAATTAATTTAAAAAGAGTTTAAGGTTTTAAATATGTCAGGTTTTGACATAAACGAAAGTTCTGAGATAATACGTCATGATTTTGACAGAAAGAGGCGAAAGGATCACGATTCACGCTGAGATAATTATCCTCACGCGTAGATTATTACCGTAATCCTGCTTTGACTTTATGACTTCACAGTATGACGACGCGTTTTATCTCAGTGTGATCTCAGTGTGTTACCATGACGTCACCTGTCTGCATGCAAAGGCATAGTGTTGCCCTGTGTGTGTGTGTGTGTGTGTGTGTAAGTGCAATAAGGAAGTGTAACAGACACCAGTCACACCAACCTGCTCAACTGCTTTACTCAGTGCTGCAAACAATTGGGGGTTCAGAGTCACTTTCTCTCTCTCTCTCTCACACACACACACACACACACACACACACACACACACACACACACACACACACACACACACACACACACACATTATATCTACATGAAGGATGTGGTTCTACATTGCAGTAACCTTGGTTTTATGAAACATGTTGCAGTTTGCTTGTATTCTCTAGTTGCGTGTTAGGAATCCCAGGGTGTTCTAGAATGATCCGTGTTCTAGTGTTTCCAAAAATCCCAAATTCTGGCTTCTCGGTGTAGAAATAAATTGTCTGCTTGTTCTTGTTGTGCTGGTGGTGCACTTGACTGATTTACACAGTTGCTACACACACACACACACACACACACACACACACACACACACACGCGGCTGCGCCACAAAATATGTTTATCGCTAACGATACGCTCCCAGGGTTCTAGAGCGCATTTCATTGGATGAACAACACGACCAGTACAGGGGAGGTGATTAGAAATTTTATAAAAAATTCTGTAAAATATTCGAAGGGCATTCTAGAACCTGATTAGAACATGTTCTATACCAATTTTCAGATTGCATTATAGAACATTTTTCTGGAACCGCTTTCAAAAGTCTCGATAGTTTCATTGTTTTTGTTTATTTTAGAACCATACTGGGGATCTCAGAACTATGAAATAACACCTATAACATTAGTTAATTACAACATGGACAGCAACAGTCAGTTGTTATTTTAAGACGCGGTGGTCAGCCTTTCTGGAACAGTTCTTGCAAGAACAATATTGTCGATTATGTTTGCAAAACCCATCAAGCCCCATGATGAAACCAGGAAAGCAGGACCGAAATGTTACCTCTGCTGCAGAGGAGACGTTCTTTTAGAGTCACCGGCCTCAGAAATCACCAATTAACAACCAGCACGTCAGATTAGAGCCGTAATGAAGCTTTACAGAGCAGAAGTAGCAGATAAACATCTCAGTATCAACTGTTTAAAGGAGGTTATTGTGTATTTTGGATAAACGCCTTTAGTGTTTTTTACTGTGTAGAAAGACATAATCATGTGATCCTGTTCCATAATGTGTTCAAAGTGCTGTCTAGAACCCAAATAAACACATTATACAAAGTTTTTAAAGTGAGTTTTAGAACCTGATGAAACACGTAAAAACGTTGTTCAAAGCGCACTCTCATATTGGAACAAATGTATTTATTCGTTTGAAGTTTCTTTCCGAACCGGATCAAACAGGTTCTAGAATGTGTCCTCTGTGAGGAAATGCACATCTGATTGCGCTGACGGTGTCCGGCAGATAACAGAAGCCAGATGACATATAAAACACACACACACACACACACACACACACACACACTTTCCCCTTCCTCCACTGACCTGTTAATCTGATTTATTATAATAGTCAGAGCCTCTTCCTCTGAGTGAACACTTTGCACTCAACTGATCTCTCTCTCACACACACACACACACACACACACACACACACACACACACACACACACACACACACACACACACACTTCCTCATTGTTATGTGTAAATTTTTTTCTGAATGAAGCCCCGGGTTCTCTGTAGCGCAGGAGGCGGAGAGCTGTTAGCGAGCGCTCTTGTCCTCCTTGTCTAAGCACATGTTCGGGGATCCGCTGTAGACGGAGAGTCCTGGTTGTCCGATCTCACGCTCAGGGTCCCTCGTCTCGCTGTCCAGCACGATGAAACACGTCGCCTGAATTTCAGCCTCGAGCTGGGACCTCTGACATTTAGCAGTTACCGTGGTGACCGTGCGAGTGGGTGTTGAGAGGTGTCGGTTCTCAGGTCTCATCTTTTGCAGACACACACATACACACACACACACCTGTTTAGGAAGCATTCTAGAACGTCATGAAAAGCATTAGTTAAGGAGTTCTAGAACCCTGTTAGATACATTGATTAACCAGTTTGGAGTGCATTCTAGAACCTGGTTAGACACTCAACCTGTGGCATAGGCGGTTTAGAGAGAATTCTAGAACCTAATGAAAAGCATTGCTTATCCAGTTCAGACTGCATTCTAGAACCTGGTTCGATGTATTACCTGTTTAGAGAGCATTCTAGAACCGAATGAAAAAACTTAGTTCAACAGTTTTATAACACAGTTAAACACATTGAATTAACCAGTTTACAGTGTGTTCTAGAACACGGTTAGATAAAACCAGTTTAAAGAGCATTCTAGAACCTAATGAATGGCACTGATTAGCTAGTTCAAGAATCCAGTTAAACACATTGCTTAACAAGTTTAGAATGCATTCTAGAACCCGGTTACACATATAGCCTGTTTAGGGAGCATTCTAGAACCTCATGAAAAGCATTAGTTAAGGAGTTCTAGAACCCAGTTAGATACATTGATTAACCAGTTTAGAGTGCATTCTGGAACCCGGTTGAATTCTAGAACCTAATGAAAATCATTAAGCAGTTTAGGAACCCAGATTGATTAACCTGTTCAGAGTGAAATCTCACATTCTAGAAACTTTCTATAGTACGTTCTAGAACTAATTGAGAATATGTTGAAACACTGTTTTAGTCTTCAATAAATCAGAACCACATTCAAGAACAAGAACCTGTTTCTGAGCATTTTAATATCTGTTGAACCAGCATGATGGACCCATTTTAAACATGTTCTGTAGAACCTATCTACTCTAGAACTTCCCCAAGGTTTTCTAAGGTTCCTCCTGGAAGTGCTGACTGCGACATGTCTAATTTGTGTCTGAGAAGCCCTGTGTATTCTAGAACCTGTGTGAAAAAACATTCTAGTGTTGAGTCCATCCTCAGCGTTCTTTGTTCTTCTGGTCTATGTTTCTTGTCTACATCTATGACCTGTGACCTTTACTGGTTGCTATGGAGACAGTGGGAGCAGGTGAAAAAGTGACGTTCTCCGCTCCTGTTGTGTTTTGTGCTAGAAAGTGGAACGAGTGCCTCGTAGACCCTGTTTAAGCCCACAGTAGACGCTCGTTTATCTTGTTAAAATCTTTTGTCACCTGTCGCAGGTTCCTTCTGTAACCCAGCCGAGCCACATATTTTTATTAGACCATGTACCTGTTAGACCACATGTAGGAATTATTTTATCGTGTGTTCTAGAGCACAGTTAATCACATTCTGTACGTTTTTTTTGTATCATGTGTCCTAGAAGCCGAAAAACATTTGGTAACCGGTGGCAAGTACTCGGCGGAACCTGTTTATAGAACATTTTGGAACTTGTTCAGATCACATGAAAGTTCATTCTAGACCCTGTATAAATAGCATTCAAGAACCTATTTATGTAGCATTCTAGACCTTGTTTAAATTACATTGTCGACCCAGTTTAAAGCACATTCTAGGCCCAGTTTAAAGCACGCTGTAGACCTCATTGTAGCTCATTCGAGACCCTGTTTAAAGTTAATTAGAACTTTAAATAGCATTCTAGATCTTAGTTTAAATTGCATTCGAGACGCTGTTTACAGCTCGTTCTAGACCTCGTTCAAAGTTAATTCGAGACCCTGTATGAATCGCGTTCAAGACACTGTTTATGTAGCATTCTAGACCTTGTGTAAATTACATTGTAGACCGTGTTTAAAGCACGCTCTAGAGCCTGTTAAACATTCATTCACAACCCTGTTTAAAATTGAGTTCTAGACCTTGTGCGAGAGCGAGACAGAGTGCGAGTGTGTGCGAGAGTGATATAAATAGATCTTCTTTAGAAAGCAGTGTTCCTTATTTCCCTAATTTCCTTATTTTGTGATTTCGTGTGGTACATAGTGTGTATACACACTTGTACACAGACACACACACACTCTCTTGTACACAGACACACACACACTCTTGTACACAGACACACACACACACTCTCTCTCGGCTCATCGCCACAGATTAGACGTGAACCTCGTTGTCGTCATGGTGTGTATTTGTGTTTTTACGTTAGAACGTTGGACTCGTCACGAGTCCCCATGCACCAAACTGAACTTCCTGTCTCCTGTGAGCATGTTAATAGTTTACTGAAAACACACACACACACACACACACACACACACACACACACACACACACGCACGCACAGTATGAGGCAGTGAATAATTTACACCTGCTGCACGTCTTCGGTTACCGCTGCACAAAGACTTTGGTAACCCGACCCGCTACCTGTCCTTCTTCAGGGCGAGTCGAGAAGGTGCACTA
The DNA here is from genome assembly GCA_030522415.1 of Channallabes apus. Lineage (NCBI taxonomy): Eukaryota > Metazoa > Chordata > Actinopteri > Siluriformes > Clariidae > Channallabes > Channallabes apus. Next base: position 10,977,955 of record CM060110.1, on the reverse strand, counting down.
CTGCACACTGTTAGTGCTCATAACTACACCCAGAGTGCTGAGTGTGTGTGTGTGTGTCTGTGTGTCCTGAATTTAACACTGATGAACAGAATTGGGACACAGCCGCACTTGTTAAGCCTTTGAGTCGAGCAGTGGTTTGGGACGCAGCCCGTGATTACAGGAGTGAACAGTGACAACACAGCGAGTGTTAACTGTAAAAACAAATAGTTCACTTATGTGTTTCAGCTGTGTCTGTGTGCAAGAGTGTGTGTGTCTGTGTACAAGAGTGTGTGTGTCTGTGTACAAGAGTGTGTGTGTCTGTGTACAAGAGTGTGTGTGTGTCTGTGTACGAGAGTGTGTGTGTGTCTGCGTGCGAGAGTGCATGTGTCTGCGTGCGAGAGTGCGTGTGTCTGCGTGCGAGAGTGCGTGTGTCTGCGTGCGAGAGTGCGTGTGTCTGCGTGCGAGAGTGCGTGTGTCTGCGTGCGAGAGCGCGTGCGTGTCTGCGTGCGAGAGCGCGTGCGTGTCTGCGTGCGAGAGCGCGTGCGTGTCTGCGTGCGAGAGCGCGTGCGTGTCTGCGTGCGAGAGCGCGTGCGTGTCTGCGTGCGAGAGCGCGTGCGTGTCTGCGTGCGAGAGCGCGTGCGTGTCTGCGTGCGAGAGCGCGTGCGTGTCTGCGTGCGAGAGCGCGTGCGTGTCTGCGTGCGAGAGCGCGTGCGTGTCTGCGTGCGAGAGCGCGTGCGTGTCTGCGTGCGAGAGCGCGTGCGTGTCTGCGTGCGAGAGCGCGTGCGTGTCTGTCTGCGTGCGAGAGCGCGTGCGTGTCTGTCTGCGTGCGAGAGCGCGTGCGTGTCTGTCTGCGTGCGAGAGCGCGTGCGTGTCTGTCTGCGTGCGAGAGCGCGTGCGTGTCTGTCTGCGTGCGAGAGCGAGTGCGTGTCTGTCTGCGTGCGAGAGCGAGTGCGTGTCTGTCTGCGTGCGAGAGCGAGTGCGTGTCTGTCTGCGTGCGAGAGCGAGTGCGTGTCTGTCTGCGTGCGAGAGCGAGTGCGTGCGTGTCTGCGTGCGAGAGCGAGTGTGTGCGTGTCTGCGTGCGAGAGTGAGTGCGTGCGTGTCTGCGTGCGAGAGTGAGTGCGTGCGTGTCTGCGTGCGTGCGTGCGTGTCTGCGTGCAAGAGTGCGTGCGTGTCTGCGTGCAAGAGTGCGTGCGTGTCTGCGTGCGAGAGTGAGTGCGTGCGTGTCTGCGTGCGAGAGTGAGTGCGTGCGTGTCTGCGTGCGTGCGTGCGTGTCTGCGTGCAAGAGTGCGTGCGTGTCTGCGTGCAAGAGTGCGTGCGTGTCTGCGTGCGAGAGTGAGTGCGTGCGTGTCTGCGTGCGAGAGTGAGTGCGTGCGTGTCTGCGTGCGAGAGTGCGTGCGTGTCTGTCTGCGTGCGAGAGTGCGTGCGTGTCTGTCTGCGTGCGAGAGTGCGTGCGTGTCTGTCTGCGTGCGAGAGTGCGTGCGCGTCTGTCTGCGTGCGAGAGTGCGTGCGCGTCTGTCTGCGTGCGAGAGTGCGTGCGCGTCTGTCTGCGTGCGAGAGTGCGTGCGCGTCTGTCTGCGTGCGAGAGTGCGTGCGCGTCTGTCTGCGTGCGAGAGTGCGTGCGCGTCTGTCTGCGTGCGAGAGTGCGTGCGCGTCTGTCTGCGTGCGAGAGTGCGTGCGCGTCTGTCTGCGTGCGAGAGTGAGTGCGCGTCTGTCTGCGTGCGAGAGTGAGTGCGCGTCTGTCTGCGTGCGAGAGTGAGTGCGCGTCTGTCTGCGTGCGAGAGTGAGTGCGCGTCTGTCTGCGTGCGAGAGTGAGTGCGCGTCTGTCTGCGTGCGAGAGTGCGTGCGCGTCTGTCTGCGTGCGAGAGTGCGTGCGCGTCTGTCTGCGTGCGAGAGTGCGTGCGCGTCTGTCTGCGTGCGAGAGTGCGTGCGCGTCTGTCTGCGTGCGAGAGTGCGTGCGCGTCTGTCTGCGTGCGAGAGTGCGTGCGCGTCTGTCTGCGTGCGAGAGTGCGTGCGCGTCTGTCTGCGTGCGAGAGTGCGTGCGCGTCTGTCTGCGTGCGAGAGTGCGTGCGCGTCTGTCTGCGTGCGAGAGTGCGTGCGCGTCTGTCTGCGTGCGAGAGTGCGTGCGCGTCTGTCTGCGTGCGAGAGTGCGTGCGCGTCTGTCTGCGTGCGAGAGTGCGTGCGCGTCTGTCTGCGTGCGAGAGTGCGTGCGCGTCTGTCTGCGTGCGAGAGTGCGTGCGCGTCTGTCTGCGTGCGAGAGTGCGTGCGCGTCTGTCTGCGTGCGAGAGCGTGTGTGTGTGTGCGTGTGTGTGTGTGTGTGTCTGTCTGCGTGTGTGTGTCTGTGTGCGTCTGCGTGCGAGAGCGTCTGTGTGTGCGAGAGCGTATGTGCGAGTGCGTGTGAGAGCGTGTGTGTGTGCGAGAGCGTATGTGCGAGAGCGTGTGTGTGCGTGCAAGAGCGTGTGTGCGCGTCTGCGTGCGAGAGCGTGTGCGCGTGCGAGAGCATGTGTGCGCGTATGTGCGTCTGCGTGCGAGAGCGTGTGTGTGTGTCTGCGTGCGAGAGCGTCTGTGAGCGTCTGTGTGTCTGTTTGTCTGCGTGTGAGAGTGTGCAGGATGGTGCGAGAGAGTGTATGAGTGTTTGCAAGGTTGTGTATGACCTCGATAGATCTTCCTTAAAAAGCAGTGTGCCTTATTTCGCTTTTGTATGGTACATAAATTGTACACACACACACACACACACACACACACACACACACACACACACACACACACACACACACAAGTGTGCGCAAAAAACTCTCCCTGTCCACACACTCCCGGAACACAGACGCCACTGTAATCAGCCAGAGGAGTGAAATCTGAACCCCTTTCTCTCTCTGAAGATTCAAACGGTAGTGAGTTAAAGTGCATATGTGTGTGTGTCTGTGTGTGTCTGTGTTTGTGTGTGTGTGTGTGTGTGTGTGCGTGTGCGTGTGTGTGTGTGAGAGTGTGTGCGCACGCACATGGCACAATGTTTTCCTTGTCTTTGAGAAAGTTTGTCTTTATCTCGCTCGCTTTCTGTGTGTGTGTGTGCCTGACAGCATGTGTGACGACACCTGATTTATTATTTATTTACTTTTAATAATAATAATAATAGTATTAAAATTTTGTTACAAGAACAAGCTGAACTATTTTAAGTCGAATCCACAAACGTAAGAAAAAGGAATTCCTTTATGTAAATCATCTGCAAATTTCCTTTATCCAAATGAGCGCAGCTGCTGCGGTTTGTTCAGCCAATCAGAGGAGAGTAGAATGATGGTGACAGCCAATGACAAAAGTGATGTAATGTTCAAAGGAAAGATGCAGTCTTCTTTAAAACATTTGTAACTGTAACTTAAACTGCGTAGATTGTTGATTAAATAAAAAAAAAAACAACTCTACCAACTTTTTGGTTTGAAATTGCTTATTTGGTTACCATAGTAACAGTGTTAACCACACCCATTAAAATGTGGTGGATAAACCCATCGTTTGATTAGAGACCTCTCTGTTAAAAGATAAATGAATAATAAATCTCTAAACGATTAAGCACTTTCTCAGTTTCTGGGCCGCACCCTTCAGTCCCGTTAGATCCATCACCTCTTGTTGCCATGGAGATCTATTAAATTAAATGCCAATTTGTGAAAATATGTTTGTTCGTTATTAATGAAACATTCTGCTTAAACTGAGGAACAACCCATGCTTCTGATGAGACGCCCGACCTTCTGTTTGACCAATCACAGGGTTGTTGCATCATTTGTGAAGGATCGCTCTCCTGAACGGGGCAAAACTTCCTGGATTCTCTTTTTCTTTGGTCTGAATACATCACAGGGTGTCCAAGGTCTGTCCCCACTTCCTGTTTGTCTGCTTTCCTTCCTGTCAAACTCGTCTCTACCTAATGGATGAAGCGGATTCCATATACAAATTTTGTGGTGAAACTTTAAGGTACTTTTTTGGAAAAAGGGGGGAAAATGGCAATACATTTAAAATGGAAGAAAAAGAAAAATGGTACTGATGCATAAAAATCCAAAAGGCAACAAGTTCTAAAATGGCAGAAAGACCAAAATCAAACCACAAGAAAATCTAAAGTGGTGAAAACAAGAAACAAGGGAAAAAAAGGAATCCTACATTTCAAGAACTTTATAATGGTAGCAACAAAAAAATCCAAAATGGCCAAAACAAAGAAAAAAAAAATCCAAAATGGCCAAAACAAAGAAAAAAAATCCAAAATGGCCAAAACAAAGAAAAAAAAATCCAAAATGGCCAAAACAAAGAAAAAAAAATCCAAAATGGCCAAAACAAAGAAAAAAAAAATCCAAAATGGCCAAAACAAAGAAAAAAAAATCCAAAATGGCCAAAACAAAGGAAAAAAAATCCAAAGTGGCCAAAACAAAGGGAAAAAAATCCAAAGTGGCCAAAACAAAGGAAAAAAAAATCCAAAATGGCCAAAACAAAGGAAAAAAAATCCAAAATGGCCCATATAGTCTTATGCAAAAGTTTAGACACCCCTTGATAAATAACAGATTTTGGTGATTTTTTTAAATTGAAAAGTTGTTAAGGAATTAAATTTTAAATCTGGCTATAAAAAGCGTTTGTGATCTGTGATATCTGCCTGAGGAGGTTTTACTGATTATGTAGGGTGCCCAAACTTTTGCACAGTGCCACAATAATGTTTTTATTATTTAAAAAAAATCTTTTTTCAATTTATGACCTAAAAAGAAACTATGCATCAATGTTTTCTGAAATTATAATAATATACTATTAAATATAATATTTTTTCCCCATTTCCGAGAGAGGCTGTGTTCAATAAAAAACAACCACCAAAATCTGTTATTTATCAAGGGGTGTCTAAACTTTTGCATAAGCCTGTGAGTATAAATCTATAATGTCAAAAACTAAACAAATCTTTAATAGTGAAGAACCTAAAGTGGCAAAAAGAAAAAAAAAAATCCAAAACCACAAGAAAATCTAAAATGACAAATTAATTCCAAAGTGAAACAAAGAAAAAAAAGAATCCTAAATGTCAAAAACTTCATAATGGTAGCAAAAAAAAAATCCAAATGACCAGAACAAACAAAAATAATCCAAAATGGTAAAAAAAAAAAAATAATCTTGAAATGTCCCAAGTGGCGAAAAATCCAGTTAGAAGAGACAAATTTAACATGTCGGTTATTGTACAAGAATCAGAGATGAATGATGATAGTGTGATAGCGCACATACAGTGTGGAGACCGGTGTGTGTGTGTGTGTGTGTGTGTGTGTGTGTGTGTGTGTGTGTGTGTGTGTGTGTGTGTTATGAGATTGTCTTGTAATCTCTGTCACTCTGACGTCCACTAACGAAGGGTTACCTCATGTTTTCCACTCCACTGTGTGTGTGTGTGTGTGTGTGTGTGTGTGTGTGTGTGTGAGTACAGCAGAAGGCTTGACAACCTTGAGAGTTTTCTACTTATGAGTGTCTGATTGTGGTTTGTGTAAACTTTGGTTTGTCTCTCCATTGTGTAGGTGTCGGTGCTCGGTTAGAGGTGAGCACTTGAGCACTTGCTTAACGTTTTTTTCCGTGCACACAGAGTGTGTGTGTGTGTGTGTGTATAAATCATCCTGCACTCTCACATCATTGTGTATCTCCTGACCTCACACTGTGTACCGTTATTTCCCTGCTGATTCTTGTCTTGTATCTAACGACTGCTTCACCTTAAACAGAGACAAAGTTAAGATATAAAGTTTCCTGCACCTGAGAGTCTAAAGCAGCGATGTTTAAATATAACTGATATAAATGTGTACTGCGGTACCTCTGCATCTGAACGCTGTAATGTTGTTCCCTCTGAATACGAGGTTGCGCGTACGTTCGGGAGCCGTTCAGAGCTTATCTGGGTCAGTGAAAAGCCAAGTGAAGCCAGTTTGCATATTTTCTTCTGTTTTTTTTTTTTTTTTCATTTGGTGCAACATTTAGTGAAGACATACTGTAACACCGCGAGTACCAAGAATATTCACTTTCAGTTTGGTTTTTAAAGCAGCCGGTGCCGAGAGGAATCCTATTATTAAGAGGTTTAATATCTAATTTATTTATCTTTTACTTCGTTTAAATGTATTTTCTAAATGTTTTGGTTGTTTTTAAATGCGAAAAAATAATTTATTGTTGGAATTTGGTAATATTGGTAACTAGGGCTGCACAATATATCGAAAAATTATCCTTATCGTGATAATCGTATACGCAATATCTGTATCGCAAAGAGTTGCAATAAATGAAATTGATGAGTGTGTGGTTACATGTAAATAAACAGTAATGTTTGAAAGTAATTCATATTGTGTTGGCAGGTTTATAGTAACAGCAAACCAGGAGTCTGCTGAGGGGTTTAAGTCATTCATAGTGTTTTAAAGTCTAAATATTTGCAACTTCCTTGACATATAGTTTCTTTTTAGCGAATCAGACGAATATCTATTACCTGTTTATTTTAGTATGATCATTACATATAAATAAATAATAAAAAAATAGGCAATAATAATAATAAAATAATGCATTTCTCTAGGGAAATGTTATATCGCAAGAAATATCGTTATCGCAGTATTCAACAACAATATCGCATATCCAGGGCTCGCAAAATCGCTAGCCCGACGTCCCGGGGCTATTGTGTCTTCCAGTCGGGCTACCAAAATCTCTCTCAGCCCCGCCCGTCAGGCTATCATGGGAAGGAAAAATATATGCCCATGCTTTTACATTTTTTCGAAATGTAGCTGTTTAATTATGTAATTTTCGGGCATCGATGAGCCGCTGTCGAAATATTGCAATCGCGTTTTAATTCGCGCTTGTTTTTTTTACTTTCACTTTGTGATCGCGTGAACTGTGTACAGAGAGCGGCAGTACTGATTGGTCAGTGACGGATTAACTGTGTACCAAATCCTCTGACATCGTCTTATCACTCATTATCTTACTATTCAAACGTGACAAGTGAAATCCCCCGCAGCAAGCTTAAACATGTGACAGAGGCTGATTGTGCGGAGAACTAAAAAGAAAATAACAAAAAAAAATCGCTGACTGATGTGTGTGTGTGTGTGTGTGCGTGTGTGCTTGTGTGTGTGTGTGTGTGTGTGTGTGTGCGTGTGTAAAAATTACGCAGGTATTTTAGTTGTGCTGAGCCAAATAAGACGGGTCATGGTGAAGAAGGGGCAGCCAAGGAAAAGCCGATCACAAAGTGGAAACGTTATGACAAATCAGACTATGAGGCATAAAGAAAGCGCAGTTTTTTGGTTTCATGGACAAAAGAATTTCTGTGGCTCGAATGAGACAAACTAAATAATATAATGTTCTGCCGGGTGTGTCGTGAGTTTCCCTCGATTTCTGACTCGACAGGCGCCTTTGTTAATGGGACCAGTAACTTTAGGAAAGACCCCATCAGAACCCATGAGAAATCTCTGCATCACAAGACATGAGGTGGTTCTCAGTCTGCAGCATCTTTACCAGAACAAACACCAATTACAAAAAATATACTAAAAATAAACAAAGCACAACAAAGTCCTGAAGTTGTTTAGAAGAGCGTACTATGTTGCTAAGAGTGAACTACCGTTGGTAAAATTTAACAGTCTTCACAAACTTCACAAAGCAGCGTCGAGTGACATTTACTCATCCGTGACTTCAGTGGAAATTACAGATTCAGACTCGGACACAGACTGATTCATCTTCTACACGGTTCTTACAAGTTCATAGAAATGTCGGTTCAATTAGAAACAAATATTTGAGTTGATGATTTTAATTTTTATAATTTTTATCGTGCAGCCGTATTGGTAACATTTTCTGGATGGCTGCATTTACTTCACTACAGCTGTAATTAATTTTTATCGCCTGAATGTTTAAAAAACAAAAACAAAAAAAAACAACAATCTGTATAACCTGACAAATTCCTCCAAATTACATTTTTTAAAATCAAACAAAACCAGGAATTTCAACATTAAAGGTTCTCATGAACATTTTCCCTGAGAGACGTGATCAGAGACGTGACCTTTAACTTTTTAAGCTAAAGAGTAAATTTCTAAAATATTTATCTTTAATTAAAAAAAAAACAAAGCGAGGTCTGAATCTGAATTTTTGTGTACATGAGAAACGAGTCAGACCTGGTTAAGTTAAATTTTTAGTTTTAGTTTAGATGAAGATATCTGCTGTTTTGAGTAAATGTAAAAAGTTAAAACAACAAAAAAATGTAAATAAATTTTATCAGTTTTTAGGATTTTTTAAAATGAAATTAAGAATTTGTATTTGATTTGTTTTTGATTTGTTCCTTTATTTTTTACGCTACCTTGTGAATTTTCTGATTATGTTACACACACACACACACACACACACACACACACACACACACACACACACACACACACACACACACACACACCGTTTTACTGCTGTATGTAGTTTTTCTTGAATGTGTGACCTTGAGTAACCCCCCCCCCCCCCCCCCCCCCCCCCACGCCTACCAGATTCACACCTCTGCCTCATTTCTGTAGTATGGTTAAACCCCGCCCCCTCCCTCCACCTGCCCTACTTTGACCCCCCCCCCCCCCCCGCTCTCTTTCCCTTAACACACACACAGGAAGTGACAGTGATTTGCAATCCAAAAAAAATCAAAGAAATTTCAGTCAAATCGGCGACCGTCTCGTCTCCGTCCCTCTCCGTCCCTCTCCGTCCCCCTCCGTCCCCCGGTGTGTGTGTTCAGTGAGCGTATGGGGCCGGAGTGCACACTGCACAGGGAGCAGGGCGAGATTGGGACGGTGTACACTCGTGGTCGACTTGTTACACTTATAACCTTTAGGCTCGTGTGTGTGTGTGTGTGTGCGTGTGTGTGTGCGTGTGTGTGTGCGTGTGTGTGTGTGTGTGTGTGTGTGTGTGTGTGTGTGTGGAAAGCTGAGCTTCTTTCTCAGGATGACTGGTGGAAATTTTAAGCCACTACCTGACTAACTAGAGACTCATACGTTACAGAAACGTCCTCTGTCTCTCTCTCTGTATTTGTCTCTTTCTGTCCCTCTGCTTTTTGTCTGCTTGTTGCTGTCTCTCTCTCTCTCTCTCTCTGTCTGTCTGTCTGTGTCTGTCTCTCTGTCTTTCTCTATATCTGGCTATCTTTGTCTCTTTCTGTTTCTCTGTTTGCCTGTCTTTTGCTGTATCTGTCTCTTGGTCTGTTTTTCTGTCCCTCTGTCTGTGTGTCTGTCTGTATCTGCGGGTCTGTCTCTTTGTGTCTGTCTGTTAGACTCTCTGTCTGTGTCTGTCTCTCTCCATCTGTCTGTCTCTATGTTTGAATCTCTCTGTCTCTCTTTTTATAACTCTCTCTATACTTGTCTCTCTCTTTCTCTGTCTGTCTGTCTCTTTCAAAGAGATTGAGTGTCTTGAATCCTGATGATGATGATGATGATGATGATGATGATGATGATGATGATGATGTAACTCTGCGGTTCTCCTGTAGTGCATTGAGACTGTGTCTGTCTCTGTGTGTAATTGTGTGATGTCGCTTGTTGTCCTCGGCCGCAGCTGAAGCTGTAAATGCTGTCCTGGGATTGTCCCCGTCTCCGACGCAGTACAAAGTGACTCCTCTCATCACACACACACACACACACACACACACACACACACACACACACACACACACACACACTCTCCGTGTGTATCTCAGGAAGCAGACACTTGCGTACCGTCTCGCAGACCTCACACAGGAAGACGGTACACACCAGGACGTCCTGTTAACCCCAGAATTTGTGCGGCTCTGTGTTTCGAGGTGCGGATGTTTCTCAGACGACGAGATTCCTCCCTCGACCGAAGCTTCTAACTCTGCGTCAAGGAAAAAAAACCAACAAAAAAAAACACACCACTGTGTTAGCTCGCTAGCGAATGGTTATATGTCCCTCCTCTGTCAGTCGCATCGCTCTGGACTAGGACTCATCTGGACCTTTTTCCATCACTCCAAAGTCCAGTCTTAATGCTCTCTAGTTCCAGGGTTTAATAACGTTTAATCATTTTACACTTCAGCATAGTTTCAGTAGTTTCAGCAAATGGTTTTCTTCACTTGATGCTGGACAACAATTTATCCCTCCTGAAATAGAGTAACAATGTTTACCCCGAACACACAGGATATAGGTTTAAATATCCTACACCGGGCGGTGTACAGGTCGTCCCCGACTTACGAACATCCGACTTACGAACTTCCGCAGATATGAACGATCCACGGTTCTACAAACACTTTTAGATGCGAATGAATGATGGAAGTCGTTTTCAGTGGACCAGATACCAATATTTACAATTATATACACTGTTTTCAGAGCGTAAGTAAATGTATAAAGTTTTAGTCCTTATGTATGAATCAGTCCGGGAGCACGATGATAGCAAACGTCTGTCCTGATGGTGAATAATCCTAATTTCGGAAAAAAGCCTCAACCAAAAAAAAAAATAGAGACAAAGTGGCGTGCTGTAAACACCATGTAAATCAAAAAGACTTACGCGAGAGTGTAATGCCAAACCAAAACACCAGTGTGTTTATTTTATTTATTTATTTTCTTTAAATGCTTTACATTGTATATCCGTGTCAAAGGTGTGCAAGACTCACTTTGTCGGACTTGCAAACGAATCCGACTTACGAACGACGTCCGTTGCAGGAGCATGTTTGTAAGTCGGGGAAATGCAGTATTCCGTTTGCATTTGTTCGTTTTTCATTTTGCACCATTTCGAGTGCAACATCTGCTCAGGATTTGTCCAGGTTACGGAGATTAACATTATCTGCCTGTAAATATCTAATCTAAAAATGTAAAGAAACAGTTCGATACTGACGTAGTACTTGTAGAATATAAACCAGATCTCGAGCCAGGCCTGATGTGTGTGTGACCTCGCTCGACTCTATTTGCTGTTAGCGTGTTAATTTTAGCGTGTTTGAAAGGTGAAGTGTGATATACATTTACATTTACATTTAGGCATTTGGCAGACGCTCTTATCCAGAGCGACTTACATTTCGATATAAGTATTATTATTAACGATAAGTATATTACTTACGATATACACACCGCTTGTGCGATATTAATAAATGGAGGTAAAAAGTGTAAGAGAAGAAGTGAAGCTCAAACTCAAACTGTGGTCCTCTGCTTTCTTTTGTAAATCTTCCTAATGAGAGTCACTTCCTGTATGCTGCGCCCCCACTTCCTGTGCAGCGCTCCATTTAGATAATGACGGCGACCGGATGACCAGCAGCGCTTAAGCCAGTCTGTGAGAGTGTGTGTGTGTGTGTGTGTGTGTGTGTGTGTGTGTGTGTGTGTGTGTGTGTGTGTGTGTGTGTTTATCTAGATGAGTGTTTTTTTGGCCTTTAGAGGGCGCTGTGGCTGAGTGCGTTTATGCAGAAAGAACTTCAGTGTTTGATGTTTGTCTCCTTGTGTCATGTTTAAAAAAAAAACTAAAACACGAGTTACATCACTGGAATGAGTTTGTTTAGCTTCTTCTCTTCTCTTTTTGTTTTTCTTTTCTTTTTTTTTTCAGCCTTTCATGTTCTGTCGTTCTTGTGTTTATTTATTTACTTACTGGGGTTTATTTTGTTTGTTGACCTGTGTAGACTGTTTCATGTGTGTATCAATCTGTCCATCTGTCTTTCTCCATTGTTCTGTCTGCGTCGGTCTCCGTCTGTGTCTCTGAATCTGTCACTCTCTGCGTCTCCCTGCATCTGTGTCTCGCCATGTCCCTGTGTCCCTCTGCATCTGTGTCTCGCCATGTCTCTGTGTCCCTCTGCATCTGTGTCTCGCCATGTCCCTGTGTCCCTCTGCATCTGTGTCTCGCCATGTCTCTGTGTCCCTCTGCATCTGTGTCTCGCCATGTCTCTGTGTCCCTCTGCATCTGTGTCTCGCCATGTCCCTGTGTCCCTCTGCATCTGTGTCTCGCCATGTCTCTGTGTCCCTCTGCATCTGTGTCTCGCCATGTCCCTGTGTCCCTCTGCATCTGTGTCTCGCCATGTCTCTGTGTCCCTCTGCATCTGTGTCTCGCCATGTCTCTGTGTCCCTCTGCATCTGTGTCTCGCCATGTCTCTGTGTCCCTCTGCATCTGTGTCTCGCCATGTCCCTGTGTCCCTCTGCATCTGTGTCTCGCCATGTCCCTGTGTCCCTCTGCATCTGTGTCTCGCCATGTCCCTGTGTCCCTCTGCATCTGTGTCTCGCCATGTCTCTGTGT